>CM060948.1:295709570-295807976 GCA_030765055.1 Mantis religiosa | reverse complement strand
GAGGTTGTTCTCAGAAAATAAAAGATAAAAAATTTGTCCTGGAAATATCTTCAATATATGATATTTGAGAACAAATTTTGAGATAAAACCAACAATTTAAACATATTCCATATTCAAGGTAATTTAAACTACGGATTCCCTTGAAAATCTTTTTAATGGATCTTTGAAAATTGTATAACTCTATCTTTTACTGGCAATTTAAGGTATATGAAACCTCAAATTATGTAGTTTTGGTGTCGAACTTTTCGGGTGGAATAAAATATGTACCTTCTCTACATGCTGGTATATGTTTTTTCTTTTTTTATTTGTACTCACATGACAATTAAAGTGTCCACGGTTGCAAACCGAACCAGCCTGTGGCGTGATCTTCTGATTTTGGAGAAAATATACTGAAGTGTCGGAATGGCTAAAGTTAGATATGAATCGATGCCTACTGGAAGAAGGCGGGGAGCAACGACCATACCCTTTATTAGCTGGTGTAGAGTTCGTTAATACTGCGATAGTAAAATCTACAGGAGTTTGCTTTTGTAAATTCATTGATCGACTATCCAATACAGTTAAAATATAAAATTAGATTAAACCATGGGGTTTAACAGATCAATATCGGTGGATAAGTGTGCAAGCTATAAAAAGGGCAACTTATTAAGCACCGATAAGCAATTACTCAGTTTCTAGCATTTGCTACTCTAATGAGCTACCGGCAGTAATTCCCTGTATGAGCAGGAAGCCTTTGATCACAATGGTTTGTTTGTTTTGTTTGTTTAATTTAATTTACGTCCTCCAATGTCAGGCCATATCGAACGATGAATGAAATGGGTGAAATGACGCTCAAATGAACCTGGTGTTCATAGAGCTTAGAGTTACCCGACATTCGTCTTTTAGGATAAGGGAAAAACCCGGGAATTATCCTATATAGGTAACTCACCCTGCCCGAGATTCGATCTCGGGACCTCTTGAACGTGAGGCTGATACGCTACCATCTACGCTACCGAGGCGAGCTTGCGCATAAGGGATGAATTGCTATTTGTTTATGTTATTTATTTGTGGGAGCATATATAACTGAATTATTAGAATTATAGCTCTGAGTAGACACACCAGCCAAACGTTTGTTGCCTTATTTCACTTGAAATAATTACAATTTTACAAACAAATAAAAATAAATTTGGGACGAGAAGCATATGTAGATTACTGCAATAGCCAAGAGAGAGAAGGGTTAGCATGGATGAGAACAGGAGTAATATTTCTAAGAGGGATAAGAGGTAGGGAAAAGGGAATTTGTGAATTGTATGGGGGGAAAAGAAAGCATAGAACACTATGTAACAGAATGCGAAGAGGTTCCAATATAAGGAAAAAAGATTTGGGAAGACAAATGGGAGAAAGTAGAGAAGAGGATAGTAGCTATAAAAATGTTAACGGGCAGGGAGGAAAAGAAGTTAAGAAGCTTTGGCGAGTTCTTGCAGAAAATAAAAGAAAAACGGGCCAGAAATGTAAAAAGTGTAAGAAAGGAAGAGCAAACGACCAGGGTGTCACTTGAGCCAAGGTAGCAACAAGGTAACGACAAATAAACGTAGCCAAAGGTTGTAAAATGTAAAATTTTGGAATATTCAGAATAAATATATAATATCATATCATTTACTAAACATCATATTCTTGCATTTCACATTTGGGACATATTTTAATACTTGTTGCTGTTTAGCTGATGACCACAATTGCAAAACATACAATGACTAATTTATCACATCTGTAAAATTTAGAATTCTAAGTTGCAAATCTTAGCCGAGAGATTGAGGGTCCTAAGCTGCAATGCCCTCGTAGCCCTGGTCGTTGGAGCGTATGTCTCTAGCGTTCTGCCGCGTACAGGGATGCGGTTTCGATTCCCGCCTTGGGCATGGTGTTTATGTGTATGGTGAATATGTGTGAAACTAAAGAAAACAGTTAATAAAAATACACGGGAATAATGATAAAACGGTTAAATAATAAAAAATATAAAAGGAAAAATATACATATAAAAAATAAAAATGGCGTACTGAGGAACGTTTACTATAAGACGAGGAGTGATACAGTTGTCGCCGAACAACGACAGAGCGGATCTATGAAGCTAAACCTAATTACACACGTTAGAAATATGTATATTATACAATTTAAATTGCATGAGGTGTGTTACAGGTGACAACATACATTCCATATAGTGTCCGGAAAGTAGTGTCCCAAAAATGTACCTATAGACCAAAATTGTTAATATAGGATTCTTTATCTCCTTTTACCCTTCCTATGATAAAAGTGATACAGAAAATTTCTCTTCGTTAATCAATAATAAGTTTAATAAATATACAGGGAAAACCATTAGAGATTGTTTTGTTCAGCTTCCCAACTTGTACCTAGAGACGTCTAGTGTGAAAGCAACATTTGAAGGTGGCAAACCACCTTAAGATATATCCCGAGTAACTAAGCTAATCTCTTGATATTTCCTGGAATACTCGAGTGATGCGAGTGTTCAAATATGGGTATATCGTCGTGGTAGCTCAGCGGTAGGGTATACTCATGGCATGCCAAATACCTAGGATACAAAAGTTAGTGGTGAACTTTATTTTTCATTTTTAATTTAAGCTTTTCACAATTAGATAACATTACATTGTTTTATTTTACATCGTTTTTATTTGCCAAAAACGTATTAATCACTTAGCTGTGTATCGCATTTGTATTTTGCTTTTTTGATATCTTAGCGGTACAACAAAGCGATGTTAAGAAGAATTGTCAAAGTGTAAAAAGTGAGGTATATTTCATATAAATATGAGTAGCTGGCATGCTTAATTTATAAGATGACTCTCTCAGACTGGTCGATGTTCACCTTTTCTCCTAAAAGTACTTTTCAATCCTGAATTCGGACCATCTTCAGTGAATTCTGCTCCAAGTACTGCTTGAGGACGTTCGTCTGCCTCTCCAAGAAAGTTAAGGCTCCGCCTACTGGAGGTCTTCTGATTTCTGATGCCAAATTTTGGAACTGGAACACTAGTACTGGACACAGATGAATGGTTGTTACCTGTGATATTAACAGGTTGGAGTTGCATCGTCTCTGGATATGAAGAAGTTAAACTGTTGGATGTTTGTTGAGGCAAATGTACTTCCTCATCTATCTGCGTTTCTGGAACGATATCCTGGTTACCAGCTGTCTGTTGAAGTAGATGTACTTTCTCTTCCATCTGCTTCATGAGTGTCCTAGATTGGTTGAAATCTGAGTTAAATTTAACTTGATCCATTAGTATACGGTTTTATAATAGTGGATTGCCCTAAATCGGTGCTGACTTTATTGACTTGTTTAATAAATTGTAGAACACTATTACATGCTGGTATATCAAAATTAAATATATTTTCTTTGTCACTATTTAGAATATAAATTTTTCCCCAAATGTCCAATTCACTAACAGATTGTACATGTTTTTATAGTTTTATACTTTGACCAATTTCGTGGTTACATTTCCAGAAGTGATTGGCAAGTGCTGATTTATCTATTTGTTTAAGTTTTATATCTCTCAAGTGTTCCATTTACCGAGTTTTAAGACTTCTCTTAGTTCTTCCAATATAGTATGATTCACAGTTATTACAAGGTATTTTCTACACTCCAGATAATTTTAATTTTAATTTGTGCTCTGAATTAAGCTAAGAGTGTTAATCCTTTCCTGTTTTATGAATGCAAAATAATGATAAACTCAAAATTTATTAAGTCCTTATCATATTCAAACTAGAAAGAAAGAATATAGGGGAACATGGGGCAAGACAGGGTACTTAATATTTGTGCATCTATAGTTCACATTTGAACATTTAGAAATTGTGTTTTGGTAATGGAAATGTGTTTATTATTGCATAATTACCTGGAAAAACATAAATTAAATAGACACACGCAACAAATGGGGGTAGGTATCACGACATAAACAAAATTAGTACATTTTCCCCGTTTTGCCCCTTAGGTGGGGCAGTAAAGGAATATTATTTCTTTGACCAATTTTTGGTCGTTCTTTTCATTTAGTTCACTTCTCACAGTATGCAGAAATATGTACAACATCTTCATCATCACTTCCAACACCTGCACAAGAATAATTGTAGTAGTAAAGACAATCATCTTCGTCGTCTTTTGCCACTTGTTTCCTATTACCAGCAGACAGATGACTTCTGGAAAGTTTGGATACAGGAGGATTAGGACATCTACACCTACCTTTCGATGATTCCCGTTTTGTTTCGCTTTCTGGCAGAACAAGACGCCTTTAAATAGGTCTTTTACTTCATTTTTACTTGTTTCGCATTCAATAGCACTTCATTATACGAGGATGTTGTCAGTATTGTGCTTTTCCCCTTGTTTTTCCAAACTCTCTAGCTTTTCTGATCTACGTTTGGAATAGATGTGGAATATTCTGGGCTGGAACTCCGTAAACTACTGCAGCTTAGCATCACAATTTTGTTCCTCCCCATAGGTGAACCAGAGACAACGGACATCTAAGAAGTTGAAGGATTAACATCATCAGGAACTCCAGAAGAAAGTTAAATATCTGTCGTTTTGGGCGGTAGGGAATCAGCATCATCAAACATATTAATGTTCACAGACCATATTCCTGTTTTTCGAAACCCATTGACTGCAGTGTTCATTGTTGAGGTTCGCCTATAACTGACAACAATGATGCAACCTGAAACAATTTCACGCCTTTTCCACGGTTAAATCTAACCCAGGAGCGAATTTCATCCTCATAATATTTGATTAGTGGTTTCATGAAAGAAACTACTAGTGGCTGCAGCATGTGAGAACATTTTTAAATCATAATCAGGATTATCTCGTTTCTTCTTAACGTAGCGTTCAAGAGCTTTTTGTGGCTCTTGAAATTGACTAACTGCCCTTTTGTACCCCATTGAACCATCAAGTACAGCATTCACAGCCCCCTCCATTGAGACTAAAGACCACTCCTGCCTCTGTGACTTCTTTACGTAATTACGCACTATTCCGAAATCACATGAAACATGAGTAGTCAATCATATCAATAACACAGAGTTTTACAACAGGGGCATAATAGCGTGGTACCCTGTTATGCCCCACCCATATTTCCCCGTAAACACAAGCTTGGGTTAATGCTTGTCGATGGTTCGATATTCAAAGATAACTTAGCGAAAAACATAGATTTAGAAGTAAATTAAGTGTTATATTCCATAGTAATTATTTTTATTTAAATGTAGAGATGATGTACTTACATGCTTTGAAAGACATCACGAATCTTGTAAAAACTGCTTCAAATTGTATCCAACACACAACTCGCACACAACAGATTCTGTTATGGCAGCCAACTGACGTGTACTAGTAGCTATGATTGAGATGACGTAGATTTGACAGATTCCGGTATATTGTACCACCTACTAGATAGAAAACACGTATACCACGTTCTGCCACACTACCCCGATATACCCCACGTTCTCCTAAATACACTTTGATTCAACGCAAACACTTTATAGTGAGGATTCTGGGTTCCTATCACTTTGTATTACTGTGGTTAGAGATGTAGATTCAAACTACTATTATATTTTTGGGATAAATTAATAACCTCAGTTCTAATATTAAATATAGGGAGAAATTTCTCTTAAAATTATTTCAATAACAGCCACTTATAATTATATTGAGCAGCAACATATATTAATCTTTCATTGAATAGAAAGTCCTGTAAAATATTGAAATATACCTAAAGCAAATAGGAAGCAGAAGGTAAATTAAAGTTAAATAAATCAGTAACCTAGGAGTTGAGAATGTTTCATACCGCAAACGAAATACAGAATTTGTCACAGCAAACAGCCAAAGGTAATTCCCACCGCACTTAAAAAATGGCCTGACCCTACTCGTTAACACTGCGTGGACGATATTGCCCGTTAATTAAATATGGCAGTTTGGTTTAATGAAAGTGTGTAGACGCATTCCAGGGGAAATTACAAATTTAGATTGAATTCCAATGAAAGTTAAATTAACCAAACGAAGCCACCTGATTCATATCCTGAAGTTTCCCAACCGACAGCCAAAAACGTTTAACAGAGGTCGTACTAAAACATGAGGTCACGTTTCTCGGCTGTCACAAACAGCAATCACCATCTATTGCTAGTTATGTTTATCAAAATATTGTACTTCAATTATCCTTACCATAAGTGAAGTAATGTTCAGGATTATGATTACTGTGTAGGGGATTCAGCACTGAAACCTGTGGTTTATTGTACATAAGCCACAAGTGGGGCATTCCTGGGGGGAAGGATGAGGCGGGAGGAGACAGAGGGTGGTCGACCCAAGGCGCCGAGACACCCGTCAGCACTTCTTCTTCGTTCACGGGTTAGGCTTAAGCCTGTTCCGGTCTCACATTTCCTGAAGCCATCTCTTTAGGGGGCGTCCTATTGATCTTCGTTCTCATGGTTTATAATTGAAGGCTTGTTTTGGTATTCTTTCTCTTGGCATGTGATTAAGGTGTATGTTCCATTTGTTTCTAATTTTCTGGATTTCTTCTAATAACGGTTGTACTTCTAATTCTTTTCTAATAATTTCATCCCTAATATTATCTTCTCTTGTACATGCTTTGAGTGATCGTAAGAATCTCATTTCAGCAGCTTGTATTTTACTCTTCTCCTTTTCCCTTATTATCCATGCCTCACTTCCATAGTTTAGTATTGGGATTGCCACCAATTTGTAGAATCTTATTTTAGTTTCCTTCCTTGCTTTATTCTTGAGGATTCTCCTAATTATTCCGTAAACTGCTTGACATTTTTTTCCTTATACATTGATTTTCCGATTCATAGGTTATATCACAGCCAAGGTATTTAAAGTGCGATACTTGTTCTATTATAGTTTCCTCTACTACAATTTTGGTCCTTATTGGGTATTTTCCCTGGAATGCCATTACTTTTGTTTTTGTCCTTGAGATTGTCATATCAAATTTTTTACAAATTTGGTTTAGTTGATATATTCCTTTCTGTAGTCTATCTTCCTTGTCAAAGATTAAAAGTATATCATCTGCAAATAGAAGAGCGTTTATTGCTCTTCCTTGTCCTAACCTAATCCCCTAATGCAGTACTTTATATATATAAAGAATTATATATATCATATATATCAGAATATATATAACGAATTGGAGATAGACTGCATACCTGTTTCTATCCTTTCCTTATTTCAGATTCATTTGTTATTTCTCCTCCTATTTCCATTACCAACTTCGTATTTCTGTAACTGCTA
This sequence comes from Mantis religiosa, assembly GCA_030765055.1. NCBI lineage: Eukaryota > Metazoa > Arthropoda > Insecta > Mantodea > Mantidae > Mantis > Mantis religiosa. Next base: position 295,800,736 of record CM060948.1, on the reverse strand, counting down.
AATGGGTTTCAAGATTAAATACACTTCGTTTTTCTAATATTTTTTTTATTGTAAAGACATTATCTATGCATATTCTGCCTGTTCTAAATCCATGTTGTTCTTCACTAATATATGTTTCAGCTATTTTTTTCACCTCAGTTGTTATAATTCGAGTATATATTTTATATATTGTATTTAGAAGGTGCATGCCTCTATAATTTTTGCATTTATTTCTTTGCGCTTTTTTAAAGATAGATATAACTTTAGCTATTTCCTAAACTTTTGGGATCTTCTTTATTCTGCAACATATATTTAGTAAATGTAGTATGCGGAACTGTAATATTAATCTTCCACATTTATATACTTCTATGGGGATATTATCTATAGCTGGCGACATTCTAATTTTCATATTTTATTGCCTGCTGCATTTCTTCAAATGTTATCATATTTAATGTCCTTTCTTCATACTCTTCCCCTAATACTTTTGCTATATTTTTATGATATAGCAATTCCGTATAATATTTTATACATTCTTCTTGTGAGATGCATGAAAGTTTCGCCATATATCTTTCTGTTATCTTTAAATGTTTCATTATTTTCCAAGCTATACTTTGTCTCCCATAGAGGTCATGTCGACACTTCTACCTTGAAATAGACCACCGGATGAGAGATGATGTGAAAATGAGATGAAATGGAGGAACAGGAAATTCGGAGGATGTAAGTATCCTACGCAGCATTCGCCTGGCGACCCAGGAAAGCGCTCGAAAGAAACCTATGCAATAGGTAGTTCGGCCACGGATATCGAACTCAGGCGTCCCGAATGTGCACCACACACGAAACCGCCTGAAGCATCCCGCTTGGTCTGAGTAATGTTTCCTTTCTAAAATATACCTAAGACTTTTACCTTTTCGCAAAGATAAAGATATTGCGTCGGCAGGGAGTTGAAGCATTACCTATATTCCTGTACATGCTACAGAAGTGTATTTCATTAAATGCATAACTTTACAGGTCCACACCACGTTTAATATTTATTCATTGATTGAATTATGTATTGTCTACTGTTCTTCAATCCTTCTTATGGGAAGAAGGAGTCATCATCGCCATCAGCTTCTTCTTTATTCTTAGCTCTACCCATTCGCTTGAAGGACTTACACCGTCCCTCCCCACAAATTACAATTTGGCGCCTTGAGTCCGATGACTTTCAAGTAGCAGACAAATTTGGATCAAATTGAACAGCCAGCATGGATATTCAACCCGAAGCCTTATCTGAGAGTTAGGAACGAGTTGAAATGCCATGAGGCCAAGATTGGTGAACAAAAAGAAAGAAAATAAAGGCGGGAAAATCCTAAAAAACGGAGAAACCCAGATGCCGCTCTGTCCACCACAATTCCATATACAGTCTCATGGGATCGAATCAGGCAGGTGAGAGGCGAACAGTTCATACACTTGGCAACTCAAGACGAAAGTTATCAACGTTATAAAGCCTGAAGCGGTAGAGCCAGACTGAAAAATTCAATGCCGTAACCGGGATTTGAACAACGGATCTTCTGGTTTCCGTCCAGCCGCTCTAACCATTTTTGTTGTAATTTACGTCCTCTAACGTTAAGTGATATTGAACGATGGATGGAATAGGTGAACCCGGGGTCCATAGAGCTTAGAGTTACCCAACATTCGTCTTTCAGGATGAGGGAAAACCCCGGACAAAACCTTATCCAGGGAACCCACCCCGATCAAGATTAGAACTCAGGACCTCTTGAACGTGAGGCAGACATGCTACCACCACACTACCGAGGCGGGCGCTCTAACCATTTGAGCTACTATGGCCTACATGCTGACATGACATTAAATTATCCAACTGACTCGTGTTTCTCCCGGTAAACCACTTAGGAGTTCTCATAAACATATGAGACAACTACCTTAATGGCGACTTACTATGTTGTAAGTACTTTAAGGCTCGGGCTTTATAGTTCGAACCACTATTAAATACAATTATGGTAATTAATTGTTCTTTAACACTAGCCGTGTGTTGGACGCACTGTGAAGGGTTAGAGCCAGACTGAAAAATGCAATGCCATAGCCTTTCGAATTTTCGCATTGGTTTGCAAAACGCATCTGACTCATTGACGTTCAGCCCACCCTGAGTTGGGGAACGCCTAGCCTGAGTTGTTTGTAACTGTATACGTTGTTATCAAATCAGTGAAGTAAATCTCTTTAGCGTTCATGCTCAACTGCATTTTCAAAGCCCTTTGTCCCAATACATTCCTGGCTGAAAGTATACTATAGTTCCCAGATATTTAACTTTTCCTGGCACAAAGAAGATAACGGTCTTTCATTCCTGTCTCTCCGACGTGTACACATTTTTACAAGAATATTTTCTCTTTCTTGCCTGGATGCTAGTCTATATGTTATATTAAATTATATTCTTCCCTTCTTATTCTTTAAGTCAAACGCTATTTTAATCACAAGTCTATCCACTATAATTTCGTGTTACTATAACAAAATTTTTGTATTAGTTTAGCAAAGAATTTATATTAATTTATTTTCTTTTTCGACTATCTTATTTCGATTAATTCGCTGCCTCCTAATGGCTGCCTGATACTGCGGTTACACCAGGATCATATCAGCACTACCGGTTTGCCGGAATTTTGCACCGCATGAATTCTTTTAAATGCCTCTAAATCTACCGATATGCTACAGCATCTACCGAGATGCTCTAACATTTCCTATTCCTGCCACAAACTGAAGTGGTAGTTTAGTTGGGTCAGAGCAGTGGACGGTTCGGGATTTAAAACCCGGCTACGGCATCAGTCTGATTTTATATTTCCAGCTTTAGTCTACGCAACGATGTGTAGAAGGACAATTAATTCTTTGCACTTTTTTTCCTTCAAAAGCGAGTAATTTGAATAAATATTTAAACGCTCTCTTTCCTTGTTTTGCTTAAACTGAAATGATACTGATTGCGCAGTGAGTAGCGTAAATTAGAAGAATCACTTTTAATGGCAACACGTATATAATAAGTAAATCTATGAATGTGTGATCGGAAGAGAAGGACAAATAACGATAATTTTCTGTCCTTATCAGTCATTCGTAAAGTTTTGTTCTACTATGTATGTATTTAAAATGTGTATTTCTGTGAAACGTTAGCAACCCAACTTCTAATGGATTGGAAGACTTTCCTTGTAATAGGAAGGGAGAGAAGAAGGTAAATATAAGGGTGAAACGTTATTACTTGACCAATTGTTGCACTCAAGGCCTCAATAGAACTCCACAAGAGTAGAAATAATGAATGAAATGATGTGGAGAAATTGCGTTCATTAGCTGGAGGGGAAAACTTTTTCAGTCGTTGTTTGGCCATGGCTGACTGTCATAATTTCACTACTGACCCAATATTTTCATTTCTCCCTCACTATCTAATTTCTGCGACCCTCATATTGTTTCCTGTTCTGTTGCTTAGTTTGAACAGTTTATACGTCACTGCTTTATTGAATAGAGAATACGAGTTCAAAACACAAACTACGGTTAACCACATAATTTTTAAAGGGCAACTGCCACTAAACGCAGCTATTCAAAGGCTTCTGCCCGCAAACACACCGTATATATTAAAGTAATTTGGGAATAGCAACAATTTTATATTAAAGGTATATAAACCATAGAACAAATTAGCTGTAATGAAAACAAAACCACCAATCATACCAAGTGATTAATTAAACAAGAATGAAGCTAATGTAACAACACAGCGTTGATAATTTAGATGGAAGCGTGCCGCATATTTCACATCAGAGTAAAATATTCCCGTTGTGTAATTAATTCAGGTAAAAGTTACTTTGAAGCCTACTTTCTGAAAGTTCGGGTAAAGTATAATGATATTTGTATGTCGCTAATGCTCTGAAGTTAACAATGAAGTTATTCTCCTTCTGGATTCCCATTACTTAGAGGTTATATCTTAATTTTGGAAAGCTGCAGAGCTTTGTAGACGTCCTTTATGCATTTCTATATCTTGAGAGCAGAATACAAAATTTGAAGAAGATATTACAGCGATTCTGTGTAGATATTTTCCAGCAAAATAATATCTTGTAGTGAGCCTCATCCTGGCAACAGCAAATTTACATGGCAATTCTGGAATTACAGAGGGATTTTCTAGAAGTATTTTTATTTTTGGGTTACCAATGTTTTTAATAAGTCAAGATTTCCAATTAATCTTCATTAAATATTACATTAATTAATTGTAGTCTATAATTAGTTAATTATATTTTTAATATATCAGTCCTTCCATTCCCCTGAATTCCACAACTGAAAGTTCTCCAAGTTTTTAATAGTCTAAATTATATTTTGTATTTCTAGAACATTTCCATCTTAAGACAGGATTTGGGTGCTAGAGCCTAAATTGCTGATTTAGAATCTGACAAAATAACAATATTTTTGAATCGTTACAACCAAATAAGAATGTTTTGGAACAATATATGAGCTAAAGTTTCACCAAAGGTTATCTACAAGTAATACATAATAATTACTGACAAATTTTAATGATAATGAGATATAATTAAGAAAATAACTCTATTTTGCATGTAAACAATTAGATCAGTGTGTTTAGAAAACATTCATCTACGTAATGAAAATTTTCAAATTGCACAGTTTCAAATAGTTTCTGATATAACGGATGAATAATTCAGCATATTGTGACTTTGTGGCTTCGTAGAATTAAAAGTCCAATTTGCCGAAAGTCTAAATGTCCTTTATTTGCGTAAAAACACACTACGTAGCAGCAGAATAACATCACATATCACAATATACAACACAAAGACAATCACAAACCGTTTACTCAACTTCCACTGTTTACAACACTCTTGGTACATGTCTTTACAACTGTTCGCTGGCGTGTCACAATCTCTAATATATCTCATTCATAAATTCGAGAGGTTTCTCGTACAAAGAAGAAAACAACTTTCTCTGTCAATCAAGATATCACTAGAACCTTCCAAACATGAAATCCTATCTGTGCCGGCAAGTCCTTTATCTCAGCTATTTTTATTTGCCGGCTCTTTGTGAACAATATCCGCGCTATCGTTAACTGCTTATACAAGCTCTCTACTACCATGAAACACTATCCGCCGTTCATTATCTATTTGCGCCGAAACTTTTATGCCCGGTGCCGCGACAATATTTTATATTGGTGGGATAGTTTTCTGAATCTTCCTTTAATTCATTTTTCATATTAGTGATTCTTTTGTACAACATATGAACTTTCCGGTTTAAATTAAAACAGAAGGTACATAGGATATATCTGGAAACTATTTCCAGGTGTGTAATGTAATGCAGGATATGAATTTAAACAACTGGTTATGATCTCATCACTGAGTTACACCTAACTCCTTCATAATATATACAAATAAATTCATATGAATTTCAGCCAGCTAGCGGCCGGGTGGGCGACAGGAGGCATTTAGACCACGCCAACCCATTTATCTTGTAGCGCTAACGAGGGGATAGTTGGAAATACATCACTAGCCATCTCTTTCCCCTCTCCCTGACGTCTGGAACAGTCGGGATGAATCACTAAACCTCGAGGCTTCCAGAAACAGCGATTTTCCTATATAAGGCTGCAGTGGACGAGTCACTTCAGTTCTTGGCGAGCAGCTGTGAAGAGTGCCGTGCCAGTCAACGGACTGGAAGACTGTGTCAGAGGAGTTTTACGTAATTGTGACTGTAGAGCGGACATGTGACAGATGAACTGGCGAATTGTAATTGTGTGCGCTACGTAATTCTGTGTAATCGGCAAGTGTTCCAACTGTAATTCGGTGGAAATAAGTATTTGCACATTTGGACTTTTAATTTCACGATCTCACAAAGTCACAATACTGAAGAAAATGAATACCGAAGAAAATTATTGCACTTTAGTTGTATTCTCATTGTTTTATGAAACTATACTGCAGTATATTACCACAAAGATTATGCTTCCTATTCATTCCTGTCCAAAATCTTGTAACATTTATAAATCCCTAAAATTTTAAGTGAATTTTAAAATACGCAATGTAAATTTATATCGTAGCTTATCTCAATTTATTATGAAACTAAAGGAAAGGGCTAGCAGAAAACGAAACAGTAAAGGATCTGACCAACGATAAAGAGTAAATAATTAAATGTAGTTTATTTCAGCCATGCTTCTAACTTATTTCAAATGTGACACAAAGTATTAATATTAAAGCGCTGCATGCACATAGCACGATTTTTAGCGGCTTTGACAATCTGATTACGGAAAATCTAGCATAAAATCTCTGCTATATTAAAAGAACAATTTTACCAACAAAAACACCGCAACAGTTCTTAGTCACGAACATTAGTAAGCTGTTCTATAATTCAAAGTTTATACTTTTAGCGGTATTTTAGACTAATGTTGTAGGTATATGGACATGCCAGCTTAGGTATGCTATGAATGTCGGCCTCTCGTGTTTTATTCAGATAATTGTGGCAATGCATTTTAATATTTACAGGCACTTGGATATGTACCCAACGACATTGCGCTCTTTATATATTTCAAGAAACTAAGCATGGATTAACAATTTTAATATCACTATACGGGTCAGCATTGAAGAATTATATTAATGAAAATGGAAGTATTATCGTTTTTTGTTGTTTAGTTCTTAACTTTTGGCTGAAAAATGAATTGATGACAAAATCTCATGCTAAACCTTGTGGGATTTAAAGTAATTTCTTGATTGTATGAGAGGTTATGATGATGGCATATAAATAGTGCAGTTTACTGTTATTAGTTACTTTGTATGCATAGACTCAATATAGAAATGCATAGTTAGGCAGATTTTGAAAGTAAATGTCCCAAGTTTCGGCAGGTCCTCCGGCCATTGACTCTACGAAACGGCTTAGAACAGCTCCTTCCACTGCAAACATAAATCGAAGTAGTTGCCAGCATATATGGAATTTAGAGATCGCGCATGAGACTACTGGGGAAATATTGTTCATCCATACAAACGAAAAATTGAATATTAGCCGCTATGTGCTCCTTTGACCAAATAGTGGTTAACTATAAAGCCTGGGTCTTAAAGTACTTACACGTTGTAAGTCACTATTAAGGTAGTTGTTTCACGTGTTCATGAGAACTCCTAGGGGTTTACCGGGAAAATAACGAATCAGTTGGAGAATGTAATATCATGTCGGCACGTTGGCGATAGTAGCTCAAGGTTTAGAGTGGCTGGAAGGGCAACCAGAAGATCAACCATAAGATCCATGGTTCAAATCCCGGCTATGGCATTGAATTTTTCAGTCTGGCTTTATCTTACCATTTTTATAACAGTTAAAGAGACTTAAACCGAATGATGGAGCATTTTCGACAAGTTTTAGTAATCCGTCGGCGTAATTCTGCCATTTTCTTGAAACATGTTAATCTGTAGACAACATGTCTATTGTTTTGTAGTCGTAGTGGTGTTCTATGGATACTTATTTGTTATATTTTAGTCTAACGGCGTGGACGCTTCCTATAAAACTGCTAAATAGATACTGTAAGCTGCCACATAATTGTCTAAGTATTTCTGAATAATTAATATCGAACTGAGAAATAATAAGTTTATAGTGAATGTGGTAACAAGCAGCAGTCAGTTGTATTAAACGTATCCGGACGTTTTAGGTGGGGGTAAGTTCTACAAATGTTTGTCACAAGATGGGAAGACGACAGATAGCAATGGATAGAAGTGAGAATTACTTCTAAGTCGCAGAAGTATCGTTAAGCTGAAGTCTAAAACTATATGGCATAGACGTCTGTGACGATATTATATAATTCATTATCAAATGGCCAAAAATATGCTATAGTTCAGGATACTTTAGTAGTTGGAAAGGTTATCAGTTTCTCCTCCTATTGTACGAGGATCCTTCAATAAATAACCTAAGTGATTTAATTGTATTTGAGTAAACGGCCCTGGAGCGCCGTGGCTGCTAGTGGTGGAAAGGTGAATCCTTCCTCTAGCTGTGCTGTGAGTGCCAGTCATGCAGAGTCAATCAGTTGAGAGTTAGAGCCCGATATGTGAGGTCGTGAGGTCGTGTTTACTGCACTCACAATGGAACTGAAACTGCAGCAACGCGCATCAAAAATGTTTTGTGTTCTGTTAGACAAAACTCCTACAGAAACATTTGAAATGGTGCAGCATGCATACAAAGACCAAGCTTTACACAAAGCACAAGTCTTTGTATGGTATAAACGTTTCTAAGGGGGTCATGAAGACCTTCAAGTTTCTCCACGCCCTGGAAGACCCGTAACAGCAAAAACGAAAGTCAACATTAACACAATTGACGCAATTGTGCGAGAGGATCGTCGCATAATAATTTCGGACGTTGTAGATATGATGCATTTGTCTTTTGAAACTGTAGACGACATAATTCGCAATGATCTTGGCTATCGAAAAGTTGCAGCGAAATGGATACCGCATGGGCCGAAGGACGAACAGAAGGCTCACGTCATGACGTGTCAAGAATGGCTCGGAAGGTTACGACGGAGCCAGACTTTCTGAATAGAGTCAACACTGGTAACGAGAGTTGGTTTCACCATTACGACCCGGTAACAAAACAGGAGAGTTCGCAGTGGAAACTTTCATCGAACCCTAGGTCTAAGAAAGCAAAAGTTCAGAAAAGTGCAGGAGAGATCATGCATCTCGTATTGTTTGACAAACAGGGCATTCTGTGACATCATGTTGTAACTAGTCAACGCACAGTAAATGCTGCTTACTATTGTTACCTACTAAAGTGACCACTGAAGAAAAAAATCGCCGAAAAGCGACCATATCTTGCAAGGAGAGGATGGATCTTGCATCAGGTAATGCCCCTGCTCATCGAGCTCCTGCAACTCAAGATGTCATCGAAGAAATGGGCATTGAGATCATGCCTCATTCACATTATTCTCCGGATCTCGCAACATGCGATTTTCACCTCATCCCTAAAGTGAAACAGGAGCTTCGAGGTCTCAATTTTCAAAGTGATAAGGAGTTGAACAATGTTGTCCTGTGTATCCTGAACAGACTGTCCAAAAATGGGTTCAATGAGTGTCTCCAACAATGAGTAAATCGTTGGAATATTTGTATTTCATCAGAGGGAAAATACTTCGAAAATGTGTCGAAAATGTTGGTGAAGTAAAGCCACTATATGTTAATTAAAAATTAGTCGGTTATTTATTGAAGGACCCACAGTACGCTTTCTATATGGTTGCCTGTCAAGTTTTCTCCTATATTGTGCTGCTAAGTTGGTGCTGCAAATGCTGAACGTTTATAATGCTTGCCATGAACTAAAATAAAAAATAATCTTCTGCACGATATTTTTAACAATGGGTATAAAATGAACAGTACAATTACAGAAAATAATAAATATTTTTGTCCAATCCCTATTTATTAATTTACATGCATCTGTTTTTACACATTAGTTAAACCAGTTAGTCTATACATGTTAAGATGATAAAAATAATAAAATCAACTAATGATATTTGCCTGAATGCTTTTGAATCAATGACTGCATGCATATATTATAGTCATTATTTACTTTAACTCAATGAATTATTAAAGCCATTTTAATACCTCAAACACAGAAATTGATAGCTGTTTAACGAGCGGATGTTTTGTTTGAATATGGCTGTATATTGCTATCCAAATCATATGCTTTATTACCTTTGTAAATCACAATTAACAATTGTATTAATTTCTGGGTACTAATCCACGTATAGGTACATACGCATGGATTGGGTTTACTCCTCTGCCAGAAAAAATGTGAAATTTACGAAACACATGAAGAAACAAATCATTCACTAATGTAATAAAACGTTGGCTCCAAATTTTAATTGACTGCCGTTCCAAGTTAATGAACTGGCATTGAAGCAAAACAGAGAGGGAGAGACTATTTATGCTACAAATACAGAAACTACATAGGCTGTTTGATTGTTATTGCGTACAACAAAACAAGTGAAAGGTTACGCTAGACAACCATATATAACTTTACTTTTATTAAAACAGTTTTCGTATCACATTTGCATTGTCTTTGTTGAAAGCATTTTATTAGGCTTATTGCAACAGAAAGCAAGGTAACACACCGCAATAACGTTTCAGGAGGTTCCGAAATATTAGATTCTGTAATCAGATGTTTATCGGAGTCTTTGGAAAACAATAGCATATACGATTGCCACAGTGGTCTGGTGGCTGATATATCATCTTCCAGGTCCAGAGGTACGGATTGCCTTCATTCTGGAGGACAGTCTCTAAATACCAGTGTGCTGTGTGTGTGAGTGAGTGTGTGTGTGTGTGTGTGTGTGTGTGTGTGTGTGTGTGTGTGTGTGTGTGTGTGTGTGTGTGTGCGCGCGCACGTTATTTTAATGTTTATACAGAAAACCCGACCCAAGCTCAACTAACTATATACAATAGTAAACGAGAGAACATGATTATCAATGTTACAAAGTTAAAGTCTCCAATATGACGTTAGAAGTCAATGAAGAAAATACAATTCTAATACAGTAAATGCAATAAGTTTCGATAATATTATGCTCACTATACTATAATGTGTTATTCAGCATCTTCAATTATTTTCCCGTAATTTATAAAACACCAGCACCACCGATATACAAGGGCTGTTCCATAAAGAATGATCACAATTTTTTTGGACAACGTAACTTTACTCATCCTCATAATTTTGATGGTCCTTCTCAAAATAGTCTCCCCTGAATACGGTTCACTTGTCCCAGCGTTTCTGCCAGTCTTCAAAGATATGCTGGAAACCATTTTTTGAGAGATCCTTCAAAATCGCCACTGCAGCCTTCACCACTGCTGCTGATGATGGATAATGCCTCCCACGAAGGCGTTTCTTCAAGTTAGGGAATATAAAAATGTTACATGCGGCTAAATCCGGACTATAGGGAGGGTAAGGAATGCACTTCACGTTGATTTTTGCAATATATTCAGCAACAACATTGGCAATATGCGGCCGCACATTATCGTGGTGCAGCATCCTGCCTGCTTCACAGAAATGTGGCCTTTTGCGCCTGATACGAACTTACAATGTTTTCAGGACATCCCTGTAGTATTGTCCAGTTACTGATGTCTGTGCAGGTACAACATGCTGATAAACCATTCCATGAATATCAAAGAATGAGATGACGATAACTTTCGCAGCAGAAGCAACCACGTTTGCTTTTTCGGAGGTTTTTTTTTAGTTTACGTCCTCCAACGTCAAGTCATATCGGACGGTGAATGGAATGGGTGAAATGATGCTCAAATGAGCTCGGGGTCCATAGAGCTTAGAGTTACCCAACATTCGTCTTTCAGAATAACGGAAAACCCCGGAAAAACCTGATCCAGGTAACTCACCCTGAGCGGGATTCGAACTCGGGATCTCTTGAACGTGAGTCAGACACGCTACCACCACGCTACCGAGGCGTGATTACGTTTGAAAGAGACTCCGGATCTTCCTCTAACACCAACTTTAACTTCATGTCACCTCCATTGCAGCGGTAGGCGATATTGAACATGTCTGAACTTACCTGGTTCTCACAGGCGGGAACCGGAGTACGAACAATGAAACTACTACGGCGTGTTTGTTTCACATTAAGCTAACAGAATATAATAAGATTGAATTTTAGTATGAAAAATTATGACCGTAAAAATTATGATTATTCTTTATTGAACAGATCTCGTAATATCCTTTCATTATATAGGTAGGTATAGGTAATCATTCTGCTGTCTACATGTTGCTGGGATATATTTCTCCACGTGTGGGGCTTACGTTTTGTTGTGTAGAAGCAGATGCATAAACAACTAAAATATATGCTACATATATACTATATGTTTGTATATAACATTTATTAAATATTCTATTTTTATTTAATATTCCTTTAGCATTTTAATTCGTGAGAAATCTCAAATGGGGCCTACGAATCCGTGTGATTTCCAAGTGCAAATGAAGCTGATAGGCTTTAAACAGTTCCAATTTAGCGCAATAAATTTAAAACAAAAGTTTATCTTATATATTTTGTAATTGATAACAATATTTATCCTGTTCGGCTAAATAATTAAAATGGTTTAACCCATTCATAGAAAATAATACCTAAGTCACAATATGTTTGGTGAAATACGAATCATAGCCGCTCACTTTGCATGTACATACGCAGGTATCAAGAAGATATCAAGTGAGCGGGCCTATAAGTACCTTGAACCCTACTGCAATTGACAGCATCAAGGTCGTATTCGTTACCGACCACCACCACAACCACCATCATTTTCAAGGAATAGAAAAACCTATTAGTGTGCTTCACCTCCAACAAATTGATTTTTCCATCTCTTTGTATGCCTTCCAATTGATCTTCCTTTTGCGTTGTAGTTAATTGCTGCCTTTATTATCCTAGTGAATTGGCATTGAATTTGCTTGCTCTTTCTACTTATATTTGACGGTATTTTCTACTTTCAGCTGATTTCTAATACCCTCAAGTACACTTTTATACAACAGATTATATCAAGCTACAAATCTGAGAAAGTCTGTTCTCTAGCCTCAGTTCTTTTCCCCAGGTTTTCAGCGCTCATTATTCGCCGCCATACAACAGAAATGCTATGCTAGTCACTTTACAAAACTTAAGTGACGTTTCCTTTCACACCATTTTTCTCAGATTTCTTTTTCTATTCTTTCATAAAATGATTAAATGTATTTAATTTGTCATCAATATCTAATTTCGTTTGGTATGCTGCTGAAAAAGAATACTTGAATGCATTCACTTTATCTATGTTTTATTTCTGTAACTAACTTAACTCTAATTGGTTCGTGGATAAAAAATAAAGGTTTTAATTGCAGACTTTCTATTTTGAAGATAGAAGCTGTTTAATTTGCTTGATATTAAAACCACATCTACTATAGAATTTTATAAAGGAGCATAATTATTTCCTTCCACGGAGTTTTAATCGATTTAAGTAAATATTTGTTAGCTACATTTCTTTTATATAGCTAAATTAACTTTTAATGTTGGTTTGGAATCTTCAGCTGCACCTTGTCTGCACAGCTTTATTTCGACTGCGTAATATACAGTTTAAGACATATCTTTAATATTTTTAAAACAAATTTTGTTTACATTTTGTTAATTTATTTCAATTTCGGTGTATTTTGTTTAAAAGAAATTGTAAATGTGTAGATAAAAGTTGATCAACACCGTAGGTGTAGTGATTCCCTAAAATTATAAACTGTAAATGAAATTTCTTCGTCTAAACTACTCTTAACTTCGTTGTGATTTCAATCAAGTTTTAAATGGGTAATAGATTTTTCTTCAAAGTGATGTAAAGGAAGGAAGGGAGGGAAGGGAGGGTGGGAAGGAAGGAAGGGAAGGGAGGGAAGTATTTTTTTGTTGTTGTTGTAATTTACGTCCTCCAACGTTAAGTCATATCGGACGATGAATGGATTGGGTGAAATGAAGCTCAAATGACCCCGCGGTCCATGGAGCTAAGAGTTACCCGGCATTCGACTTTCAGGATAAGGGAAAACCCCGGAAAAACCTTATCCAGGTAACTCACCCTGCCCGAGATTCGAACTCGGGACCTCTTGAACGTGAGGCAGACATGCTACCACCACGCTACCGAGGCGGGCTTAGGGAGGGAAGGGAGGGAAGAGAGGGAAGGGAGGGAATGGAGGGAAGGGACGAAGGAAGGAAGGAGGGAGGGAAGCAATAAAGGAATCAGTCAGTCAGATCTTGACAATATCTAAACAACAAAAAATGTCATTCGCTGAAATGTTTTACTATATGTTTTCTATAGCCGAACGTTATGTTTAATAGCCAATAAATAGCTTTCAAAACCGTTACATACGCACAAACAGAAGCTATTGTCATTGACCTAATTATGCCCATAAAATATCAATTTTTGGTTTGCTATGTGAAGTAGCTGTGATACATTATTTGGGCAAGATAAGGTCTGTGATATGCGTGCTGCATCCTTCGAGTATAATAATATCGAAATATAGTAATTAGTAACTCATTTTCCATTTTTATCCAGCGAATATTCACTACAACGGACTTCTAATCGAAATTAACTAATTTAAAAATTAATAATTTCTACATAACCTGGATGCCACTTAGACACCACTTATGCTTAAAAGAACACTCGCAAGCATACTGTCAATAAAGCGAACAGCAGAAATTCAAATATGTATGCGTAAGTCTAAAGCGAGTCCAGCCCAGACACAGAAGCATTGGTGAAGCTACAAGTCTATTAGTGTAGACATTTTATGGCTGTTTTGTGTACATCTATGAGTTATCACAATGTTTTTTATACTTCTAATGTTAGCACTTTTTTAATCCCACAGGATTTCTTTGGTGTATCCAGGCGCTTTTGATGCACTTGGGCGCATGTCATTGTAATACAAACATATAATAGAAATCACAATAATCACGATCTTTAAAAAAATTGCAAATGAATAAGAATATGGTTAAGAATTTAAGGTTTATTAAGAGGAAAGGCCACTATTTAAGTGGCGATAGTGAAAGCTAGTTATTCGCTCAACAAATGCCGAAAATAACCACTACACTGCTGAAAAGAAATGCAGATTATATAGAATATAAACACTGTATTACGCAGAATTAATCGAAGTTGGTGTACTATAAAACATAAAATAACCAATATGTTACAGAAAGGGAATGCAGGTTGGAATACTACCCAGCAGAACATAAACCACAGCACACTAGCTTTACTGAATTACAAAAGTTCACAAATTTGTTTTATTCAGTTATGGATCATAAAATGCTGAACCCATAAATTGGTCAACAGTCCAAAACTTTTAATAACGCGCATTTAATCATTCTGTTATATAATTATTTTAATATTTCCTTCAAGCCAATAGTAATTCCAAGTGTAATAACTTATAGAATATACCTCATTCTGGAAATGTATTAAATTCTAAATATTTAGTTATATAAGGTTATTAATATACTTCCACACAGTTAATGAAACATGTAGTAGACACGTGTTTTATCTCTTTATCATTTAAAGTCCATAATTTTAAAATGTTATAATTCATGTTTATGAATTGGATCTGTCAATACAAAATTGTTTGACAACTATTAACATCTAGAAACAAGAACCTATTATAAGTCAACAAGACAACTAGGCTGACAAATACGACAGCAATTTCTCGAGGGAAATCTTGCAAGGCAGGTGTCCGTTAATTAACCAATTTACCGAGGTAAAGGGGATAAGTGGTTTGCATAAATTGAAGCTGAAGCGACCACAGAACTAAGCGAGACAATGTCGAGCAGGGCAGGTTGTCTAACTTCCCTTTGTGCTTCAAGATCTGCGGGGACCTCTAGCCTTTGAACCGGAGACTAACAACCCCAATCCGCCCCTCAAGACGGTGGACCAGAATCTCAAAGCTTGTGTCCAATGCCAAAAGCCCCCCTCCTTGTTTCATCTCACGGGATTCAAGTTGCTACTTTAGGGATAAGGAGATGTAAATTCAGTGCACGTGTAAGTATTGTGCGAAGTTTCGAGTTGTAAACGGATACCTACGTAATTGATTTTCTCTGCCAACGGTCCAAGTGTCTGCTTAAGATTGTACACTTCCTGCTAGCTCTAGACTAAGAGCAATTAAGCCTATGACGCCGTTTGGTATAGCAGTATCTTAAGGATAATGCCTTTCCTTCTCTACATTGCTTTGTTTGTTTGTTTCTTTCTTTATTTCATACGTCATCTTTTCTGAGAAAGATTGTTCAAGAATTGATAGTAAAGTAACTGCGGTAGAATAAAAAAAATATTAGGATAATAATTACTGGAAAATGTGCTTACTCGATGTTATTTATTGCATGAGTTATACTCTTAGCTCAGTGATGCTCTCCATTTCCCTCCGACTCACTCACTCACTCACTCACTCACTCACTCACTCACTCACTCACTCACTCTCTCACTCTCTCACTCACTCACCAAGTCACTCATTCACTCACATTCTCTCCATGAGTGTTACATAAATTAAAATTTTGTATTATTGATTTTGTATTCATTTACGTTCTAAATAAAATATTACTTACCTCATTAACTTTGTATATTATTTTGTCTTTCTTAAAAATATTATTTCTGATTTTGTAACCTTTCATAATTTAAGTTTAGATCGCCCAAAAGTTCAATGTTGAAATTTCTGAGTTTAATCCAGAGATACAAATGTTATAAAATGTTTCATGTGTTTGTGTGTATGTAATTCCTAAACGAAATTTGGGATATTAACCAAGTTAGGCATTTAAGTTCAGGATTTTTTTAAAAAAAATGACAAAGAAACATTCTCTGTAACATTTCCCAACCGCAAACTACTGTGTAAATTGAAAAATGTTTCGTTAGCTTTCATTTACCCAATAATATCTGACAATTATGATTACAATTCTGCATATTTAAGTTGTTTGCTTGGCGAATAAAATGCACATCCTGAATTTTCTGGGAATAGCCTATGAAATGCTCTTCATTCAGAAGAATTATGTGTAAGTTTCTTTTACTGGTAAACTACACTAGACAGATAAATGCTCATTACAAAGAAATCTGTATCTGTTTAATACATGTGACTTATTGCAAATAAACGTTTTGTAATACCAAAATTGATGGAGATACTTGTATCCTCTGATCTTGTATTGAAAAGTTTCAATGATTTTTTGAAATGTTTTAAATTTTAGTTTTTTTTTAAACTTTAATGGTGCGATTATGGAATTCAAGGATAACATATAATGACCTAATTTTGAACATTTGACAATTGGTTTGGTTTCCTGTAGCCTCCTTTTACCGACAGCGAAATCTGTCATGATACTACTCTGCGAAAGTTTATAATTTATATGGATTAATATATTAATAATATGGATTACTATATGAATATATACATAAATAAACATATATGTATATACAGTCATAAGTTTCCCTACTCGAAGCAATAGTTGAATCCAAAATGTTGCATGCAGTGGAGATCTTGGGGGGGGGGGGCACAGAGGTAAACGAAACGGTGGACCAAAACTACAGAAGGTTTTGTAAAGAGCTACTAGGCTTACGAAGGTCAGAACCTAGGGAAGTAGCTTTAGTAGAATTAGGAAAGACAAGAAGAAATGGAATAATAATGGAAAGAATAATAAAATTTTGGTATAGGTGTTTGGTTTAAGAAGAATGGGAAATTATGAAATTATGCAAGAGACAGCAAAAAAAAAAAAAAAATAGCGAACTCAAATAGTTGGTGTGCAGAGATATCTTAACACTGCTTAACACCTGGAACACACCTTACTGCAATTATTCGCAATCAAAACTGCAAGTTGTTTTCACACAAATTAAATAAATGGAAATTAATCGTTCTAATTAGAGTTAGACTGAAAAATTCAATTTCATAGATGGGATCTATGTAGATCTACTGATCTCCTGGTGTCCATCCGGCTGCTTTTAACCATTGAGCTATTGAGCTTCCATGGCCAACAGGCTTGGGACTTAAGTACTTACAATTGTAGGTCCCCACAAACCGTGCGAATCTCATTGTATATGAGAACTCCTAGTGATTTATTGGAAAAAATTCAAATCCGTTAAAGAATTTAATGTCATACTGGCATGCTGGCCATGGTGGTTCAATGGTTAAGAGCAACCATACGGTTACCGGGATATATATATATAGTTTTTTTTTTGTAATTTACGTCCTCCAACGTTAAGTCGTTTCGGACGATGAATGAAATGGGTGAAATGATGCTCTACTGAGTCCGCGGTCCATGGAGCTTAGAGTTACCCGACATTCGTCTTCCAGGATAAGGGAAACCCTCGGAAAAAACCTTACCCAGGTAACTCGCCCAATCCGAGATTCGAACTCGGGACCACTTGAACGTGAGGCAGACATGCTACCATTTACGCTACCGAGGCCGGTAACCGGGAGATCTGTGGTTCAAATACCGGTTATGGCATTGAATTTTTCAATCTGACTTTACCTATCCAAATTAACTGTTTTTGAACATTTTGAGGAACCTTCCCAAATTTGAATGCATGTTGAAAATTTATCTTCCACAAGACGCAAACATGTCTCTGTGTAAAATAAGTGATCGCTAGTACCTTTTGTTTGTGGGAATGAGGCCAGCAGTCGGGTGGGTAGGTCCTGGCGCTACATGGGCTCTCGCACCTTGGGTTATTTTTAGTACATCTTGTTGAAGTACCAGACAAAGAAAAGACCTTCATGGTTGTATAAGTTTCTCCATCCTGGCTGGTCTAAGTATTTTGAAGGACCTAAGAACTTAAATGTCAGACGCAAAGCAGTGATACAAATGACAACTTCCCAAATTTGCAAGTGACACTAAATTACAGAGCGGATCTACACCAACCACAGACATTGCTAGTTACTCAGATTCTTGGTGAGTGGCTATTCCGAAATCACGCTTCAAATTCTAGAACAGGGTTAGTGCGTCTAATTAACGTATAGAGCAGTTCTCAGTATTGAAAAAATTGATGGTTTTTAAACAGATATGAACAATTATTGTTAAAAATAAATTAAGTTTCTACCTCATCGCTTTCATCAATGTTCTGATCAGCCAGTCGACGTTTCGAAGACAATCTGGGGTCACAGCTTTAGACTAAACAAAGCAGGATCCACACGAGGGTGTTCTGTTTTAAAGGGAGGGTGGGCAGATGAACACACCATCGATTTTTAATGCTTGAATTTTCCTCTCCATATCCATTGCGCCAATTTTATGTCTTGGAGAGGTTTAAGATTCTATCAGTTTTCTTTGTCCTGCTTTTACGACAAGCTCGTCCTCTACATGCATGTAGTTTGGGGTACATACGAGGGTGGGTCAAAGAGTAATGCCTCCTATTTTTTTCTCCTTTAATTACCAAAAAATGGAATCCAATTTACATAGCTTGAAAACTACAACATTGACAGTTAATTTGCCACTATTCAATATAATCTCCGTCCCTTTCCACAGTTTTGATCCACCTTTTAACTAGGGCTTGTATTCCAGTGTGGTAAAACACACGGTCTTGCTTCTTAAGCCATTGACGCACGGACGTTTTCACAGCCTCATCTTCAAAATAAATCCCACGATGAGCTTCCCTTAGTGGCTCGAACAGATGGAAGTCTCCTGGTGCCAGGTCAGGACTATGTGGGGGGTAAGGTAAGACTTGCCATCCAAATTTCTCATTATCTACAGTGGTGTAACGGCTGGTGTGTTGTCTTTCATTGTCATGCAAAAGAAGAACATTTGCCATATTTTTTGTTGGGCGAACTCGGCGAAGACGTGCTTTCAGCTTTTTGAGAGATCTGACGTTTTGGACAGAATTTGTGCATCCCTGCTCAAAAAAAATTAATCATAAGCACACCCTCTGCATCCCAAAACACTGTCGCCATAACTTTCCCTGCCGACTGCTAAGCTTTGAATTTTTTTTCTTCGGTGCCGTTGTGTGATGCCATTCCATTGACTGACTATTTCAGGTTCAACAAATGAACCCACGTTTCGTCTCCAGTAACAATATTTTTCAGAAACTCATCTTCCTCCAAATTGAAGCGCCGCAAGTGTTCGGAGGCAATTGCTTTCCTCGTTTCTTTGTTTTGGGCGGTTAACATTCTTGGTACTCAACGCGAACAAACTTTTGAGTAACCCAGTTGTTGAATAATAGTCATCACACTGCCTTTACTGAGGGAGATAATGCGACACATTGCACCTGTTGTTACCCGGCGATCGCCACGAATGATGTCTTCGACTCGCTGAATGTTGCGTGGAGTCACTGCAGTCACCAGCCTGCCGCTTTACTTTTCATCTGCCAATTGTGTTTGCCCTTCAGCTTCTTACAGCGACGAACCCATCGTCTAACAGTGCTGACATCCACCGTTTCATCACCATACACATTTGTTAGCCTTTCGTGAATGCGAATTGGCGTTTCACCTTCCACAGACAAAAATTCAATCACAGAACGCTGTCTAATACGAATGTCGATGTCAGCCATTTTGCAAGATGATGCAGTACTGCCAACTGTTGACTTAGGAAGTTACTACTGCAGGGAATTGGAGAAGAAGGTTTGAGGAATTTCGCCAAATTCAAAGTTTTCACATAACTTACTTATTTAAGGGGAAAAAAATAGGAGGCATTACTTTTTGACCCACCCTCGTATGATCAATCAGCGACGGCGTGGTTATTACACTCCCAACTCTTTAAGTCTTGCTTTTATCCGCAGTATTGTTGATGTCACTGCAGCTGTCCATATCTGTGTGTTTTTATAGTTATAGTACTATTTTATCAGATGAAATAAATTAAAAGGAAATAAATTTCAAACATTAAAAACTGTTCACAATAAGCGTTCGCAAATGCATTTATACAAATCTTTTACTCACTGTATAATTAGCTTATGTGTTTCTGGCTAGTTGTGGACGACGCTAATAATTATCATGCCAGTTTATGACATTTACAGGTCTGGCAAAAGCAGCAAACATTATTCTCCATATCCTTATTCATCTGTTTACAAACAAGGGTAATGTGAATAAGCTCTTTCACCACAGAGGCGGTAATTTGCTCCTTTGTACGTATATATTAAGTGAACATCCGATAGGTGCTATCATTAAAGGAAAATCAATATTTCCAAAGTGTAAAATATAAAATTATGAAAAGCAAATTAATAGTGGTACATTCTTCTGCAATAATCCTCAGAATTTTTGAAAGGTATACGTGATCTATCATAATGTAAATATTTATTTTCTTAGTCAAAATTCGTTCTGTTGCATTTACAAACTCGAAAGATATTGGTGTAACTAGCAAAATTTGTAATTTGTAAAATGTACTTATTGTTTAACCATCAAACGTATTTGTCTTTAATTTGTGTTATAAATTACCTATTAATCATAGGAACTGTATATAGAACACATAAAATATGAAAAATTGCTGTGAGTATTAGAATGAAATGCTTCTATCTTTTGTCATTTATTTCAATGCTCATTGAAATATTCTTCTTTGACTAAAATATTGTGGCGGCGATGGGCATAAACTTTTCAGCACAAATAGATAAGACGGTGGATAATGTTTCACGAACTTGCATGAGCAGTTAACGATAACGCGGCGAGTGATCACAAAGGTGGCAAACAATGTTATATCAGATAAAGTACTCGCCGCCACAGGTAGGATTTCATGTCCCGAAGTTTATAGAGATATCTCGATTGAAGGAGAATGGTAGGTTTTCTTGTTTGCTCGAGAAGGTTCCAGAGCAATGAACGGAGACATGAAAAGGGATTGTAACAATCCAGCAGTAGTAGTTGTGTAACAAGAGTGTTGTTGTAACGAGAGCTAATGTAATCAGGTGCAAGTGTTTGTTATTGTCCTCGACCTTGGAAGATTGTGTGATGTAATGTTGTTACGTGAGAATTGGACAGTGTATTGCTACGGAAATAAAGGAGACTTTTAATTTCGGCAACTCGGCCTTTTAATTCTACGAACCCACAAAATCACAATATATAAAAACAGGCAATGTTTTAAATTCATGGTTGTTTTAGGTGCAGTACTTATAAATTGATTTAAATAATTTGCAATCCGTGTCAAAAATTGGTATAACAAGTATCTAACGGAATGGATGAATAATTTTCATGCTCTGTATATTTGTTTATTAATTTTATATCTCAATTACTGATATACCACTGTTCTGAAACATTATTTGTGAAATTAACATGGTATTGGATAATGAAATACTTTGAAATATGGAATTAAATGAGGAACAGAACTACGTATTCGTTGCAATACAGAAAGAGAAAAAAATGAATATCGTAGAAATTATGTTAACGTAAAAATTAAACAAAATAATGAAAATATATTGTCTTCACAATAAACATATTTTGACAACCACAAACTATGTAACAAAAATTGACAATTCAAGGGTAATATGTTTTACACGCCTGATTATTAAATGTTGTTTGCACGAATCTATTACCTACTCTCTGTCCTTTTCCGAGGTTCAGGGGTAACATGCTGGACTCCATTTGGTTCCCTGGGTTTGGGATCAAACCCGGTGGAGAGTGATGGGTGTGTTTCGGGTATAATAATCCTTAGCTGGCTTCTTTCGGAAGGTAAGCAAAGCCGATGGTCCATGAATTGAATTCACGGCACGTAAAATAAAATCTAATAAAGGGGCCTCTGAGAACAGCCAAGTGACCTTTCACGCCCAACATTGAATAGTAGACTGAGAAGCGCCCGTCAAAGAGGATCCATAAATAAAATTTCAATTTAAATTATGTATTAGATGTAAGAATTTTAAAACACTTTTCTTAAATATCTGGTAACTAGGAATACGCCAAGATCAACACTGCTGAGCTATTGGGACTGTTAACATAATTTTCGAGACGACGCTTACCTGAAAAGCCTAAATTGTAATTTAACTTTGGTACAACAAATATCAAAATTTCTTAATGGGAATGAAAAAATAAATTATTATTGTATACAACCAGAGCATAAAGTACTTTAAGCAAATATATGTGAATAAACATTTAATTGCAAGGAATTATAAGTAAATCTTCTCTTCAATTACTATAAGGTTTTAGTTGTTAAACTAACGATACAATCCACGGGTTAAAATACATAATAGGGAATTTTAAGTTATCATGCACCATTTTCGCTTTGAATAACGCCTTTGACAGTGATCACTGTTTGGGCTTCGGCATAAGAGACATTAAATGATCTTGTGGAAACCTGAAGGAAACTGAAGGGCTAATTTAATTCTTGGAAATCTCTATACAAAACCATCTGCATTTCTTACCGTTGAATTCAATCACAGCCAACAGCTTTTTTAATCTTAAATGAATATTTTTTGGTTACAATGAACTGCCATGTTGCACTTCAAATTACAAACGTATAGAATTTTACCATCCTCTTTCCAATATCTTTATTTAATTGTGGTTAATAAAGGTACATTACAAGTTGCATGTTCCAAATAACAGTACCTTGCAGATAAATTGCATTTTGTAAATATTTGCCACAGCAGGTGAATTTCAATAAGCCATAAACAAATCGTTTTACAGAATTCTTCCTAAACTTTTTGGATTTTACATATGTTATTTTTACTAGTTATGTCGAACATGTTACTTTCAGACACAGATATATGTTGCAAATACCTACAGTTGAATTTTATCAGACGCAAGTAAAGTGCAAAGAAAACTGTTATTTCAAATTATGGGTAACAGGAAATCAGTTATCAGATGATATACATAATGGCGAAGACCTAAATAAATGATACCACATGAAAACCGGTTATAGTCCATATTGTAATTAGACTTACATAGTAGATAAGGTGTGCACATTAGTAAAGCAGAGCTACCTGTTATCTTGTGATTTAGTCCACGTGGGAAAGGTATTCTGATGTCTCCCAGATCTACTGGATAGAAGCGGCTACCTTCTTCTTTGGTCGGAGCAAGTTCTTTGATCTCGAGCTTCCGTCCAGTAGGAATAGATTTATATCTAACTTTACCCTATCAGAGATAGCAGAATATATTTCCAATGTGGACTAAATCAAGTGGCAGCAGTTGGCTCCACCTCACTATTGTCAACACCTTAGATGCGATATAAGTCTAATTATAAAATTGATTTACAACTGATAGGAAAAGCGAAGCAACGCAGTTCGAGTAAAAGTATATTGTGACTTTGTGAGTTCATGAAATTAAACGTCCAGTTGCGCAAACTCAAAATGTTCTTTATTTCCACCTATTACAGTTGGTACACTTGCCGATTACATAGAATTACGTAGCGCACACAATTGCAATCAACCAGTTCGTCTGTTACAGCTTCACTCCACACTCATTATTACGTAAAACTCTCTCTAGAGCTGACTAAAAACTCCTCTGATACACATACGCAGTCTTCCAGTCCGTTCGCTGGTACTGTGCACTTCACGGCTGCTGGTCAAGAACTGCCTGAGTCGTCTAACGCACCGCTTATATAGCCAGATCGCTGCATCTCGAAGCTTCGCGCCTCGTAACATCATTCAGATTGTTCCAGACGTCAGGGGGAGGGGAAAGAGACGGTACAGTGCCTCGTGACGCGTTCCTAACCATGCCCTATGTGAGCGCCCAAGATAAATGGGTGGGCGTGGCGTAACTGCCTCCTGTCCCCTGCCCAGCTCCAGTTGGTCATACCTTCCGATAATTGGGTGACAGTATCTTAATCATATTGTGCTATATTTCGGCATCTACTTGTTTACAAATTTTGACGAGTAGAAAGAAATATGAGGAAGGCAAGGTAAAAATTAACGAAAAACAATGCTTTATTTTAAAAGCTCATCACGAAATTTCTAAATTACGACAATATTTTCCAAAATTCGAGTACGTATCTGGTTGCTATTGATGAAGCTTAATGGTAGGTAAAGGCTAAGCCAGCTTAAAAACAGATAGAGTATGTATGGTTTGGTTGCACTCATGGACGAATATAGCCAACAAATCTGCGTTGTTCGATGCGAATATGTAATTTGATTTGTATCACTCCTTACATGGGAAAATCCAACACGACACAACAGCCGTCCCGCTTATTTCATATCGTTTGACAACTGGAGTACTTCCTATGGTTTTTGTGTCATTGTATTGATTTATAAATCTATTTTACTTCCTAATTTTTGTCGAAATACATACCAAAATTAAAATGAAACTGTTCCTATTGTTTGAACCTTAAAGAGCTCGCTTAAATATAATGCAACCTTTTGAAGGAAATAAAGCTTTAAATTTATGTAAACTTTAGTAATATAAGCCAGTTTTCCAGTGCCTACAAACACGTTCAATCACTAGCCCTAAACTTTCTTTGAGTTTATGCAACCTCATAACTAAGTACTTTTTGGTCGGTAATTTTATTCCTCATGCCTTTATTCAAACAGACAGAGGTGGGAACGCCGTTTAAGGGACACAAATAAAGTATCTGAGTGAAAACAATATACATGTAAAATGGAGTCATTTAAAAGCTCCTATTAGTCAAGTAGATGAAAGAAATACCAGCAAAATGTTTAGTGGTACGCAGCCGTAGCCCATATTCAGTTCAACAAATTAAAATCTTAAATATTTCTTTGATTTTCATTGTTTTCTTTGTAACTGGATGGAATCTCATAATAATACATATGAGGTACTCAGAAGGTTCTACTCGTCAAGTTTTTAAGTTAGGTAAGAAAGAAAAAATTAAAATTAATGTTTCCGATGGTCTCCTGTTTATACTTAAGAAAGAAACAATACTAAATAAATAACCTTTCCTACTGCAATTTCTAATTTCTCCAAGGAGATGTGTGATAAATTTAAACCGAAATGTTTCCATTGTTCTGCTTTTGGCTCTAGTATGTTTTACATTTTGCGCACCATTTTATATTTGCGCTATAATTATTCCGGAAGTATACGAATGAATAAGTGTCACATAAACGTGTTTGCCTGGTAAACGGGGCGATGTTTCTAATTCAGAATATAAGTGCAGGTAGTATACACCGAGAAAGCTACGTACTGCGGATTCGCTTGCTTTTATTTTAGGATATTGTGTTTTCTGTTGAGTATGAACACCAGAAGTGAATTGTACACAGTAATATTAAAGACATCAGCAGCTTTATTGAGTTGTGAAGGAAACATATGTCATAATATTCTCTCTGCATACCATCATTTCATTTGTATTGTTAATAAATTTGTTGGATACTTCAAGATTAACAGAATGTACAAAACCCTATCCAAGTAATTAGCGCTTTATAAAATTATTTTGGAAATGAACTGTTCCTTCTAACTGGCCGTGTGTAGGCTAAATTGTGGAAACGTAGAGTCATACTGAAAAATTCAATGCCACACCTGGGATTTGAATCACGGATCTTCTGGTCTCCGTCCAGCCGCTCTAACCATTGTGCTACAATGGCCAACGTGCCGAAATGACATTAAATTCTCTAACTGACTCGTGTTTTTCCCAGTAAACCACTTAGGAGTTCTCATAAACACATGAGACAACTACCTTAATGGTGACTTACAACATGTAAGTACTTTAAGACCCGGGCTTCATAGTTAACCACTATTAGGTCAATTAATGGAAATTAATTGTTCTTTCACACTGGCCGTGTGTAGGCTAAAGTATTGAAATTGACCTAATAGTGGTTAAATATAAAGCCCTGGCCTTACACGATGGAAGTCGCCATTAAATTGTTGTCTCATGTGTTTATGAAAACTCCTAAGTGGTTTACCGGGAAAAACACGAGTCAGTTGGAGAAATTAATGTCATGTCGGCACGTTGGCCATACTAGCTCAAGGGTTAGAGTGGCTGGACGGCAACCAGAAGATCCATGGTTCAAATTCGGGCTATGGCATTAAATTTTTCAGTCTTACTCAACCTTTCCATACTTTAGCCTACACATGGCTAGTGTGAAAGAACAATTAATTTCCATTAATTGACCTAATAATGGTTAAGTATAAAAAGCCCGGGCCCTAAATTACTTACACGATGGAACTTGCCATTAAGGTAGTTATCTCATTTGTTTATGAGAACTCCTAAGTGGTTTACCGGGAAAAATACGAGTCAGTTGGAGAATTTAATGTCATATCGGCACCTTGGCCATAGTAGCTAAAGGGTTAGAGCGGCTGGACGGCAACCAGAGGATCCGTGGTTCAAATCCCGGCTATGGCATTGAATTTTTCAGTCTGACTCAATCTTTTCAGCCTTTAGTCTACACACGGCTAGTGTTAAAGAACAATTAACTTCCAAAACAATGATTTTGCTAGCTTATACTTGTGAGCTACGATGCTCACTAATAAGGTCTAGAGATAGCAAAAGACGTGTTTCCATTTAAATCCCAATGAACTCTTTATGGTAAATGCAGCGTTTTGTCTGCCCACAGTGACGGTTACAGGAAGTAAAAATTATTAAAACACCTTTACACAAAAGTGACATTATACTTTCCGTGAATGTTATAAATCAGTTTACCTTTCAGCCCAGAATTCCTGCATTTATATGATATAATATTAAACTTTAGTTTCTCTCACTTTTCCGCGCCAGTTTGAGAACATATGGAACTAATATTTTCATGTAGAACGTTGAAGCACGTATTGCTGGTGTTGTTTTTGTTTCAGTTTTAGCCAAAGCACACCTGTGTACATTTGCGGGATGTGCCTTATTCTCCATATATTGCATTCCCAAGGCAGGTGGGATAAAAACGTCTGTATTTCAGGGCTTCTTTGTAGCCTACAGTAGCCAAGGCTGCCACGTGTTATATTAAGCCACATTCGTACAGCGGTACCTCGTTTCGTATTCAAACATTCCGTTTGCTCTTCCAGCGAAAAAGCGAAAGCCGGAACAACGTATAAAAATCTATATCCTACAAGCGGTTTCCTTCTGCACCTTGGATCCTTTTGCATTCAGACATGTATGTGTATGTGTGTGTCGGTTCTTAAGTATAAAATGCTCATTCATCCCAATATCCAGTAAGCTTTAGATCGATCTACATCTTCGTGAATACATTTTGATCTAAATATGCCTAAGAAAGGAATCATAATAGCGGCTACTTAACTCTTTGAAAGCTACGGCTGTAAAACGATTCGTTTTTTTTCAACCAATCGCAATCGTAAAGAGAATACCATCATGTAGATAACAGTACTTTTCGCCACAAAGGAGAACCAATCCTTTCGAGTAAGAGTAAAATCTGGAAGACAGTGAGGAATTGTAGAACCACATTTCTACTGCAGCAGTTAGCTTAGGAGCTCTATTGCAGCGCATGTTTTAAAAGGATGTGTAAGACTTGATATTTTGGAAACAGAGCAGTAGTCCAACTCGGTTACCTTCAAAGCTGCTCCTTCAGCAAATATCTCCCAAGTAAGTTTTCTTTAGTGGAAAACTTTATCTTTAATTTTAAAATGAATTACTGAATTAATTGATTCATAAACAATACTTATATTATCAATTATTATAAGAAAACAGCTCTTTAATGAATAATGTCAAAATCGATATGGCTCTATAATAGCTATTTATGAATTCTTCTTAGAGTACATGTCCATATAAACTGTTTTTAAAAACTAACACTAAATCTGATATCTGCTGTGTATACCAACCTAACTGTAGGGGAGGGGATCCGACCTCTTCAGCTGCCGAGGTGCGGCGGCTGCGGAACCTTAGCATTCGTTGTACCTCTGACGTTACTAGAGGAACCTTGGGCTGAACATTCTAGCCCCTCCCTGAATGGGAGTTGTTTGAATTGGGTTGGACTCGAGGGGGCAGTGTGTTCCCGACACCCACTGGGAATTGGGTACCTTCGGCCAGGCTACGGAAGCCCGGAGGGGGTAGAGGGTTGCCTAATAAGTCCGGGGTACTAGTCTGCAGAGTTAGTAGAAGGTGTCCTAGATCACCAGGCGTCCCTACCGAGGTTTTCGGTAATCTTTCCTGCGGGGTTGACGCGCGTAAGTAGCGTATACACTTCCATCCCGTCTTGACGTTGTGCTCAGTGGGGGGGGGGATTTTTAAAAAATCAGCTATTGCCCAATGGAAAGAGCCCTGGAGTATCCATCGCTCCCGGGTAGAAGGAGACCCGGGTCCTTGGTCGTATGGCTCCAAGACTAATGGGAGTAGAACCTTTGCATATAACATAACTGTGTATATCACCTTATCCATAAATTTCTACCATGCTGCTTTCAGACTATAAGTATTCTCGCCGAATACTGGGAACAGAGCACGAACTTTATTACAAAATCATTGCTGTAAGAGAATGTGATATTAAAATCTTCTGGAGTTCTGAAGTACCAAACAAATCTGCATTAATTATAGACAGAAATAGTTTCATTAAGTATAAGATTATTAGTAATTTGTATAAGATATAGATTTTGGTTTATGACATACGTTTAACCAAAAATTCTAAAATTACATTTCAGGAAACAAAGTGTACTCCATTTACTTAATATTTAACTCAATATTAGGGGATTAACGTTTCAAATTAGATAGTCGGATATATTTAGCTGCAGGAGAACTGGATAATTCAGAAGTTAATTACAAACAAAAACTTTCATTTAGGTCTCTTTTTGTTTGTTTGTTTAGCCGGTTTGATCTTTTCTACAACATTCCTGGTATCAAAGTATTCTACATTTCAACTTGACATAATGTGTATAAGAATGTATGATAGAATGCTTAATTAAAATTGGGAACTGTGTTGGTAACTTGCTAAGGTTCTTTTGTGTAAATACATTATTTGTGACGTGAATTTTTGATCTGGCAGAAAAAATATTATTTTAAAAACAATTTATACACTAAGACATGTGAAAACATCCATTGGGTCCTGTATTTTGGAACTGTCAATTTAAGGGCAGCATAAAAACAGAATAAATGTTGATAAAACATTAGAATAGTGTCATGCTTTCACTGACTTCTTTTCATCAGAAGGAATTGCTAAGTTACCATAATTTAAACTTTTAGGATTATAAGAGTTTCATGAATCCACTCAAATGCCTTTCTCGACTCAATCGTCTATAAATATTCTTTGAACTATTTATTCTTATATCTAACCAATATTAATCAGAATAAACTTTTGCAGAGGTAGTTTTGCTACCTACTTCTTTGTAGAATATAAGAAAGGAATATGGTGAAAAAATGGGACTATTTAAGTAAAAATGAGGTATGGGGTTTAAGAGCTTCCTGGCAGAGCAGAAACCCAGGGCGTCATGTAAGCCTAATTAGTAACAAGCTAAAGACAAATACATCTAGCCTAAAGCTGTAAGTTCTAAAATTTTGAAATATACACAATACATAATTCATTCATTCACCTACCTCTTTTAGATAAAAAGGGAATAGGAGAGCACAGTAATATTAGACATTAATTCTAGTCGAATCTTTTGAGACTTGGACATTATAGTCTCTCTCAGTGGCCGGGATAAAAGAAACCTAATATTTTCATAATTTAGAAAATTATTAATATTTAAAAATCCCTCCCCCAAAAATAACAGCGGATATTTTAAATAGGATTATCTCCACACACACACACACACACACACACACACACACACACACATACACAGATACAGACACAAGCACTACTTCGCATAAATTGAATGCTTTAATGAGATCCATCACGGTTTTCTAACTATTCAAAAACCTATCAGAATGAAGAGATCAGGATTACTATTACTACGGTGGGGATTTGGTACCTTGTACCTAACCCCAAGTGGGGCATATCCGGGAGGAAGAATGAGATGAGAGGAGACAAATGGCAGTCGACCCAAGGGGTCACTACACGCCGAGACATCCGCCGATACTTATACTCTGAAAGAGACTACCAGATGAGAGATGATGTGAAAGTATAATGGAGATGAAGTGGAGGGACAGAAAATTCGGAGAACGTAAGTAATCTACCAGTATTCACCTGGCGATCCGGGAAATCCCCCGAAAAAAGACACATAGGTAAAATAGGTCGGACACGGGAATCGAACCCTGACCTCCCGAATGCGGGTCACAGAAGAAACCACCTGAGCCATCCCGTTCGATGAACGATGAGAACTTCAGTGGTGTTTCCCAGAAAATTTAACACATATTTTATCTATCATGAAAATATTTTGTTCCTACGGCACTTTCAACAAAATCCTTAGAGCCATTTTGAGGGAAACAACATTTTGGAAAATTTTCCATGTAATTAATAGATTGGGATGGGAATTATCTTAAAAGTCTTAGCGTTGCATTTTTTGAAAAAAGGCTGATCTCAAATACGAAGTTTGGTTTTAACCGAATTTTTGTTCTGTTGCTTTGTCTGCTCTTCACAAACAGACGCAGGAATACCCTACGCATTAGGCACACAAAATATTTTTTTCTAAAACAGCTTTTCCTTGACTCCGGGGGCCTCAAAAAATGGGCTACGGTACTTTCCCTACTTACTATACATAGTACAGATGACAGTAGTAGTAGGTTATTTAATCGCAGTTTATAGTTTTAATTTCATAAATATCGCATTTAAATCAAAGTACTTTTATAATTCACTTTCTCTAGCCAGAGAAAGACTTTATATCATTTAATAAAACCTCCGATACAAATTAATATCTTAAAATGTACTGAACTGGAATGTTGAACAAATACTTTTGTAATAAGTCATAGAATGACCGTGTAAAACAAGTTTCTAGCTTTAATACTGAGCAAATCATTTTTACACCTGATTCTTTCCTTAAAAGCATATCCCCTGTTATCAGCAACATTTAATGTATGGTGTCCCAGAACATTTAAGGTCTCCTTGAAGTTCACTGGTATACAGGAATAAGATAAGACGTCTGGTAATAGTAGATAGAGGTGGATTGGATTGTGTAGGGAATACCAAGTACCTTAACCCGTAATTGGACCTTTTGTGCGTACACCTTCGGGAGGAATGGATGAGATGTGTGGGCTGCTGGAACGTAGGATGCAAGGGACAGAGGCATTTAATGACTTGACCCCTCTTCTGGAAGGCGTTCGTGGGGACTTGCCCACGGAAATTTCTCTCCAGCGGAGGCTCAGGTGGCTAACGTTGGCGGAGCCGAGAAGTTCCAACATGCAGGTCTGCACTATCTGCTAGTCGTCAACCGACTTGTAGACTTCAAAAGGGACACAAAATGAAAGGAAATGGAAGAGAGGTGAGCCATGGCAAAAGATACCGTGCAAGCATTTCACTTATCGAATAGGCAGAAATGAGGAAAAACACACGGTGAAAATGAGAGGCCACCGAGATCATAGCCTGGACCTTAGGAATGAGAGCCTCACGCGTTATCGAGAAGCCATATCGTTTGGTCCCGTCATAGCAACTGAAAAGTAGATAGTTGCCATTGAAATGAGAAGATTGGTGATTTGGAGTTGGAATCTAAAACACAGCTCTACAAGTAGGCCATATTCGACCTTTTGTGCTTTTAACTTTACTCCTGGGAGTAAAGGATGAATAAGAAACCCGAAGGGGGACCAGTTCCAGGCCCTTTGCATTGCAGTTTAAACAAGAGGTCTTAGGAAATAAGAAGTCCCAGCGTCCCTCCAAAGAGTCATGGAGAAATCTGTTTGCAGTGCAATTCATATCTTATTTTACATCAAACCGGCGCCTGGTTTTGTGACCATAAAATAAAACGGTCGACAGTAAGTTCGTAGTAGAAACGGAACCAAAACAGCATTCACCCACTTACCCGGAGAAAAGTCATGGTCAATGTAACCCACCCGACGGGAGTCAAAACTATGGCCGGCCGGATGCGAGCCCCTCAAGTTATTGCGGATCCATCTCACTCCGGGTGAAGTGATTTGATGTAAGCGAGGAAACTCCTGTTTTGTTTTTATTTTTTAACCTAGGTTTACAGGATTTGGTAAAAAATCAACATATATTCTTGGGATATGGTATATCACTGCTTATCATATCGGGAAACTGAAAAGAGAAAGCATGCGAAAGGTCAGAGAAAGTTTCGTTTGAAATTAGGAAAATATTTTCATTAATGTATGTTTTTATACCTTAAGTTGGTGTTCGGAACATATGGAATTTAGTGAGAATTAAAAAGGAGTCACAAGCAATTTATTCAAGTTATATGAATATACTCACGTTGAAACCCTTAAACATTCCAAAGTTAAGCATTTAATTTTGCATTTATTTGACATTAAATTTTTAAGTTACGTTTACGTACCCGCATATTCAATTTCTTGTGCGCACATAACTCCTTCCTCAAACGCAAACGTGCCAACTGCATGCGACTTTTGTTTATTGTACGAGGGCTGCTCAATAAGGAATGATCACAATCTTTCTTTTTGAAAACGAACCTTTACTCATCCTCATAATTTTGATGATCCTTCTCAAAATAGAATCCCCTGAATGCGATGCACTTGTCCCAGCATTTCTGCCAGTCTTCAAAGACATGCTGGAAACCATTTTTGGAAGATTCTTCAAAATCGCCTCTGCAGCCTTTATCACTGCTTCTGGTGATGGATAATGCCCCTCACGAAGGCGTTTCTTCAAGTTAGGGAATAGAACAAGGTAATATGGGGCTAATTCCGGACTATAGGGAGGATGAGGGATATACTTCACGTTGATGTTCCAAGATATTCAGCAACAACCTTGCCAATATACGGACGTGCATTATCGTGGTGCAGCATCCAACCTGCTTCAGGGAAATGTGTCTTTTGCGCTTGATATGCACTTGCATTGTTTTCAGGACATCCCTGTAGTATTATCCAGTTACTGATGTGTGTGCAAGTACAACATGCTAATAGACCATTCCATGAATATCAAAGAATGAGATGACCATAACTTTCCCAGCAGAAGCAACCACTTTTGCTTTTGGGGGTTGGTGATGAAGGATATTTCCTCACTGAGCTTTGCTGTTTGCTCTCAGGATCTAAATTATGTAGCCAAGTTTCATCAGCAGTGATTACATCAACTTTAACTGCATGCAGACCTGCATGCGATTGTCCTTTTTTTCGGGAATCAACAGTCTTGGAACCCATCGCGCACAAACACGTCTCATGTGCAGAGTTTCGGTCGCTAACGTGTGGGTGGCACCAAATGAAATATTCAGTACTTCAGAAAGTGATCTTAAGGTAATTCGTCGATCTCTCTCAATGACAGCAGCAGTTTGATGTTTTCTTCCGTAAGAGCAGTAAGTGGAGCACCGGGTTCACCTTCCTTTGAAATTGAATGTCTCCCCTCTTTAAACATTTCAAACCACCTTCGAGGTGTGCTGTAGGGAAGAACAGACTCTCCATAGACCTTCTGTAACGTTGTATAGGCCTCAACAGAAGATTTGCTGAGACGAATGCAGAATTTCAAAGCCGCAGATTGTTCCTCTAGTTTTACCTCTATTGCAGCGGTAGGCGATACTGAACATGTCTGAACTTGCCTGGTTCTCACAGGAGCGAAAGAGGAGTGCCAAAAATAAAACTGCGACGGCGTTTTTGTTTCACATTAAGCTAAAGGAATATGATAAGATTGAATTTTATTACGAAAAATTATGACCGTAAAAGAGTATTATCATTCTTTATTGAACAGCCCTCGTATTTTCTAGACGGTGTATCTCGAAACAAAACGCACATTTTAGTAAAATTTCCTTATTCAGTATATTCTATAGGATGTAATAATAACTCAGCCATAATTAAACGTAGACATGGACGTGAAGCTGGTGTTTTAATCACTTACTTTTACTATCCTGACAGTTTTATTTTCACACCTCTTCTTCTAAATAATTGATGCGATATTATTTTTGTAAAAGCTAAAATTTTTATATAACTTCTTTGCTATAGCTGTTGCAGGGGAAGGCTTATATCAGAAATCGTCACACAAAGCACAGGATTGTTTGCTTCAGAGTATTTCGTGCAGGAAGGTACCATAAAAGCTCCCCTTGGAGCTATATAAAAGCAAATTCATTAATGTCAGTTCGGTAAAGCAATAAATTGAATATAACTCGTCTGTCTCGATAACCTCCATAAACTTCTGCTTCAGTGTAATAAAATAACTTCCTTCCAAATATTTCCGTCCGTAAACTTACCACTGATATCTTACAAATCATCTCCCACGTCTCGGCGAAACTGGCACTTTCACTGAAAGCTTCGCAGCAGTAAAACCTTAACTCTACTTACTGTTAGATATACCGATTTAAAGTTTTATAAAGCCAATTCTTAATCAAACTAACTTCACTTTCAGTAAGTAACTTATATGAGTTTGTGTATTACATCTGAAACGAGAGTCCAACCTGGTACGATATATGCGTGAACTCTCTATATTCCACAAAGGCCGACAGACTTAAAAGGCATATCCTGACGGGACTCATACACAAAAGATATAGCTGGATGAAAATCTTTGTTAAAGTTTTATATGAAATGAATGTATGGAAGAGTTAGGGAACAGGACAGTTGAAGTGTTACAGAAATTAAACACACACACATACACACACAACAAGCACTTACTTATATATTCCTTTTTGATTCATAGAGGCACATGCATTTATACTCCAAAACCTCAGGGTACAAATTTTTGGGTAAAATGTAAATGTTTTCTCTACATATCTAAACTCTTATGTGGTAGATAACGTAGAGTTGCAGTGAAGTATGGTAAATAAGAAAAGGGTAAGATATTGCGGAAATGACGTAATGAAATAAATGAATACCCCGGTATACTTCAGTTTCGTCATATTCATTAGAATGGGCTGTTTGGAAAAAAATAATAAATACTATTGTTGCTGACTCTTGAAAAAGGAGCTAAGAACGCTCAATAAGGTAATTTATGTTTGAGATGTGATTTGGGCATTAGTTGCCAAAAAGCTGCTTCACAAATAACGTTCTTGAACCACCCGAACATTATTGTGTGGTAGTATTTACTTGGTCATTTTAGCTAATTACTAAGGATGGTATACATTTATACTTAACTTTTTCTCTATTATGTGTTCCATTGCCGTATCACGCTCAGCGTTGCCAGCTTCTTACCCCACTCCTTTTATATTTTGCTCTCTCTCGCACACTCATGCAATATGCACGTCTCCTTGGCGCAGAAGTAAGGATAAGGAAATTATATTTCAGAAACTTTTACAGTGATTCAGTTGCCAAAATCAAAATTGGAAAAGGCATTTTCGCAAATTATGTGTATTTTAAAATATTATAACTACAATTATAATTTATCAATTACCTGCTTTTCTAATCCAATGGAACTGCCAGTGGCTCATCCATATCGGTGTCAATATCACTTCCGTTAAGAGACAATTCGTCATTGTCACTGTCTTCATTGTCTGAGTCTTGCAAATTTATTATAGAATCCAAGATCTTGTCACGTGCTATTTCTTTCTTAAAATCGTCTTGTTGAAGGTTTTCTGCATGCCTCACGCAGTTTTCCTAGTCCTTTTGTGTCACCTTGTCAATTTCTTCGTGAACAAGTCGTGTAACGTCCGCCAGTTTAAAAGTATTACTTACTTTTGCAGTCACCCTATTTATTTGAGCCCACATCAACTCAATTGGGCTATATGTGTAATGGTAAGGTGGGAGACGTATTACTTCGTGTCCCATTTCAATTGCAAGTTGATCCAGCTAATACACTTTTTCCGTGTTTTGAAACGGAAATACTCTTTGCAATAACTCAATTTTAGTTTCTGTTTCCGAAAGAATTTGAAGAACGTGTACACCTTAAAAATAATACTTCGAGCCTGACTTCGCAATACCAGCCTTTTTGACTCGCCACTAAATTCACCGCAAGAAGCCATTGCACTGTTTAACACTTACTCTACTCTTGTGTAAAGAACAACTGAATGATGTTGATCTGAACTCTCCTGAGTAAATGAACACTTCTTATCCAGCATTCATTCATAAACATAAGGATACAGCATTCCACAGGCTAACAGGAACTGAAGTGTTTGCTCTTTCTCGAATTTAACACCTTGACTTATTCAAATAATATTTTATCAGTCACGTCAGTAGTTTAAATTTCAGTTCTGAGTAATTAAATTATATGTACATACACACGAACCACTTTTGACTATCTAGAGTAAATAGAGATTACGAATCATTCATTAGCAAAGAGATAATGTGACCAGACATGTTCTGCCAGGACAACCGGAAATTTGTTTCCTCTAGCTCGAACTGGATTATTCAGTGCAATTCTTTTATCACGTCGTGTCAAACATTTACGTTTCAATTCTGAGTAATTACAAATATACGTACACGCGTACATGCCAACAAATAATGATATTCATACAGTGCTTACGTCGCAATTTATTTGGTTTATTTATTTGTATTGTAAAACTATTTGAGCTAAAAATATGGGGTTTTCATAGTTATGTTAGATATATTACTCTCTACCTTCCACATGGAACAGTTTCAGCAAAATCTGAATTTTTGTCTTAGCGCGAATAGTATTTCATACAGATTGATTAGGTTGGCGCTCCTCACACACCACTTAGCGGGAATGCAATACGGCAACACCGCAGAACTCCGATTGGTTGCTCACCTAGTAGCGCTCAAGGACAAACACCTTCTCATTTGAAACACATAGTAGCTTAATTCAATGATGTTATACATTTGTATTATTATTTTAGGATTAGTTTAGCGTTTTAGTAAATAGTACATTGGAAACTTTTTTACCGCATATGTAGACACAAACCTTAAACAACATTATATGCAGTAAACTGAGGGGTTCATATGGGATAGAAGAACAGGAACTCTAAATAGGGAGGAATGTAAGAGACTATTTTTAGCGAAGTACTGCTAATGGGCAGACTGGTATACTTCAGTGCCACAAGAAGCAGAGAGAATTCAGTCCTGACTATACTGCCATTAACCATTGTGAGAATTAACAAAATCTTTATAACTATTATTTACGACCTCTGTGTTATTTAGTTCCTCAAAAATCCCGCTGAGTTTTAAGAATATGATAATAAACCTTGAGATTAATGAAGTTCAACACACAACTTCCAGTGTTAGCATGTTCTTCAAATGCTCATGAAATACTTTCGTGATGGTGCAAAGAAGTCATGAAGAGTTACTAACTTAGTTTAAGAGCTGCGATTATGTTGCTAAGAATAGATTGAGCTGTAAGTGCACGTTTGCTTCATGGTCAGGTAATTACCGGTCCTATTGTATTCTGCGCCAAGACAAAAACCGCTCGCCTTGCTGATCTGAGGCGATATCGACTGAGCCAGCGAGGACTAATCCCACCCCCGACCACAAAGTTACGTGTCCTTTATCCCATGGAACTCGAAACATTTTTCTCTTTAGCCACTTCCCTCATAAATATTCATTGTTGGGTGAATATTCCGAATGCTTCATTTCGACCTCCCTCAGGTAACTGTACCATTTTCAGCCTTCTTTAGCTGGCACTGTAGTATCGAGTTGAATTCCCGAGTGGCGTTTCGAATATTAATCAAAAACTTGCGCTCTGTCTGTATGTGGGGCAGGCGGGGAAAGTATAAGAAATGACCGTGACGTTTTTTCTCCCCTTTGAGACTTTTTGCTTTACGATCCACGCCTACCATTTCCTTTCCTTTTACATACGGTGACATATCACAATGGCACTAACGTCAATACAAGTGTGTCGAGGGCTACGCTGCCGTTACTTTATCCTCAAAAATAGAAAATATTTATAAGCTGAGAGGGAAAGCCTCAGCTGAAATGTTATCGCCCAAAATAGAAAACGCCAGCTAAATACGCAGAGTACAATGGGCTTTGGAGTGTTCACAATAACCGAGGCGATAGCATGGTAATAGATTTTGTTATGTTGCTGAGAAGCTACACAAAAACCTATAAGTTTCTTTTCAGAAGCTTGATGTGTGAGACGTTTCTATCAGAAACTGTTGGTCCTAAAAACTGGACAGCAGATTTGAAGAGTTTTGGACACACTCCAAACATACATAAGTAATGCCTTTGTCGTAGTCATCCTGCTGTTGATGTCTATCGTATTTGTCTTTTTTACTACTAATAGAATAATTATACTCACAGTATTCTTCTACAGAATTTTCCTGTTTTCAGGAAAGGAATTTTAGGTGACACCCTCTGAGATGAGTGAAAGTTTTGGTTCAAATGAGAAATGCCTTAATCAGTGGTGGAACAAGGCGCCAATTCCGCCATTGTTAAATTTGCTAAATCCATGATCCACTATCTCAGAACATGTTTAAGATATCACACTAATATATGTACTGGATATATACGAATGCTTCTTTTTCACTGAATACGTTTAATTTTATCTCATAATATTAACCAATTTTAAAATTTTCACTATTTTTAGTTAGAATTTACTGGTTACGAATTACTCTAAAATAGCACATATTTCTAACAAAGTTAATTCACTCTAACTTAGATGTTTGCTTTTCTCGTCCCAACACGTAATTTAAATATCTTAAATTGTTTAATAAAGTGGGACATTTATACCAATATAAAGCTGTTCAAAGGTAAATTGGAAAGAAACCACATGAAACCACAAGAAACCACACTCCACATTGCTATCAATTCGTAGAGCAAATCATCCTCTAAAATATGAGCCTCTTTTACAAAATATGTAGGAGTTATGCTTTTTTCGTTGTGAAGTAATGCACAATTCAATAGCAGATACATTTTAAAAATAATTTCAATTACAGTATTCTGCCTGAAGTTGTAAAGTACTCAAAAACTGACAAAATTGAAGCAGACTATTGCCAAATGGACAACTGTAATGGTCAAATATGATGAAGGCAATTGCAGTGCAATAGGAAGTCGCATTCTGCAGGCATTCTATGATATATCTTTTGAATTACCTTGAGGTTGGTAACACGTGTGAGAATTTATTTTATACCTATATATCCTGAAGAACATGTATTACTTGCAAAAAGAAGTCACACTATTATTAATTATAATACTAATACTACTAATACTAATCATCATTAACATCATTAAATACTATTGTTTACACACAAATTTACCCTAACAAGTAATGTTTTTTAGAAAGCAAAAGTGATGTGGTTCAATATCAAAATTTAAAGGAAAAGTTGTGCTTTGAACTTCGTTGACTGCACAAAGAAAATCCGTTTCAGGAAGGCTTCATTTTGGAAAATTCAGTGCAAATGGTCACCGAGCTTCCTTAAATTAATTAGTTTATTGTAATATTTATTAGTCACATTTTTTGTTCTTGAGTAATTTTGTTCTCAGATGACAAATTAACTATTTCCACTTTTCTTCGCGTTTTATGATTAAAGGTATAGCCTTCCTTTTTTTTAAATAAAAAGTTCCCTTTGGAATTGTTTATGTTGAAATGCAATAGATGCTTAAGAAACAATTCAGAGAGAATGCATTAAATAAATATATCAAAACGAACAGCTAATTATAATATAATGTAATATAATCGATATCGTGAGGTACTGAACGCGTTTAAAGGATAATGGTCTGACAGAAAAACAAATGTTCAATTGCATTATAGCCCGCTTCTACGTGGTAGTCGCGTGTCTGCCGATATTCAAGAGGTAACGTCCTCGAATCTTGGTCAGGGTACATTATCCAGATAAGGTGTTTCCGGGAATTTCGGGTAACTCTAAGCTCTATGGACCTCGCACTCATGTTAGAATCTTATACTCATTTCAGTCATCTTCTGATAAGACCTAAGTTGGAGGACGTTAATATAAAAAATTACATCTTAAGAACATGAAGTCTAATCTGTCATATCCATGTGACTTTTCTAAACTTTATCGTTTATTAATAGGTACACACATTACTACGAGCATTTACTTTTCTATATACTTCATTTTAATTTAGGTGAATATTTCCGAAAAGAACTGAATTTCATATTTTGTTATACCCACAAGTTAATAACAATAATATGCTGACCTTAAAGCTCCATATTCCTTCCATGTAATCGCAAATACGTAAAAATCAACAGGACTTGAAAATAATACCAAATTATGAACAACTCGACGCAACAATGGATATCTTGGAAATGACTGATGTGATTTGGAAAAAAGGGGAAAGTAACTTGTGTTTTTAAGGAGTCCTATACTTTTATTTAATACTTAAATTTCCTCAGCTTGACGTTTAACAGTTATAGAATATTAATGAAATGAACCTCCGAAAGAATAAAACTTTACTCAACAAATTCAAGGTAAATAGTTTTAAAATACGAGAATCACAGGTGTCATTTACTACATATGACACCCTCGAGTGTCATTCGTTGGTGAAAATTGAGATAATCATAAACATTATAAGTTTATGGATAAGAGAACCTTTCGTACCTTCAAAAGTGAAATAAAAGCGCCGAGTACCTGCAGTTTAATGTACAAAATTTACTGTACAGAAACAAATGTCAAAAGTTGGTATAAACAGCAAAGGAAAGTGCATCGCCATTCTAATGAAATTATTGATAGCGCAATGAGTTGAAGTTTAACTATGAAACACCGTTTCAATGGAAAACAACATAAGGTTACAGTATTGACTCCCAGTTCTCATAGGATTATATCATATTTTAATGCCACTCTTATAATTTACTTTACTTTTTACTGGTTAAAATGCTTAACCAGCTCGAACTTTAATTAATACCAAGTTATGTTATAAGCACTTATAATTAACATGTTTGTTGATAAGTTAGTTTCTTAATATGATCATTAATAATTCACACGTACTAATAATAACAATGCAGCTTTTATATTGCAAAATTCCTCCTTCTCTTAACAGTTTTTTTATCATTAAGCTATTTATCGTGGACTAAAACATTACAAATAATTAATTCTTCATATATTGAACATACTGATGACCCGCCTAACCGCTATTAAAAATTTACGGTGGAATTCTTCAATTTTTACATAGTTTACGGCAAACCCGCATACAGGGGTGAAATTAATTAAGTTATAATTGGAGCTATGAGTTCTCTTAGCCTCAGGTGAATGGTTGTAGGAAATGGATTTTGGTGTTTGTTAGCTACTCAGTCGTATTAATAACACTTTGTTTGTTGCAGAATTATTTGGTTTAATTCCTACTACGTTTGCTTATCGACTTGAATCGGTGACCACCTGTTAGTAAGATTCCTAACACAAATTCAATTTTACTTGAAACCCTCGATTACTTGTTTAAAGTTACTTCCGCGCGGTTTCTATTTCTTCTTTATACGGCGAATACTTTGTTCTAATAAATTTCTAATGCTGCTTCCACTTACGCTGGTTGCGCTATTCTTAACTTCTCTACCTTTCAGACTTATAAATCTTCGCTTCTCTTCCTAATGCGCATGAACACGTCCTTCCTGTCGTAGTGTCACCTCTTATGTAAGTTTTTCTTACTTAACGATTCAGTTCGAACCTTATTTTAAACCTCTCTGGAACAAACAAGCTCTCCCTTCTCAACCGTTACATTATTATTGGTTTCTCATTTATTTCAAATTTTTGCATGGGTTTGTAAAACTCATGTAACTAATTGACGCTCAGCTCACCCTGAGTTGGGGAACGCCTACCCTGAGTTGTTTGTAACGGTAATCATCGTTATCAAATCAGCGAAGTAAATCTCTTTAGCGTTCATGCTCACCTGAATTTTGAAAGCCCGTTTTTCCCAATACATTCCTGTCTGAAAGTATACTATAGTTCTCAGACAATGAACTTTTACTAGCACAAAGAAGATAACAGTCCTCCCTTCCTGTCTCCCCTACGTGCCCAGATTTTTACAAGAATATTGTCTCTTTCTTGCCTGTATGCTTGTATATATATGTTATATTAAATTATATTCTTCCCTTCTTATTCTTTACGTCAACCACTATTTTAATCATTGATCTATCCATTCTTATTTCATATTATTATAACAAGATTTTTATTAGTTTAGCAAGGCATTTTATTCAATTATCTTCTTTTTAATTATGTGATTTTGATTAATTCGCCGCCTCCTTATCGCTGCCAGATACTGCAGCTACAATTTCCTGAATAAATTATTATGAAATGTTTAATTACTTTACCTCCAAATCTTGTAAATATTGTCATCCCCCATTATCTTCCTGTAGTTTTCTTATGAATGTTAAAATATAGGATATATAAATCGTTAGAATTGTTTTCTCAGAGAATAAAATATAAATCTACCATGCAAAGGGCATATACACAAACATACCGACACAAACATGCCCTTCTATTCAAAACTCTCTTTCCTAATTCAGCGAAGCTAAAAGGGTAATTCCGCCGAAATCTCGCTATCGAAATTTTGAAAAATTTTCTGTACCTACTAGATATGCGGCGTAGAAAGTACAAAAATCTTCAAGAGTACAGCCCAACTGGTTTATAAATCCCCCGCTATTCATACAATTAATTCCATGCGGTAATAAATGAATAATTTAAGACCAAAGTAAACATTCGATTTAAT
Source organism: Mantis religiosa (assembly GCA_030765055.1). Lineage (NCBI taxonomy): Eukaryota > Metazoa > Arthropoda > Insecta > Mantodea > Mantidae > Mantis > Mantis religiosa. The sequence goes on along the minus strand of CM060948.1, from coordinate 295,758,069 downwards.
GACCCTTCTTTATCTTATCAGTGTTAATTTAATCTATAGCTGCTTCTTTTATTATATCAATAAGAAACGCCATATTTTTAACTAGATATGTCATTGATGCTGCTGTGGACATGTTAGAAGAAGTTTGAATAAATAAATATGTATAATTGTCAAAATACGGAATTCAATAAAATGTGGCTTGAAATTTCCTGGTTGAGCAGTTATCCATAATGTGCAGCAGTTTCTTCTTCATCGTGTTTTCTGTTAGAGTCACTCCACAACATAATAACACAGTATATAAAAGAGTGGAAGAACTTAAAATAAATATATGATGTAAAATTGTCTTCAACCGCTTAGTCGATACCAGTGGTAATCCAGAGAATTGTTTTGAAATGGTAGTTGCGGGAAGACGCGAGTGATGTTACGTATAAGTCGAGGCTGGAATGCTAATGGTACAAAGTTATATACAACAATGTCACCCTCTCTTGCCCGGCAGTCTCTGCCGCATCACCGGCAGACAAAATCAATAACGTACCGATCATGATGCTCACCTTTGCGTGTTATTACACATATTCGTCGTCAAGGTTTATTGAGGTTTTCACTAAAATTGCATCTCGAGCAATAAATTCGCTTGGTGGAGTGTTGGGTTCACTAACTTGAGCACTGATGTAATGTCAAGCGGAACATAAAACAGTTTTCCCCATCGCTGTTAAATTTGCTGCGAGCGCCGCTTGCCCGCAGAAGTGTGTAATAACAAATAACAGTGCATGGCGTTTTAGGACTCCGGCATACGAAAAGGAGCATTCAGGAATACTAGTTTTATGTCATTTCTTCGTCGATTATTTATATCTATTTTTCTAATATTCTGGTAAGTATACCTATAACAGAGCCTTACCAAGTTATCGTACTTTTTTATAATTATTTATTGATCGATCAGCAGTACAATGCTTTACAGATCAGAGTGAAAAGAAGGTAACAGAACAATAAATTAAAGAACAATAGCACTCAGGGTTAGGCTAATGGGCCGCCCCTAACTACATTAAGTTAGAACTCCAATAATACACTCTGAGGAATTAAGTCAATATTGGAGATGTAAGACACACATCAAGCACTACAAAAACTGGAATCAGATGTATCACTCAGAAGCACGTCCTGTGGTATTCTGCTCTTTAAACCTGAGGGTTGGCGCGTGCGGACGCCGATGCTATAGTGCTCAGCTCCTGGAACTTCTTGCAGTGTGGAAAAGAAACAATGGGTCATCCTGCGAATGTAGTTGTGAAGAAGTAAGGGTCCTAGTTCGTGATGGAGCTGCTGATTACGGATGAACCATGGAGCGTTGGTAGTGATGCGCATGAAGCGATTCTGTATATCTTGTAGATGACGCAGATGACATGTGTGTGCAGTCCCCCACACTTGGGCCGTATAAGTGATAAGAGGACGAATGAGAGATTTGTAGAGTAACAATGAAGACTGTAGGCCGAGGCTAAGTTAAAGTACTAAGCGTCGTTAACCCATTGGCTGCTTATGTGCCGGAAACGGATTCTGTTATTCAGGCTAGTACTTGAAATGAGATATGCGAAAGAAAGAAATGTCTGACATTTAAACATATAAATGTTTAAATACGTTTCTAAACGCCCAGCTAAAGAAACTCTGCAAAATAATGATAATTAGTTCTTATTTCACAAGCGCAATGTATAACAGGCTTGAAAGATAGAATCACATTGAAACAAACAATTCCATAGTCGATATTTTAAGCATGGATCTTACAGTTTCCGCCAGATGGCCCTAATCAACCCATTTTTTTCCAGTAAACCAAACGGAGAATTCAAATTCATATCTGATGACGTGCCTCAATAACAACTTATAATGCCACATGTTCTTTAAGTTCCGACTAAACCACTCTTGTGGTTTACCACAAACTTTGGGAGTGGAAATTAAATGTCATACCGGCATGTTGCTATGGTAGTCCTGTAGGTTGGAACAACCAGATGGAAGCCGAAAGATTTATGATTCAAATTCCGGCTACGGCAGAGCAACTTTTGAATTGTCTCTATCCTTCAAATTAGAAGCTATTTTTATGACGAGACTATTAAACATTATCTTTCATTGTAACAGTACAATTATAATGTTAATATATCCTGAGTTGACTCCCAAACAAATAGAAGCCCACGAAATGGTTGTTTTAAATATATGCAGTATATTAGTTATAAACTAAACAGGAGGAAATTAAAATTATATTGTACACTTATATTAGACAGAAAGAATAAAGAACTGAAAATATTAACATTAAAAGTTCGGAAATAGCGCCTTTTAAAAACAGGGAGCTTAAGTGTTCTACTTAAATAAAGATGGCGTATAATAAAACAAAAATTAATCATGATTTGTTCTTAGTAGGGAATAAATATTTTGTTTACTTGTAGTGCACATATATAGCTGAAGTTCAGACACAAAATTGTAACACATGGTAACATTTACAGCAATATAAAATGTTTTAACGATACTCTTTGTTTGTTTAAATGTATCGGTTTTTCGTGCACATATTGTACATATGAAGTTAGAATCGTAATTGTCATGAACATGTTTATTGTTAAGCAATATTAGATATACCGTCGAAATTCATTAAAAATCGAAGCATGCGGTTGAACTTTAAGGAATGTGTTGATAATGAGTTCTCAAATTTAAGTAAAGACTGTCCAATAAATGTAAATCTATACTGTTTCAAATGGGAAGGTGTTTGTCCTTCAGCGCTACTAGGTGAGCAGCCAATCGGAGTCCTGCGGTATTGTCGTATTGCATTCCCCATAAGTGGTATGTGACGAAACGCCAAACTAATCAATCTCTAATAAATACTATTCGCGCTAAGACAAAAATTCAAATTTTGCCAAAACTGATCCACGAGAACGGAGAGAGTAATGTATTTAACATAACCATACTTTTAGCTCAAACAGTTTTCCTAATACAAATAAATAAAGCACATACCATTATATATATTATAGCAACTCATTGTGACGTAAGCACTGTATTGAACATCATTAGTCGTTGACATGTATGCGTGAACGTATATTTGAAATTACTTCGAACTGAAACGTAAACATTTGACATGACGTGGTAAAAGAAATATGTACTTTGAATATGCCAAGGTGTTTGTTAAATTCGATGAGAGGAAACGACACACTTCTTGCTAGTCTGGCAGAACGTATCTGGTCACATTATATCTTTGTTTATAAAGAGAGTGTTCAAAGCAGCATTATTCAGTTACTTCCATGAAAAAAGTGTATGAGCTGGATCAACGAGACGTGATCCACCTCCCCTCCCTCTTACTTTTGCTAGAACAATCCAATAGAGTTAAGGTGGGCTTAAATTATGTTGCAAACAGAAGTAATATTTTTAAACTGACTGACGTTGAATGACTTATCCACGAAGAAATTGACAAGGAATGCAACAAGACTGGGAGAGCTGCGTGATACATGAGATAAACCATAAGACGACTTTTGGAAAGAAATGGCACGTAACGAGATTTTGGAACCTATCATCATAAATGTTCAGTATTCAGACGTTGAAAACAGTGACAATGACGAATTATCTCTTAAAGTAACTTTCAGAGCTATACGGATTCATCGCTGGTATTTTCGTTGGATTAGAAAAATAATTAATTAATAAACTATAATTAACTGTAAACTAAATATTTAAAAAATTTGCGTAATATACCAATATTCATGCTGCAATTGTGATTTAAACCACTGCATTATTATAAAGCTTTGGAAAATTTAGTTTGCCTTTCGTTGCGGCTAGCGCCACGGACACTCGCAGGTGTGCGAGAGAGCGGGAAATATAAAAGGAGTGGGGATGACGAGGTGGCAGCGGTGAAGGCTCAAACGCATCTGATTGGCTATAGGCGAGAGCTCTTTCTATTTGAAACACATAATAAATAAAAACTACTGAGTTTCTACATGCATTTATCTAGCAGATGGCTTATAATTAACAGAAGCTTAAACAGCCTCAGAAAGTGTCTTCAAATTAGATTCCGGAAAAACTAATATAAATTGAAAATAGGATACACGTTCTTTCTGTTAATATTAGCTTTGTTAAGGAGCACTTCCGAAATTGTTTAATCGGAAATTCTACATCGAAGAGAAGAAAGCGAAGGACATTTCAGGACATGAGATTAGAAAAACACTGTATTTTATGACACAGAGGAGTTTAACAAGATAAGATAAAAGAGACGCTGCTGAGCACGTTGAAGAAAGCCTAAAACCACCCCATTTATCACTATAAAGGAAGATTTGGAAATAACGATAACATATGATGTGGCACGTGTGAAAATCACCAGTTTAACAACTCAACATCGTCTCATGCTTGTTACGTTTGTAGTGCCGGACCTATAGAAATTAATAACTGCATTACATATGGGTAAATTATTCTTAATATTTACTGATCAGATTAAACATTAAAAATGGTTAGGTATAGAAAAGAAAGCAATAATAAATTAGAAGGTAGAACTAGGTGGTGAAAAGTGTTTGTCAGAGATCAGTTTAACTAATGGCAGTTAACCCGTAATGATGTCAATAAATCTATCATATTGTGACCCTGTGGGTTCTTAGAATTCAAAGCCCAGTTTGCCGAAATTCTAAATGTTCTTTATCCGCCTAAAAAAACACTGCGTAGCAGCAGAGTTACACAACATATTACAATCTACAACACCAAGGTCGATGACAATAACAAACAGCTTACTCAACGTCCAATGTTTATAACACTCTTATGACATGTCTTTACAACTGTTTACTACTCACGACTGACTCTTGGCGAGTCGTCTCTCTCTTAAATACCTCATTGATAAATTCGAGAGACTTCTGGAGCAAATAAGAAAAACAACTATTCTCTGTCAATTGAGATATCACTAGAATCTTCCTTACGTGAAACCCTAACTGGGCCGGCAAGTCATTTATCTCAAGCGCTATGTTTATCTGCTTATGCAAGCAATGTCCGCCTGTTATCTGTATCGGCAATCTCTTTGTGTACTCAAGCCGCGCTTATCTCTCAGCACCGAAATTTCTGTGCTTTTCGCCGCGACAATATATATATATATATATATATATATATATTTAAATTATCACAATAACTGATAAATACTTGATAAGTAGATATTCTATAGTCCTCAGGAAACACCAAGGCATTATGAAATCAATAGCAAAACCCACATCTCTTATATTTGTTCAATTATATGACTGGCATTACATACCAGATGGTGTTTAGAAGTTGGTAATTATGAATTGGAAGTATTAAAGGTAACTCTTACTTGCAGTTTGGTGATTATTTAAAGAGGCCCGGAAATTTAGTATTAAATATTAAAACTGTAGATAAGGAAAGGTAGTAATGAAGGCCTCACAGTCCACTAATTTCCTTAGTACCTACTATAAGCAGACTATCATTTGATATCGCTCTTTAAAGAATATCAGGAGATTAGAAGTTGCAGCAGAAGAAGGTCACAGATACCTACAACCGAAGAACAACCAAAGGTGTACTGTAGGAAATATTTTACACCATGATAGTAATTCATGAGCTAAATAAAGACGAATTGCGCAGAAAATGATAGTTTTCTGTCCAATTAGAATGGATGAAAGAGAAGTCTTATAACGTCCAAGTAATTGATGAAAAGATTGCAGTCATTTTGTTCGCTAGGTTAGTTACATACTGCCAAGTTCTGACCTCGTCAAAAGAGAGCAATTAAACAAAATAAGTTTCAGATTCCTATCCTACGCATTTTAGTTTACACGACATATAGTAACTTTCATTTTAATTTATTTTATTCCTTTAAAATCAGTGATTTTTATTTTATTTTTAACCATAATTGAATTATAAATTACAAATATTTCAATAAGGAAACGTGTCCTGCCGTGAACGACTGTATATGTAAGATTTACTAACTCGCTATTAGCTTGATTACAGAAACAAACATCTTTCAAGACACTAAGGCATATCTATTCCACTAGTTTGGATTTCATGTTTTCAGCTACTTCAATTTCCTCCGTGACACAAGCATTCACTTGTTTCCACCAGACAGTTGAAGAAAATTTGAATGTTACAAAACTGTTATCCAAAGTGTCAAGTTATAAATTCTACTACTTACTCTCTTAAGGAAATGAAGGCTGGTTAATTATCTTGAAAGTATAAGAGTCACGAGCTGACCTACTTTCTTTGAAACTTTGCAACTTGTAAATCTATTACCATTAAACCCTCTGTACAGAGAAAAACTTAATGCGGGAGAAGAAAGCTCATTTAGAGTATTAAGCTATACGGCATACAGATTACAAAAACTAGGTTAAAGAGAAAGGGGTAAATGTTTACAAACTACTATTCGTACATATAATGTATACCCTAATCGTTTCAGTACATAGTGTTTCGAAAGAGGTAAGCAAGAAATGAAGCTAAAATACATTGCTGCCCTAATTTAACACAGAATCTTAACACTCATATCCTGAGAAAGAGCCATCCAAATCTTTACCTTTCACGCTATGACTCAGAAAATATTAGTACAGTTTACTTACCCACACTTAATTTCCTCAATGCATTTTCTAAATTACCTCGATTCTTATAGCAGAAACTTTAAGGCATCCTTATTCTGCTGTAGGGTAGCGAACGATGATATCAGTTGGAAACTGTTCCACTAAAATGGCTTTTGATAACTTAATCCAAAATATATTTGAATCTCTGTGAAACTTCACCAAAGGAAATCATCAAAATCTCCACTGAAACTACTCTAAGAAAACTGAACCACACGCCGTATCCAAATTAATACTTGGAATAATTTCAACTGCAAGTTCTCTGATCTAGTCGTGTAGTGCCAAATCAGAATGCAATGCAGGTGGCTGACCATGTTTGAAGCAAAGCGGAGGTCTAGCTAAGGTTGGCTCCTTATTGCGAGCAAGCTAGTCGTACTAAATATATCCAATCCCCATAGGTTTTATAGTTCAGTAATTAAAGCTGGAAGCTGCATATCGTGTTCGTATCAGCAAATATCCTTCTAATTTCCTGAAATGTTTTACTTAAGAGAAATACTGATATAATTTTTAGAACCTTGATGCTGTCACCAGGCATTGCTTTGCTGCTGCCGGCTCGCGCGTAGGCGAACACCTATAGAGAGATGCGGGGAATGAAAGAGACAGAGAGCTAAACGAGCACTGAACGCTTGCCGAAAGAGAGAAAGAAAGAGACGGATAGATGTCTGGAAGTTTCTTATTTTCTGATGCCGTCTTGAGTGTTACCGAGCGTTCCATTAATTCCTAGAAATAGTGACAAGAGGTATAAAAGCACCACGGACGGCGATCACCAGTTTGGTTTTCGTCGTGGACACTCCACAAACCTGCAGCTACTGTGACTGGCCGAGTGGAAGGCCCTGGGATTCCAGGAAAACATCAAGACAGTCGCGGTGCTGCTAGACGTAGAAAAGGCTTTTACCACAACCTGGCACCAAGGCCTTCTGTACAAGCTCAGGGTGGGCAATATAGCTCCTCCCTATCTCGGCCTGATTAGCAGTTTCCTCAGAGATCGCACGTTCAGGGTGAGAGTGGAAGGACGGCTGTCATCTATGAGACCCATAGCCGCAGGAGTCCCGGAAGGCAGTGTTCTGTCTCCATTACTCTTTGTGGCCTACATGTCTGATTTCCCCATGGAAACACAGACTGTTAGGTGCCAATATGCGGAGGACGTCCCTATAATGGCGCATAACAAGAACGTAAGATATTGTCATCCTCCGTTGCAGCGCCAGCTCCGAGCCATCCGCCGTTGGAGTGAGAGGTGGAGGATGGCCATTAGCCCGGGGAAGAGCTCCGCTGTTCTCCTGGTTATGGTCTAGGCCAGGTGTCCGGATTGGTCGCTGAGGTTGAGACAGAGGCAAATCCCCTGGGTTCCCTCTGCCAAATACTTTGGCGTCCTTCTCGTTCGCGGCCTCACCTACGCCCCTCATGTCCGGGTCAAAGCCGGAGAAGGGCATGCAGCAAACAGGCAGTTGTACCCTGTCTTGAAATCCACTATGCCAACACACCTCAAACTACGTCTGTATCTGGCGATTATACCGACCCTGAATCTGTACGGCTGCAAAGTCTGGGGATCAGCGGCTCCGACCACTATCCGCAGACTGCAGTGCGTCCAGAACAGAGCGCTGCGAATTATCTACGATACTGGACGTAGATTCCCGTCCCATATGCTTCACATCTGCTCCGGAGTCCCATATAGTGAACGTGGTGTGAGAGGGAACCCGTACCATCTACCCATCCCAAAAATCTGGTGAATACCCTTGGCCGTTACAACCATAGGGCTCCTCAACGCAGAGCGAGTTACCGGTTGCCCAAAGATGCATTGGGTAACCCGAACTGAACAGGGCAACTTTCCCCTGACTCTATACCCCCAAGCCCAGAAATGAGCTTGGTAAGTCCCATACCTAAATATATGTTCCTTTCCCTCTAGCCTGTCAAGCGGACTATGCTCAGATGCCTCCTAGGCAGACGGAAGGGCGCAGCCAGCACTGGACGCATCCCCCCCACGGGGTACTAACGCCCATTTAAGGTTAGATATAACACTGCATAAGACAACCGCCTGCTAGGTGCTGGGCAGCAAACATCCCGCCCAGGTAAACCTGGGCGACTCGCATCTGCTGCTGCTGGAGTCAGCTGGTAGTTAGGAGAGTTGCAGTTATGCAGTGTGGGACATTTGAACTGTACCACAGTATTAATTGAGAGTGTAGCTGTGTGCTGCTGTTTGAAGTGAATAGGTGAATTCTATTGTTTGTGTGTGTGGTGAAACAACGAGAGACTGACTTGGTGTATGAAACGTCATTTTTAGAGCCTCTAATATGTGAACAAGGTGTCTCTTCATTGAAATAAATAACATTTTCAATGTGTGCAAACTACACTTTTAATTCTAAATACACAAAAAGTCAGCATACACTTGAGTCATGGAATCTGATAAAACCGATAACTAAGATACAAATTCCGAAACGTCTCCTACCGGTATTTTCAATCCATAATTTGAACTCCTAACATAAAATCGTCATCCTTTTCTACCTACACCTAAATTTGAACACATATAGACCAAATCAAAATTATAGCTTACCTTACAACTTTCAAAGGCTTACTCTACCATACTACCTCCATTTAACTCATGATCAAATATTGTACAAGTATAGTACAGGATTTGGCATAACACACTTTTTCACATAGAGTGAATCATGTGACGGTTGCTGGTTTCGCGTTATTGCTGTGAAAACTTTAGCTGTGACAGTGGTACTGCATCTACAAGTTACTGTTAACTCTGCACCACTTAACAAATCTAAATCATAAATCCTATACACTTTGGAATACAGAGGTAAATTAAATCAGTCCTTTAAAAGACGGTTTCTTCTAAAAATTGATGCTATTGTTTATCAAGGCAGTTTCTATGAGTGAAAGGCATGTACTTTCTTCTTTACGAAATATCTGAAATTTCGTTTTCTAGGTTCTTAACGACGTTTACTCCGAATTACATTTTCTAATAAAAATTACCCTTTTCTCAGAAAGTATTTAAGAGAGACAATTTATATTTTAAGGCAATAAAAGAAATATTTATGTCGTTTTATGCATGTGATTTTATGAAAATACTATTGTTAGTTACTTTTAAAAAAAATAGTTGATTGAAAGATGCCATAATTTAAGAAACAACTATATCTCTCATAGAAAAGAAACTTATTGCACATAATCGATTACTAAACTTGGACGAAATTCATCTGCATTCCACAAAATTTTAATCGCATATATTATTGAAACACTTTTCTAGATAAGCACTCATGAGTTTGGCAAATTTAATATTGATAGAATACCATGTAAGAATGCTTGTAACAGCCATTTTTCTCAGCTACATTTTACTCTGACATCAAATATACTTTTGAGATGTATATCTAATCGTTTTTTATAACAAGCTTCGTTGATTTCTCCCCTATGGCTGCGATTCTTTACAAAGAATAATATTTGATCATCCTGTATTTACGCAATTTAGATTGAATATATAGACTGTCACATACTAATAAAATAATCATTCAGCTATAGAAATCAAACATTATGGTGCCTCACTGGTTAATAGCTTAATAATCGTGACATGCATTTAAATGTATGGAATCCTTTGGGTACACCTTTATATTAAGCGTGCTATATAATTGGTCATCTATTATGCACAAACAATACATGATTTTATGTTATTTTACTTGAATTTTAGTTTGGCAGCCGTTATGTAAAATGTTCCCATCATTCCTGTTTTGCAATCACTCACTACAAAACACCAGGGTGCCGGTAACAAATGTTAATGAAAGCAGTTGCGGGGTAAATGAGAATAACAAAGCCTGCAAACTATTGTCTCTTGTTATCCAATACCACTCTGTCATTAAATGGAACTGTGCGTGCGTGCACTGCGCATTCACGCTTTTTACAAGCAATATGTCTCTCCAACTCATTTTGTGCAAATTGGTTGCCCGAGGGCAAATAGAGTTAGTAGGCCACGCGGAAGTTTGAGGTCACCTGGGTGAAGGATTACAACGCAGCCTTTGGGTCCATGCTTTTCTAGGAGATTAATTTCGTTTATTCAGTTATAAATGTAATTTCTTGCTTTAAAATAATTATGTATACGAATGTGAAAAAGCAAACTCTCAAAATTACTGCTAATGCTGTGCTACTGTACACTCTACACCACATTTTGAATTTTTTTAAGTTCTCATTCTGCCTTGTAGAATATATATTTTATACTGTACATATACTCTATATATAGCGTGCGTCAGAAAATTGTAAAGACACTTCGAACTGTCACAGAAACTGTATATCTCGTGCTATAAGGTTAAGTTACTGGGAGAAAGTAATATATTTCCTCAATTAGTGACAGCAGAAATTATCGTACTAGCTCGTCAACCCACTTACTGGCAAGGATGTTACTGCAAAATGACGGACGTACGTTTGAGCTTTAGTATTTTCCACGCTCTCCAAACCTTATGCCGGGATTCCTTCTTATTGGTCAGAGTAAAAATGATGAGGTATACAAATGTAAACCACGTAACTTTCGAATGAGATTCAAGTAGTTGCGTGAAGATCCCATTGGATACTTGGGTACAATATACGGAAGAAGTGGTGACTCGTATTCGGCAATGTATTTTTGTTGAAGGCCACCAGTTTAAACGGTGGCCACATTTGCATCAGAAAATGAGTTTATGTTTCCAGTTGGACTTTAAGCTTTCCATTTACAACAACTGAACCTTGTAGAATGGAACATAAACTTTGTATGATGGTTCAAAGTGTGTATAGATTTTTGACTCAGTCTCTATATATTGTCACCCAATTATCGGAAGGCACCACCAACTGACGGCTGAGTGAGGGCCGGGAAGCATTCGAGAACGCCTACCCATTTATCTGGTAGCGCTGAGGGGATGGTTGGAAAAACATCACTAGCCATCTCTTTCCCCTCCCCCTGCGGTCTGGAACCTTCAGGATGATTCACTGAACCACGAGACGTCCAGAAACAGCGATATTCCTATAAAAAGGTGCTGCAGTTGGCGAGTCAAGTCAGTTCTTGGTGAGCAGCCAGAGGAGCGTCGTGCTAGTGAACGGACTGGAAGACTATGTACGTGTATCTGAGGAGTTGTACGTAATTGTGAGTGTAGAGTGGACCTGTGACAGACGAACTGGTGAATTGTAATTGTGTACGCTACGTAATTATATGTAATAGGCAAGTGTTCCAACTGTAATTCGGTGGAAATAAAGAACATTTTGAGTTTGTGCAATTGGACTTTTAATTTCACGAACCCACAAAGTCACAATATATTTATGTGTATCTAGTGTTATATATGTAGTGACTCCAAAATATAATTAATTAATTTTTACCAAACTTCAAAACAATTCTCATATGATATGAGTCAAAGTTACTCGTACTCGTAATTAGAAATCTATGGACTCCAAGCATATACTATTATTGATTATAGTGAAAGGTACTTAAACAGTGCACGAGATTTTAATTATCTGTTCTTGACTTTGTAACATATACGTAACTTGTTTGCTGTTCCGACAGCAAATGCTATGGGGAGGAACGTTTTAACTTACTTATCTAAAGTAAAATATCTGATTTCACACGAGTTTCCATACCTGTGGTATTCTTCAAAAATAATTTTTTCAAAATCATGTTCTTCTATGTGGTACAGGTTAACCTAGACAGGCATTTGTGGAAATGTCTTTATTACATACAGTCTATGTACGTACAGTTAGAAAATATAAGATTACAGAAATCTTAAAGATATTCATTGTTTAAAGAGCTGGTCGCTACGTGGTGGCCTCGAAATTTCATTGTCCTTGAGTGACCAGAGCATAAAATAGTTAATGCGTTGCACTCGCTTGACTTTCTCTACTCTTGCCAAACTCGTCGTAAAAGCTCATTTTCTTATCCACTTCATGTTACTGGGCTATTTCTTTGTAGCGGTCCCTACAATTGCACGTGGCATTTTACTAACCTTCTTTGCGGGTGGGTACATAGCAGGGAAGTTTGTGTTTGAAGCGTTTTTCTTCTATTGTTTGACGAAGTATTACAGACTCTAGGAATACTTTTTCAGGTGAAAATTGCATAACTTTCGGTTTCTGGGTTATATCATCTGCGTATTCTATTGACACCTGTGGATCACATCTAAGAGCCCAGAGTGACGTTCATGGCACCCATCGCCTCCTGTTAATCCTACTGGAATCATCTGCTGTTCCTCCTCAATGTATTTTTTTTTTCAATTTCGTATTTTGCGTGGGAAATTAATTCCTTGTGTTTCAATTTTGCTCCGATTTGTATGCAAATTTGCGTAGGTAACTTCAAACCTGCTGTCTAATGATTCGAACATGCATTTAACGTTTGCATATTAATTGTCATACAAAAATTAATTTATAGTGAAAAAAGTAATTTTGACATAACTACCTTTAAAGAATAAAAGCCTACTTACATTTATTTTATTTTTAATAAAGAATTAGAGCATTAAAAATCGTACTTCTCTGAAAAATGTGAATGTGTAGGGCGGTTATAAATAGCATTTTGGGGGTACTAAAATATTTAATTGTATTTCCTTAGAAGCAATTTGAATAAGAGGTTAGAACTACATAGTCATTTGTTTACTTACTCATATAAAGTGTTTTAATTACTGAAAGAATAGTTACGCAGTAAACCGTGAGAGTCGAATGTGACAGGACCTTGGATCAATTCCTGGTTAGAATCTATTCTGACCATTCGTCTCTGCTTGGCTTTTCCCTAGTTGGCAAGGAAAATCCTGGAGTTATGCCTGTTGCTACTGCACTCATCTATCCAATTTCCTGTCATTTTCTCTTCTACTTTCATGTTACAGAATGAGTCGGGTAGGTGTCGGTCGACGACGGGCAGATGGCGCTGAGACTAGCGTATTGGAAGTTTTTCCTCTCTCCATTGCCGAGTCGAGCTTACTCCGGTTCCCGCTGCAAGGGAACTTCTAAGCCACATTTCTGGCATCTTGGGCAGGTTGCCACGAGTGCTTCCCAATCAAATGGTGAAGCCAGAAATATTTGGGAAACTCAGCTTCTTGCGTAGTCCGTTCCTAGTGTCACTTCATCCGTTTTACACAAAAATACCAAATGATGGTCAAGGCTCTATGGGTCCACTCCGTTACTTAATCTGCCTCCACCTAAGTGTAAACATTTTCAAGCCTATAGTTCAAAACCAAATAAGTTAGAAAATTTAATCCCAGTTTCCCTAATCTGTAGCTAACACGACGTATGCAAATAAACCAACCAACCACCCACACAAACACACGTGCGCGTGCGAGTACGGTTACCTGGTGCTGCTTTCTTTAATTTGCAGGACCCAAAACATGTATTTCTAGTGAAACTTCGTGACGAATGTTTGATAGGAATGCTATTCTTTCTCTAGCTTGTGTGTACGTAATTGTTTTTCAATAAACACAGTTTTGTATTATTCCATCTATCGCAATCCTGGAATATGAGGCGGAAATCGGTGGACATAATCGTAGTTCAGGAAAAAGGCGTTGAGATCAGGATCCTATTGGTGTAGGATGCAATCAGGGACAGACCGATTATGCCCCGGACTAGCGAATGGTTCTCGCTCGAAAGTACGGGTGAGCATAAGTGTACTGTCCCAGAGTCCGGCGTTTAAGTGGAAATACACTATGCTTCCTTGACTTCTTCCACCAGTTTAGTTATAAAACATTTAGATCATAGCTTGCTCCAAAACACACTTGCTCGTCACGACGTCGGTATCACTCTTTTATTGAAGTTGCCCACTTTTTACTTTCCCGCATCTAATTGTAATTTTTACCCTACAATGTCTGGTCACTTCACGCCGCCATCCCCCGAAACGACCTAAGATGAAGTGTCGTTTCATGACTATTCCGCCCGTATCACGTGATGCATAGCAATTTTGATTGGAGATTTGTTTTCCTCATAGTTAATGTTATTGGTCTTCCACCCCCTCCTATATCTAGGTAAGTTCAGTCTTCTGTCCCACCGGGTTTTGACCTCGAGATCATGGGAAGAAATAGTCTGACTTTCTCACATTCCTTAGGGGACCTTTTCCATCGTCACCCTTTTCTCACACGTTTAGCTTATGTAGGCACATTCTTTAGTTAATGTAGTTTATCTTCCCTCAATTGCTTATAGCCTCAGGTTTTCGTCTCAAATACCAGGAATATTGACCTGACACATTTCATATTATTTCAATCAAGCGAAACATATTTTACGTGCATCCCCTTTCATCCGAAAGTGTAGCTTTGAAAAGAGCAAGCGCGCGCGCGCGTGTGATGTCAACAACATAACTCATCAAAAAGTTTACCAGATCGGTTTTATCTGAAGAATTATTTCTCTAACTCCTTAATCTTCAACGAAATAAGTATTTACGGATATTGTTTCACTGCAGATTTCATTTTAGGTGAAAATGTTTAAGTAAGATTACTTGTGGCTTTAAAGTTATATACGTTTTCCATGATATTTGCAGAAGGAGGTCAAAATAACGACAAAATCTTTAAAAAATGAGCAACTGAAATCGATTTTAATGGGTATCTTGAAAACGGTTAATACCACAAAAGGCTATTTGAGATGAATTGTTCCATGCAGACTTCAATGTATTTTTATAATATGTTTTTCTCCATTTTTAATGACTATCATATATACAAATTTATACAAAACTGCTAGTCGTTAAAGTGCACTTCTAAAACTATTACCAGAAATTTTAAAGGATTAATTTTAATGATCATATAAATTAGTTAAATATATTGTATTTTAACAATAACTGTTAGAAGCATTTTTAAAAAAATGAAAATTTAAGAAATTTCCAAGTATAGCTTGGGATTTATGGAGCTTACCAAATGCTTCGGACGCTGATGCCGAACATAAATAGTAAGTTCAGTATTTAACAGATTTTTCATTTTTGAGCTATACTAGACGCGTTGAGCAACAACTGGAGAATTTAATGCCGTGCCCCTAAGCCGCCATGGTAGCTCATTTAGTTATAGCAACCGGACGGAATCCAGAAGCTCAAATCTCGTTTGTGGCATTGAGCATTTAAGTTCGACTCTGTCCTTCCAATATCGAGTAATTTAGGCTCTGTGATATCTGGTTCCAAATAAATAGCTTGACACAATTAATTTATATATCGTCCGATTAAAGTACGTTCAAATAAAACAAGGGCGCGCGCGCCGTGGCTGTGTGGTTAGACCATTTTATTCTCACCAGGGAGCCCTGGGTTCAATCCCAGACGACCGCAAGGTGAGATTTGTGGTGAAACACGGCGTTGGGGGTTTTGCCAGGGATCTCCGGTTCCCTCCGCTATGTCGTTCCACTGGTTCTCCATCTTCATCTTATGTTTCATCAACGTCACCACCTGTGGTGTGTGTGTGTGTGTGTGTGTGTGTGTGTGTGTGTGTGTGTGTGTGTGTGTGTGTGTAGTAAAAGTGGGTAGTTTTTGTCGAGTCAATACGAGTATTATACGAGTCGGTTGAAGAATTTAATGTCATGTCGGCACATTGGACATAGTAGCTCAAAGGTTAGAGCGGCTGGACGTAAACCAGAAGATCCGTGGTTCAAATCCCGGCTATGGCATTGAATTTTTCAGTCTGCCTCTACTGTTTCAAAGTGCGTCCTACACACGGCTAGTGTGAAATAACAATTAATTTCCAAAAATAAGGTTATTCTGAAAAAGTAGTGTAATCATGAGCTTCTGGGAGGGATTTTGAAAAGTTGTTAGAGATACAATACAGTAAACTAATCCCTATCATAATACAGAAATATATTTCTGTGCATTATCTTTTAATAAACTTTTCATTCAAATGATGGATGTATTAAATTAAGATGAAATATTGGTGAGAAATAAATATATAGTTTGGAAGCTGAATCTATGCACAGAAATAAATCACACATTCCAATTCTATATCAATATAAAAAAGACAATTTCAGGAGAAAAGCCAATTTGTGGCTTTTCCTACCATTAAAGTATTTTAAAAATTTAATAAGGGTATTGAGGAATTATTTTTGTTGTAATTTACGTCCTCCAACGTTAAGTCATATCGGACGATGAATGAAATGGGTGAAATGATGCTCAAATGAGTCCGGGGTCCATAGAGCTTTAGAGCTGCCCAACATTTTTCTTTCAGGATAAGGGAAAACCCCAGAATAAACCTTATCCAGGTAACTCAACCTGACCAAGATTCGAACTCGGGACCTCTTGAACATGAGGCAGACATGCCACCACCACACTACTGAGGCGGGAATTTAGAAATATGATAGAACAAATCACAAGTTTAAATTTCTTCGGAAATTATAAATCCCATGCATAGTCATAACAAATGTTTAATTAAGGGAAGTAATTAAGTGGCGAAATAAAAGAAGATGAACATTTTAGTTGAATAAAATATTTCTCTGTATGTATTAAATCCAGACGATAGTTATTTGCTGGTTTACTCTTGTATTTTATGTTTACTTAAGTTTTTATCAATGCGCTACAGTGCATAAACGGAGGGGTATTCATCCATTTTTATCTCAAAGTTTGATTAAATTATTAAAAAAGAAACAACTACAAGGTTGTACTTAAAAACCAATACAATTTAGTGTAGAATGCAGCAAATGTAATTAATTGCTCATTGTAATTAGCTTATAAAAATTGATAAAATTACAAAAGGAAAAGTTAATTCTTCTGAAACAAATGCATAAGCTGAATCATATTGTACTATTTCCATAATGCGATAATAATTCACTACACTTACCTATGACGGTGAGGTTGACCTTTGAGTTGCGGGTTTGCGCCACCTTGAAATCCACTCGACAGCGATATACACCAGCATCTTGCTTGTGGATGTGATCGATGCCAAGTTCTGCAGGTTGCTTGTCTGGCATGAAATAAGCCCGACTTGCAAACACATTTTCATCGGACCACCGCTCCGCTGCCCTGAATTCGTGTTCTCTGGCATCCACACTGAAATACACAAAAAAAGTTTATATTATATTAACAGAAAATAGGCCTCACACAAACTATAGATTTTGAGGAACAAATAAGAGTACAGAGAAAATAAATTTGTATGGTCCACCGCACTCGGAATTGATATGAACTTGAATGCATAAGGCGTTTGGCACACACTTCTAATAAAAATAGGTTTATATTTATGAATTTGTCTACTTACTTAGTCTTACTTTTTGTTTTGGTTCTACACAATATTCTTAGAAAAAATTATTTTTCTATCTACTTCATACTAACCCAGATAATTATTTTCAGAAAGAGACTGTTGAGACATGCTGCTGTAGACATTGGGGGATAAAATAGACCGAAAAAATTAGTAATATATTTGAAACCGAGTGTGATATTTCAGGTTGTTTCGTCTGTGGCCCGGACGACACCTGTGTATGTGACAGATACCGTTTCTTAACTTGTACAAATTGGCAGAAATCAGTGATAAACGACTGTACAAACTCGTAGCAATCAAAAGTTACACAACTTATGCGCGTCATCGTCGTCATCGTCGTCGTCGACATCATCATCATCGCCATCATCATCGTCGTCATCGTCATCATCATCATCATCATCATCATCATCATCATCATCAATCATCATCATCATCGCCCACCATGGTAGCGGGGTGCCAGCGTGTCTGCCTCACGTTCAACAGGTCCCGAGTTCGAATCTCGGTCAGGGTGAACTACCTGCATAATGTTTTTTCCGGGGTTTTCCCCGCTCTATGGATCCTGGGCTCATTTGAGCATCATTTCGCCTAACCCATTCATCGTCCGACATAACGTTGGAGGACGTAAATTACAACAAGAAAACATTATTTCTACTACTATTATTTTAAAAAATAGAATAGTCAATATATTGCACTGTTGATAGGCTTAATTAAACTAATTGTTAGATATCACATATTCCTTTATGGATTTATGCATTTCACCACCCTTTCTTTAATAGAATAATAATAATAATAATAATAATAATAATAATAATAATAATAATAATAATAATAATAATAATAATAATAATAATAATAATAATAATAATAATAATAATAATAATAATAATAATAATAATAATAATAATAATAATAATAATAATAATAATAATAATAATAATAATAATAATAATAATAATAATAATAATAATAATAATAATAATAATAATAATAATAATAATAATAATAATAATAATAATAATAATAATAATAATAATAATAATAATAATAATAATAATAATAATAATAATAATAATAATAATAATAATAATAATAATAATAATAATAATAATAATAATAATAATAATAATAATAATAATAATAATAATAATAATAATAATAATAATAATAGTTTTACATGAATATGTAACAAAGTAAAACAAAAATACCTGAACTAATATGCTACTGGTATCTAGTACACAATATTAAGAGGTAACCGGCTTTATAAGGGCCATTTCGGAGGCCAAATATGTATTAGTAACCAAAAGAACCTCTATGTTTCTCCTACTTTAACTAATGCTTCAAAGTATTCTTGTTTTATATTAGCATTCTACCATCAGAATACCTCAAATATTAAATTACACATTCTACATTAAAAATGAAAGTTTATATAGTACATGCCAAAAATACCACTCAAACATTTATTCTAAACATATAGAAAACGTTAAAACCTCAGAGTTTTCAAATATCCGTGAGCGTCCTAGCTTCATGTTAGTGTACTATAATACTCTTCAGCACCTGACATGTGCAAATTCTATATGGTTTTTTGGACGTTCTTAGGATTGCCGGATTAGATCACGGCTAATCAAGCTACAAGAGTTATTTCAGCACGATTTTCTTAATTCGACAAAGTAATCCATGCCATGGTTTCAGGTTTTTATTTTCAGTTTCATGGCCTGGTGCCGGTACAAAGGGGCCCGGCTTACAGGCTAAAATTTTCATTGAGGTTATATTTTAGGAATTAAATGCTTATTGTCTACGTGGGTATTGTCTAAGCTTATTATTAAATGCTCATTGTCTAAGCTGGAAGTCGGCGTTCGATTTTTCTCTCCAATTTCTCTTTCGTCGCTTTGATTCTATACCATTCAAACATTTATTCTATACAGATAAAAGCGTTAAGACCACAGAGTTTGCATATATATGTACAGATCAGTGGAGTCGAAGTAATCCATATCATGCCATGCTATATGAAATCGTTACACTAATATCTTAGACCACAGATTTAAACAACATCCGTGATGAATGCGGTTTCTTTATATTTGGGAAAATGATTAAGGTTTTGCTTATCTGCGGTTTACTTGGGTTTGTAAATAAAAAAATAAAGTTAAAATTGTATAATATTATTCATATTTTGCATCCATGCCTTATTTCTACTCGTTTTTAGTAGCCAACACAACTTAACACCTATACTGCCATCTGTTGGGCATATACGTAGGTACTAATGCAGAGATCTGCACCAGATAGCAGACTATCTACATACGGTTACAGAAGCCACCGTTGCAGCTTCACTGTAGCTTTTGTTGCGTATGCCAACAACAAATGGCAGGACTGGCGTTGTGTTGTTTAATTAAAAAGAGCAGAAATAAAGCATGTGATGAAAACTGTGAGTAATGCTATACACTTTTATTTGTATTTTGATTTCCAAACCCATCTTAGCCTCAGATAAGTAAAACCATAATAATTTTCGAAATTATAGAGAAACATATTCTTTAGTGTTGTTTTTAAAGTTGTGATTTAAACTACAGTATAAGTTTTAAAAGAAGGTACGTGATGGCCATCAAGCAATGGACGCGAAGGTTAACAGGGGAAGGTCGCTGCTATGGTAATGTAAACAAAGGTTGCACGATTGTTTAAACTGGTGAATCACTTACTCTGATAACTCGAACCCTTTTTATTGTTTCAAGTATCATCATCATAATCATTATTTGAACTTTAAGTTTTCACTCTTCGTTCTTCCTGGGGTTAGTAATAATAGCATAGAGTTTAAGGTCGTCCCATGGCGATTTGTGTTTTAAAATTCTGACTGTTGCTGCAGCCTACTATATGGCTCTACCTAAAATGAAAATCGTAAATGTGTAGTAAATGCTATCCCGATTAACAAGAAATGGATGAATATGTTTAAGCCTTTGTAATAGCATTTCTAAGAAGTAAATAGAGAATGCCTATCGAATACAAAGTATATTATTAACTTTTATAAGCTAAAGTTTATGGTTATGTAAAATAACAAATACAGGAGTTTATTGTTAAAAATGCATCGTTTAATGCAAATCAAGACAATTTATGATATTTAAAATTGTGTCACTCTTTGTGACGCCCATCTGTCAGCCTAAAATGCATTAAGAGAGAAAATACGTCGGAAACACAATTAAGGTTGCCGTACTAACAGTAAAATTCCGGTAGCAATTTTCAGGCAGACTTAACCTTCATTATATTAATGTAGTTCTACTTCAGCTTAATTTAAGCCATACAAGAGCAAAACTTTCCTTTTTGGGAATTAGGCACGTTTAACAAGGAGTTTAAAAAGTGCTAACGAACAGCTTCCTGCCACGTGCTGTGAATATTTATCAATTGTTATCCCCTCCCCCACCCGCAGCATTCCATCTCTGGCGTGAGACGAAGGAAAAAGAAAGAATTTCCTCACCAGGAAAGTTACTGATTTTAGAATCTAATAGCCACGCTATCGTGAAATGCAATTTTAAGGTGAGAGATCAAAGCCCTCCTGAATAGCAGGATACAGAAATGGAACGGTAGGTATGTCATGCATCGGATAATGGAAGCTTAAAAAGAACAAATGCACGATTACTGGCGGAGAGCATCAAAAGGGAGGAAATAGAGAAGATATCCCCGGGCACAATGGGAAGTAAGATTGGACAGACGGAAATTGGACAAAGCTGGACACAGTGGCATGCGCCGTCCCACGTCAGATGCTTTTGAAAGAGAAACTCAACGAAAGTCATGGAAATAAGCTTAGTGTTCAGTTTTGTAAGGAGGAGATATGGAATCATATGTGTTACAGACATTAGCCTTATCTAACCATTAATACTTCGTAATTCACTATTTTAGGCTACAGATTTCTAAATTTGAAGATGCCGAAACTTTTCCAAAGTAGGAAATAGTCAGGTGAATGTAAAGCTATTTATTTCCACTTAGTTGAGCTAGTCTGTATACGTTATAATCAAGGCACAAATTTTGATGACATAAAATGTTTGCAACATGACCCATACAATGACTAAGGCTTTTTAAACCGACTATAATTCCAAAAATTTCCAGAATGTGAAATTCTCAATTTATTAAATTAGTGTTCAGAAAACTATAAATTAATATATACATGGTTATAATAAAAGCCGGGGGATGTGCGCTCGCACGCGATACAAGTTAGCTGGGCACAGATTATGAATGACGTCAGAAGTACAGCACCACCATAAAAATGTGCAAACGTAACGTAGTGCTCTGCGAACTAGGGTGAAGCATTGCCTTGCAAGCGTATACGAAATCAAGGTCAAGGTGTAGTATAACACAATTGTTTTCTTTCCTCCCGCTGTGAGGCGGTTGTTACGGTCAGCCTATACTTACCTACAGTTGTTTACATGCGCGAACGATAATAGTACACTACATTTGCAGTATAGCTATGGAAAAACGCCCAAGTCTACTGCCTTTAGTTATAACTGTTGTAAAAGTAGAAAATGTAGTTGTAAGATAATGATGAGATAATTCTCTTTCTTCTACTTCAAGCTACAGACTTGAGGCCTGTTGCGACTCCTTTATTTGTTGAATCCATCTTTTTGCTGGCCGACCAATACTTCTTTTTCCAGTAGGTACACATTTAACAACTATTTTGGGGATTCTATCTTGGTTTACATTGTACGTGTTCGCACCATTTCTGTTTATATTGATCTACAGTTTCTAATAGGCTGTTTACTTTTAGGTTATCCGTTATTTCTTCAGTTCTGGTATGTTCAGGTCACTCACACTACAATTTGGAGAAATCGCATTTCGGCTGGCTGTAATCGGCTTCTGTCTTTCCCCTTTTGGGTCCAAGTTTCACTCGCATATACGCCTGTAGTGCCATTACTTTATATAATTTAATCTGTGTTTCTTTTCTTACCTTGTTATGAAGTGTTCCTCTAATAGTCCCACATATTTTATTAAATTTTGAAATTTTATAATCAATATCTTTTTCATGAGTGTAGGACAGGTGACAGCCAAGGAAGTTAAAGGTATTGACTTGTTCTATGATATAGTCTTTAATCTCACCGCCCATTTACATATGAAGGCCATCCCTTTTGTTTTATCTTTCCAAATGGTTAAATTCATTTCTTTGGTAACTTTATGTAGTTCAAATAGCGCCTTTAAAATGAATATTTGTCACTAGCTAAAATAACTTGATCATCAGCGAAGAGGAGATTTATCAAAAATTTTCTTTTTTTGAATTTTTTGACATGTTAAACTTATACATCTGCAGTTTCACTTTCCTCATTGCTTCGTTAAGATAAATGTTCAAAAGTGTCGGTGACAAACTGCAGTAGCAAATTACTCCTAAATTTATTTTATCACAATACATTCTACTTTCTTTGGATTTATTGCATATTGTGGAGCTTTCGTATATGCCTTTTATCACATTGATTAAATGTTTAGAAATGCCTCTTAATTCCATGATTTCTCAAAGTTTATCTCTTTGGATATTATCAAATGCCTTCTGCTAAACTATAGACAGTAACTGGAGTTCTTAGTTAAACTCTTTTGATTTTTCCATAATTTGTTTTATTATAAATATATTATCTAAAAGGTAATTTAAATGTGTATTACTTGCATGTACTTGGACGAATATGAACAATTTGAAAAAGAAAGTGAAGTCAACTGTGCTTGAAGTGGGTCTTAATAAACTGCAGTATTAGCTCTCTTTATAATATTGGCTCTTCTGAATTCTCAGATTATATAACATCCATTGAAAATGAAACGTACTTAACTCCCCTAAACAAAGATAAGAATAAGAGCAACTAACTCTATGCAACATTGTAGCCAAAGTTGTAAAACTGACCCGTTTCATCTATATTTATTGCCATTTTACCAGCTCTTCTAACGTTATCCTTCATTGGCTGTCACAGAGTTCGTTGCCACATTTCCCATCCAGTAGGAATCAATTCATACCTAAATTTTGCCAATCACAGGTATCAGAATATATTTTACACCTTGAATACGAGGCGTGTCCGTAAAATAAGGTCTCCAAGGGGCTGAAGTCGTGAGCAACGTTTCCAAATTGTTTCCTAATTTAGGTATGAGAAATTTACAAACCTTACTCCGGATGCTCTGGAATGTTAGATATAGGCAAACTTCCTTTCTTAGACCCAACATTCCCTATAATGTCCTAGGTTAAGCCACATACATTATATCACGGCACCTTTTTGTTACAAGTTTAATAGAATAAATTCGCGGTAACAAAGCATACATACTTCTCATACACTTTGTAGTACCTAGGTACTCGGTATATATTAGACATTTCATAACAAATGACCTTTCTATCGACTTTACAATAATCATGAAACTGCTGAGAAATGATTTCAGGTTCGTAAGTTAAGGGTAACTGTCAACATATGTTGGGATTCGTATTTTCTCAGCCACGAGCAAAAGTGAAATGGAAGGAAGCACAGTTGCTATACTTAAAGGTCATATTTAAAAGGGAGAATTACCTCGATAGAACATCGAAGTATAATAATTAAAATAAGTATGATACATTCCTGAGCCCTATATTTTTGCTGCAGTGAATTTTATTAATATATAGTTATTTTCGATTTGTATAATATTATTTTTGAATTATTACAAGTTATTAAGAAAGAAAACGAGGAATCAAAAATACACCTTATATTCCTTTTACATACAGCCTTTACACCCGTTGACCATCCCTCAACCCCCCCCCCCCCTAAAAGAAAGCCAGCAGACTCTGGAAGGGTATATCGACATCGTTCTCAGCGCCTCATTACAATGGCCTCATAGAACGCATCTCTTTGGCTTCATCCTACTGAACCCTCTCATAACTGGGTCTCAGTTGTTAAATGTACACTGCTAGCCGAGGGATTATACGAGGGCTGTTCAATAAAGAATGACCACAACCTTTTTTGACAACGTACATTTTACTCATCCTCATAATTTTGATGGTCCTTCTCAAAATGGTCTCCCCTGAATGGGATGCACTTGTCCCAGCGTTTCTACCAGTATTCAAAGACATGCTGGAAGCCATTTTTGAGAGATCCTTCAAAATCACCTCCGCAGCCTTCACCACTGCTTCGGATGATAGACAATGCCTCGCATGAAGGCCTTTCTTCAAGTTAGGGTATAGAAAAGAGTCACATGGGGCTAAATCCGGACTATAGGGAGGGTGAGGGATTCACTTCACGTTGATTTTTGCAAGATATTCAGCAACACCATTGGCAATATGAAGCCGCACATTATCATGGTGCAGTATCCAGGCTGCTTCATGGATATGTGGTGTTTTGCGTCTTGGACTTGCAATGTTTTCAGGACATCCCTGTAGTATTGTCCAGTTACTGATGTGTGTGCAGGTACAACATGCTGATAAACCATTCCATGAATATCAAAGAATGAGATGGCCATAACTTTCCCAGCAGAAGGAACCACTTTTGCTTCATTGGGGGTTGATGATGAAGGCAATTTCCACAGTGAGCTTTGCTGTTTGCTCTCAGGATCAAAATAATGTAGCCAAGTTTCATCTGCAGTGATTACGTTTAAAGAAACTTCCTCTAACATCAACTTTAACTGCATGTTACTTCCATTGCAGCGGTAGGCAATACTGAACATGTCTAAAATTGCCTGGTTCTCACAGGCGAGAACCAGGAGTACCAACAATGAAGCTACTACGGCGTGTTTGTTTTACATTAAGGTAACAGAATATAATAAGATTGAATTTTAGTGCAAAAGAACTATGGCCGTAAAAAATTATGATCTTTCTTTACTGAACAGCTCTCGTATAAAAGCGTTTAAGCGCTAGGTCTACAAAGGTTCGAATGCGGAACATCGTTTTATTTTTTAATTGTAAAAATACGAAATGTCTATTACGCACATTGTAATACAACTTCCAATTGCTAAGGTAATTTTCTAATAACATTGCATTTATTTTGAAAACGACAAGAATATGCTATTTGCGTATTTGTTTGTGAATATGTTTAAAATATTACTATTTATCGTCTGCAAGAAAAACATACGGCATTGCTATCATAGTTAGAATAATAAAAATAAATATGCACATCAAGGATTCGAAGTCCTATTGCTCCACTTATGAGATACATGCGTTTTACTGCTGTTACCATGCATACGGCCAAGCCGCAAAGCATCTGTCTATCTATTGCATAGCTTTGAAATGAAGCCAGAGTGATATCAAAGTGTATATTGGTAAAGTAATTGTTCTTCCACACTAGCCGTGAGCAGGCCAAAGTATGAAAAGGTAGAGTAAGTCTAAAAATTTCAATGCGATAGCTGGGATTCAAATCATTGAACTTTTCGGTTTGGTTTACCTTTCCAAAGGGTATGTTGTGGACGCAGCGTTATCGAAAACTTCCGATGCTTTCCATATCAAACTTTACTTATGGCACAGCTACTCGTTTTTGTCTAAGGCTGAATTTATTTTTAAAACTTGTCTGGTAATGGCTTATTTGATTTTGGTGGGATTTCAAGAATACAATAGATGATTCCATAAACTTTTAGAGATGGCATTATTTTCAGTAAAATGTCGACAAAGAGCTTTTCGAAAGAATAGGATAATTCCTTTTCCTGCAGCGTTAATATAAAGGGAAAGTAAAATGCAAGTGGGTATAATGTTCTTAATAACGTTGAAGTGATTCACTGTATGGTAGAATGTTGTAACAGGAGTTTTTGGTTTGAAATGTGTTTTGTTTTCTGATCTGAATATTAGTGGGCCATGAAATGACAATATAAAAATATGATGAACGGTTGCGAGGGAAAAGAAAATCAATAATCTTTCTTGAAGTGAAATGATTCTTTTTTAATAAATTAGATTAATTACAAATGAGCATATGCTCATCTAGTAATATTCATTTGATACTAATTTCACTGATAATGGATGGTCATCCAGTGAGGTCTCCCATATCGTTACACACACTATATCTTGTGGTCCCTTGACAAGTCGAATGTTTTAATTCTTTTCAGTCATCTCCCTTGACACTCACTTAACACTTTCACCATTTCGGTACTTACGTGTTATTGCACTCTTTTCAAATGTTTGCTGGCTACCTTTCTAAGTTCTTCAGCTACCGTTTGCACTTTCAGATCCCTGTGTAGGTTATCATTTCGTACAAACCATGGTGCATTAACTGCTGCTCTTACAACTTTATTTTGAAACTGCTGTATACGTTGTACATTACTCTACTTTGCACAGCCCCAAAGCTACATTCCGTATGCCCATACTGGTTCTAGCACCTGTTTATATACTAATAACTTGTTATAAAGTTCAAGTACAGAATTTCTCCCAATGAGCTAATAAAGCTTCCTGTATGTATCATTTAACTTCTTTCTTTTGTTTTCAATGTGCTTCTTCAAGTTTAACTTTGAATCCAGAGTCATGCCTAGATGCTTCACTGCTTGAGCTTGAGGAATTATTTCATTACCTATTTTAACTGGAAGAGCACTTATTTTCTTATTTATAAAGCTAACATGTACAGATTTAGTCTCATTCAGTTTAACACGCCATTTCTTTGTCCACTTAGTGACTTTATTAAGGGCTTTATGAAGTTTACTTGTAGACTCCTCTATTGTATCACCTACTGCAATTAATGCTATAACATCGGCAAAAGTTGCCATAGTTATTTCTTCTTCTTGTGGGATGTCCCTAGAGTAAAGAAGGTACAAGATAGCACCTAGTACGCTCCCTTGTGGTACACCAGCTTCTATATTCCTTAAACTTGAATATTCATTACCCTGTTTTATTCAGAAGCTTCTTTCTTTCATATATAACTTTAAAATTTGGAAAAAATGACTAGGCAAATCACGCTAAACCTTACATATAAGTCCCTTATGCCAAACTTTTTCAAATGCTTTAGCCACATCTAGAAATACACCGGAACAGATTTTCTTTTCTTCCAATGATCTTTCTATGACATCAAAAATACGATGTACTTGATCGATTGTGAAATGCTTGCTTCTAAAACCAAACTGATGGATGTGAAAAGATGAATCGTTTTGGATAGAAGAAGAAAATCAATAATCTTCAGAGATATTTGTCTTGTAATCTTGTTAGTGATAAATAGACCAGCAGAAGTAAGGAGTTTTATGTAATTAATGAAATCTTTTTATTAAATAAGTAAGACATAGAAATCCTGCTTCATATTGCGCTCGAACTTGTGGCGGATAATGAGTGTAGCTGGATAGGAAATTTTGCTTCATATTGCACCCTAACGTGTGGCTGATAAAGATGGAGAGAAATTAACTACGAACAGAAAATTCCTGCTTCAATGTGAAGCTGCATTTTTATACATTTAACTTTGTATCTTTACCCAGAAGAGTGTGGGATATATTTGCTGACCCCAAGCTCATTCGCAAAGTTCAAGTATTCCAAATCAAAATCAAATGTGCACCGCAGGTGTATAACTGTTCCTAAAATCATTTAAAAATGCATGAACTGGAATTAAATTAAAAGGTTAAATAAAGAGAAATAGGTTTACATAAATACATTTAAATTACACGTAAACACGTCAGTATCTCTTTACGAGAACCTCTAAAACATCAATTCTCTATTTGCAAATTTAACTTAATGTCATTATATCGATGCGCAATTTCCATAATTAATTATAGCCTTTGTTATTACAGTGTCTATTGTCTTTTTGAAAACTACAGTTCATTCTAATAGAATGCATATAAATGTATATGCATGCAAATAAGGTGTGCGTTGGTTTAGTATTATACAGAAATAAACAATCAATGGACGCGCATCTAATTTTAATAATGAGTGGGTGGGTGTAAGTGTTGCTGAGGAATCAGATCACGATTATTTGTTTCACCAATGAGCTGTAGGTCAATCATATACTACTGTAACCTGCAGTGTTTAAGATATAAGGACGACTTAATTTTGACGGTAAGTTCTGAAGTTTACAGGTTCGTAAATGTGCAAGCTGCAGCAGAGTACTTAGCGTGAGTTTATAAACAGACATTAAATAAAATGCAAAAAGAGTTACAGATTTGGGATTTATACCAGGAGTTTAAGTTTTTCCTAAGTTTCAAATTTGGTTCAATTTAGTAAAACTGTTATTTTAATAAAAAAGGCTCTTTTACGTGTATTTAAATAGCAAACATCTTACGCAACATAGTGCGACAAAATTTATCGACATATTTGTCTGGAGCTGGTATAAACTTAAAGACATTTAAGTCACTTTTGGAATCTAGGTTCTGATGCAAAATTTCAAACTGAAATTGGAAAAAATAGGTCTATGCCACATGTATATACGAAATTGAGAATAAACTGGTAGGAGAAAATAAAAATGCTATAATATATCTTATTTTAGTTAACTGATGGAAACTGATTATTTCTTCACACTAGCCGTATATAGGCTAAGGATTTTGATAGTCAAAAATGCAATGCCATGGCCGGGATTTGAACCACGGATCACCTGGTTTCCGTCCAGTCGCTCTCCATTTCAAATAGAGAATTTAATGACAGGACGGAATGTTGGCCATGGTACCTCAATGGGTTTGAGCGACTGGACGGAAGCCAGGAGATCCGCGGTTCAAATCCTGGCCATGGCATTCAATTTTTCACAAATGGTGGATTTAATGGCAGGACGGCACGCTGGCCATGGTAGTTCAATGGGTTAGAGTAACTGGACGGAAACCAGGAGATCCGTGGTACATATTCTGGCCATGGCATTGAATTTTTTACAAATGGAGAATTTAATGGCAGGACGGCACGTTGGCCATGGTAGCTCAATGGGTTAGAGCGACTGGACGGGAACCAGGAGATCCGTGGTTCAAATCCCGGCCATGGCATTGAATTTTTCATGTTGACTCCATCTGATGTCTTATTTAATAAGTATTATAGTCGTACGCGAAAACACCTCATAAGGAAACAAAGAACTGAAACACTATTGTCACTATTATCAAGTTTATACGGATACGAAATAGCAACAACAAGTTATGCTAATCTCCGTTTATTCTGTCTACCATCACTCACTCATTTGCTCGCTCACTCACTCACTCACTCACTCACCTATTCGCTAACTCACTCACTCACTTTATCAAAAGCTCTTTAGATTTAATTTCCCTTTTATTAAAGCTCAGACGAATACGACTTGTCTGTAGAGATTATTGTGGCTCTAATATTTACTTAAGCGTTTGTTACACACAAAAACTGCTTCGTAACTTATCAATTCCTACGCGCTATACTGATTGGCTGGCTTACTAATCCCGCTGTCAGGCTCTAGTGGTCCATTATTACATTCCAGATCGAGGTGCAGAGGTTCTGAAAGCATCTGGAATTGTATTGGATCGAAAGGTCTCGAAGCTAGGCTGGCCGCAAAACTAAAAGGTGAGGGCATTTCTTTCCTTTGACGAGAGTGGTGCCGCCGGCCGGCCACGTCTGTAACTCTCCCTCTCCTCACCGCCAGCCCGGGTTTGTGGTCGGCGTGAGAATAAACTCCCATTCAAAATAGTCACTGTGTGGTGTGAAGGTTTGCAATCTCAATTATTACATGGGAGAGGTAGATACGATTTTACTACGTAGACTATAGCTTTTATGTACATAAGATTATGTGTTAACTATGGCTATTTTATCCGTAATTCATCTGTAAATATTATATATGTATAATTTAGAAGACACTTCACACCTGCCATGTGGAAGAGCAAAGTATGTAAAGACCATGGCATACACGTTTACCTCTAACGATAGGGGTGGCGATTTGAGATTGATATATGTATAGTATGGAACATATATGCGATTAAAGTTATTTTATTTTCGATATGTCTTACCTTTATTTTGGTAGCAAACGACGTGTTTCAAATCACAAGAGTAAAAAAAAATATCTTATTGTTGTCAAAGTATATTTAAAGGGAATGGCTTTCTGTACTTTACCAAAAAAAAAAAAAAAAAAAAAAAAAATTTATACACGTCGCATTCGGGCAACTCCATAATTCAATATTACATCAAGAATAAACAAAGCTTGGAGAGCATGGTACGCCCGTTGCAATATTCCTACGGACGAATTTGGTGGCTGAGGCTCGCTTCAGAAGAGGGCGAATATGTACAAAATAAAACATATGAATAATAATAGTATTATGGCACTAAGTACCAAGCTGGATGGCTCAGGCGGTTTGTGACTTACATTCGGGAGTCCCGCATTCGATTGCCGTGGCCGACTTACCTGACCCATGGGTTTTCGGGAGGTTTCCCGGGTCCCTAGACGAATGCTGGGTAGCTTAATTCATCCCCCGAATTTCCTGTCACTCCATTTCATCTCCATTATCATGTCACATCATCTCCCATCTGGTGGTCTCTTTCAGGGTAGAAGTGTCGACGGTGCAAGGCGGTATGATATTGACATAAAAGTTTCGGCACAAATAGAAAACAGACAGCGGATATTGTTTCACGGTAATAAAGAGCTTGCATAAGCAGTTACGATCGCGCGGCTAGTATACACAAAGGAACTGATAGGCTCCTAGCGTTCACAAAGCGCCGAAAATTAACGTTAGCGCCGATAAGCAAGAGACGGATAGTTTTATCACAGAGGTGAAAGACTTGCCAACCCAGATACAATTTCACGTCTCTGGAAGGTGATAGAATATTTGGATTACGTCATTAGATGCCTTGCTTATTCCAGAAAAATCTAGTGATTGACAGAACAGTCCGGAATTCATGAATGGGTGTGTAAAAAGAAGCCATGGCTAGTGATGAGTCAGTTGTGTAACAAGAGTGTTGTAACGAGAGCTGATGTAACGAGAGCTGATGTAAACTGGACGCTGTTTGTTATTGTCGTCGACCTTGGAAGATTGTGTTGTATTGCTGATGTAGTGTTGTTACATGAGGATCGAACACTGTATCTCTACGGAAATAAAGAACATTTAGAATTTCGGCAAATTGGACTTTTAATTCTACGAATCCACAGAGGCATAATATGCTCTGAATGAACACTTTCTCCTCCGTCCGGACGAACTCCGGTCTCCGAGCCAGACAAGTGGGTCGATTCAAGAACGCGGCCGGCGGGATGCTGAATGTGCAAGCCTGCCTGGAGTCTTACTTCCTCTGTGAGGACGACCATCGGTCTCCTAATCAGCTGCGTGACTATTTCGGGGCCACAGAGCGTTGGATGACAATAATCCTGGATCGCCAGAGAGTTTCTATCTAGTAAGTATAGGGACTCTGCCATCTGTGTTATAGTGGCTCCTTGGGGTCGGCCGTCTTGGTTCTCCTCGCACCTCTTCCACCCTTTCGGGGAAGCCCCATTTGGGGACATAGGAACAAATCCCCTACGAACAATTCAATCCAATGACATTGAGTGGAAATAGTGCAGAATCAGTTGTTTCAAAAGCCGAATCTTCCATACACATTGCCACAGTTCTTGCTCGAAGATGCAGACGCATCCTAACAACACTAGAAAGAACTATATACTTCATGTGTAGATCTACTTACAAACTGGCTACTTTCAGTAAAAATCATGAAGATCATGTTCCGGATGGATCACTTTTGGAGGTCACTTCATTAGCACTTCACATTTGAAATTTTGTTGAGTTAAATACTATAATAGGGTATAGTAGGGAAAAAATGCCACTGATAATATACTTGTAGAAGATGCACCACTAGTACTTTTGGATGCCAACGTAGTTTGATCATAAACTAAGATGTTTATTCGAAATTTCTTAGAGTGAATAAAAAACATGTATGCATAAAGATAGATCGTTCCGCATGGAGGAATCAAGAGTAGGTGACGGTTTTAATGGGTTAGAATGAAACACTTTCATTAGCTGAGGCGTCGGCCGTCGAGTTTTGTCCTCCGTGTGCGCAAATCTAAAGCGATACAAAATCGATGAAAGCCATTATCTCCCTTCGGAACCATTAGCATGGGGGATGAAAAACAGCACACTCCCTGATCAACACGTACTACCTCGGAATGGGGATTCTGATTTATTTATTCTGTTATTTTATACGCTCTTGGTGTTGGATTGCTTAAGTCATTATGCAGACCTCTGATGTATGACAGACATATACACATATCAACCCCCAACCCTCTCTCCTCTTCCAGAATTCTGAGCAACGTAAAGGATCGATTGAAATCGTTACTTTGGTGACATGTGTATAGAGCTTTTTGGTAACTCCATTAGCATGTAATGCATACTGATAGGAAATAAAAACAAAACATGCATTTGGTTGTCAGATGACAGAAAAAGATACGCTTTTCACTATTTACTTTCTGAATTGCCTCCGCACTGTACCAGAAAAGAGAGCTCCTAAAACCGTATTTAAAACCACACTAAAAATATCAGTTTTAAAAACATAAAAGTAATCTTGCTATATTAAAACCGTTGATACAGTGATCGGCAGAGACGATACGTTTTCTCCTCCAAAAAGTTTAAAAAACCTAAAAATATACAGTTCTAATATATAAAGTAACATTCAAACATGAGACCGTTAAATACATATTGTGAAATATGTTAGTGATACAAAATAGCTTATGGCTATTTTCGAATTAAAGTAGAATAATCCTTATACAAATCCCTAAATAAATAAAGAGACAGAGCACAACAATCGCTTGTTTGAATAGCTTCAACAATTGAAAGCTAGGGCGGGGCGAAATGTCAAGAAATACAGGAAAACCGCACTAAATTCGCCACTTACGTTGCAAAGGGCGACCTGATAGAGTGAAGGCCCTCTCCTGACTTTGCTGCTAATGCCATCTTTCTTTATTACCACGACACTGTGCTGTAAGGCAGTTACGTTCCTCTTCGACATGGCACTCTTCTGGGAAATTTAGCAGAAGCACTTTAGGCAATGATTATATTAAATTTAAGACTTATTTTCAAAAACATTAATATAAGGAAAGGGGGTCTATATAATTGTTCCTCTTATTATTATTAATTATTATCATGTATTCTTGCATCTTTTATCATTATTATTACCATAATTATACCATTGCCATTGTTTTCATTATGATTATTATGATCATGATGATTGTTGTTATCATCATTATTATTATGTATTCCAAAACATTCACAATAAATAATATGGATTAGAAAAACAGATCACCATTTTGAACATACAGGAAATAGTACTAACATGTACCTATGTTTAAAGATTAGGATTTCACCACGGAGGGTATTCGCTACGTAGCCCACTATGCTGGGCTCATTGTGCCTATGCCCCCATGCCTATCCCTTCCCAGGAGAAAGGATGAGGCGAGAGGGGATAGAGAGTGGCCACGACAGTGCAGAGGGCAGGGACCCGAAGTTTACTTATAGAATTTCCCCGACACACCAGGACGAGGGACCTGCTCCCCAACTGCAGGACGGCAACGAGCCTATTAGCCGAGCCGCAAAGGTCCCAGGTAAGCGGTCCGAGCCCCAAAAGTCCCAGGCTAGCGGTCCCGAAATTGTCCAAGCAGAGGTGCGGAGACCGGCAACCGACCTACGGAAGCAGAAAGTAGTTAGGTCAGGGCATATAATCCCGTCATGCACCGCCGAGACTTCCGCCGATACTTCTACCCTGAAAGAGAACTTCAGAAAAGAGATGATGTGAATGATAATGTAGATTAAATGGTGGGACATGAAATTTGGGGACTGGGTGTTACCCCAACCTAATTTGGATCTCTCCTTCACCGTTTAACTGGAGAGAGCCCATATATGAGAATAAGTCATCCGTATGGTATACGGATGGCTCAAAACTGGATGGGAAAACAGGAATTGGGTTTCATGGGCCATATTTTAGTCTTTCTAAAGCCCTGGGTACCAGCCCCTTCATCTTCCATGCGGAAGTTCAGTCATAGAAATCAGTGTCCATGGCATTTGTGGTGCTAATGTCTATATTTTATCAGACAGTCAAGTTGTATTGAAGGCCCTTCGTGCTTGCAACATTGAGTCAAAACTTGTAAATGGCTGTGTGAGTATTTTAAGTCAGCTGGAAAAACACAATAAAGTTACCCTTGTGTGGGTGCCAGGACAGGAAGGAATCGAAGGCAATGAAATTGCTGATCGCCTTGCCAAAGAAGATGCTAATACCCCTTTTATTGGCCCTGAACCTTTCTGTGGTGTACCAAGTGGCTATATCATAGATAAGATAATGTGGAGATCAAGAAAGTCAGTCGCTATTGGGAAAATGTTCCAAAGCAGCATCATGCGAAGGAGTTCATTGAACGCTCTGCAAAGAGATCCAAGAGGATCCTCGCTCTCAACAAACAGGAGTTACGGCTAACAATTGGCCTTCTAACTGGACACTGCCATCTAAGGGATCATCTCTATAAGATGGGTAAGATTGAGAGGAATATTTGTAGATTCTGTAAAGATGAAAAACTTATAGGTTTTCCTAATAGCCTTAATATAAGCTGGGACTTGTAGAGTAGGGTAATGCACAATAGATCTATTAGGCCGCAGTGCTGAGAATTCGCAAGGGCGTCACTACCCCTTTTTAATCATCATCAACTTAATAGCCCGCCTTGGTAGCGTGGTGGTAGCATGTCTGCCCCACGTTCAAGAGGTCCCGAGTTCGAATCTCGGTCAGGGTGAGTTATCTGGATAGGGAATTTTTCCGGGGTTTTCTCTTATCCTGTAAGACGAATGTCGGGTAACTCATTTGAGCATCATTTCATTAATTCCATTCATCGTCCGATATGACTTAACGTTGAAGGACGTAAACTACAAAAAAAATTAACTTAATTTTTATCGTCATCATCGTCCTAGAGAATTAGTACCCCGACCTCTAGAAGAGCTTTTATGCTAATGCTCCTGAGGGGACCCCTGAGTAGAAGGGATGAAGAGAGAATACAAATGATGGTCGAACTTGAGAAACAGCAGAGGTCGGGGTCCCTCACAGTTTCATACTGAAACACCCCAGTGGCCGCTAGCCCACCTGCAGGATTACACATCCCTTGGTGTCCCGGTATCGATGTTTTCTTCCGAACCTTAGGACAAGGATGTTAAGGGAGAGAATTCCCTTTCATGCACGCTAAAACTCCTGCCGAAATTTGAATCCTGAAATATGCAACCAGGGTAAAGCTGAAGCAAAATGGAGGGATAGCAAAATCTGGGGATGTAATTATCCTTCCTGGCAATCAGCTAGTGACCCAGAGAACCCCCCGAAAATAGCTCGGCCAGTTATAACAACTTGCAATGGTAAAATGTTTAACAACAAGTCCCTGTATTTTGGCCTTGAAATTCCATACTTTCTTCATGTCAAGGCTAGAGAAAAGCAAACGGTGACAGCACTTCAATGGCAATAGTTTCAAACTAATAACAATGAATATCCCGCTAATGGTTGATGCCAGGAGAACTTCACAGTAAATAATTTGAGTGTTCTAACGAGATATAGATTTCTGATAAGGTGTATTCTATCTATTATTGTTTACTGAATACAGTTCATTCAAAAAGAAGTGGAGCTCGTTATAGCGATAGAGAATTCAAGATAAACGCTTTATTATTGTTTTGAGTACCCTAAAATGGCACTTTAATAAAACGTGCATAGCCATTTTTTATGAAAGTCACAGATATGGAAACTGTAGTTGGCGTTGAGAGGACTTTCTTGAAAATATTTGTGTCGCATTCTTGGAGAACGTCGAAGTGAATACCTTTCACTGCATTTATAGTAGGGTTTCATTTTCGGGGACTTTAAAACATGATTCTACTACTTCCCCTTCAAATCTCTATTTTCAGTTTTTGGGTGAGGAAGGCAAGCCATCCTCGACTTACCATAAGCAGGGATAGAGCAAGGAAAAATAGAATAAAATATAAAGATCGTACTTACAGAGAAATGAATATCACATGCAGGGGAATAACAGCAGTTTATAAAGAGCTAGAGAGTACCTACACGCGAACGTGGCGTTTTATCTTTCTCAGCAAAAAAGTATCGATTTCTCACTTGGCTGAGTAAAAGTCGTTTTAATTAAGTGGTCAAGTACCGTTAGTTCCGCTAGCTGCTCCTTGACTTTTTCCATCTACGTCGGTCGTCGTGGCTTCACTACGATGTACCGTTCTCATGGCTTTCACAAAATATTTTGGTTTTGCGCCTGAGAACTGACTTTCTGTTCTTATACATTCTATTATATAAACACGTAAAACTATACCTTCAGTTCCTTGTATACAGTTTGCTATGAAGCAAATGGTCCACAGTTTCTATAAACCATTTTATCAGTAGACTGATATTAATATTAACTGCCAGATAAGGTTGTTTGCAGACGATTGTATCATTTATAATAAAATTCGGAATACAGTGCATGAAACCGCTCTTCAGGATGATTTAAATGAAATCTGTAATTGGCTGTAGCTAACAAAATGTCAATTAATGCCAAGAAAAGTAAGTCGATTGTTTTTAGTAGAACTAAGGGCAAAATTGTTGTTAACTATCACATGGGAGGGGTGCAAATTCCACAGGTGGACAGCTGCAAATACTTGGGAGTGTACCTGGCAAGTAATGCTGGATGGGACGAACAAGTAAATTCCACAACTAGGAATGCGTGGCATTCCTGCCTGTAGCAGTCTTTCAGGGCTGTCCCCTGTCGTTGAAGAAATTTAGAAAATATCTAAATGGTTTATAGTTTAACTTTTGAATTATAATGGTATATAATATGTAAATAGAGAAGTAATTAGATAAGTTTTAAGTGACTAAAGTAAAATAATATCATGTTTGTATTGTTTACTGTATTATTGTTGTAAATCTAGTATATGTAATTTGATCTGTATTCTTAACTCTGCCACCGGGTAGTACCAAATTGCAGTTAATAAATACATACATACATACATACATACATACATACATACATACATACATACATACATACATACATACATACATACATACATACATACATACATACATACATACATACATACATACATACATACATACATACATACATACATACATACATACATACATACATACATACATACATACATACATACATACATACATACATACATACATACATACATACATACATACATACATACATACATACATACATACATACATACATACATACATACATACATACATACATACATACATACATACATACATACATACATACATACATACATACATACATACATACATACATACATACATACATACATACATACATACATACATACATACATACATACATACATACATACATACATACATACATACATACATACATACATACATACATACATACATACATACATACATACATACATACATACATACATACATACATACATACATACATACATACATACATACATACATACATACATACATACATACATACATACATACATACATACATACATACATACATACATACATACATACATACATACATACATACATACATACATACATACATACATACATACATACATACATACATACATACATACATACATACATACATACATACATACATACATACATACATACATACATACATACATACA
This sequence comes from Mantis religiosa, assembly GCA_030765055.1. NCBI lineage: Eukaryota > Metazoa > Arthropoda > Insecta > Mantodea > Mantidae > Mantis > Mantis religiosa. The sequence continues at coordinate 295,719,941 of CM060948.1, read as the reverse complement.
TACATACATACATACATACATACATACATACATACATACATACATACATACATACATACATACATACATACATACATACATACATACATACATACATACATACATACATACATACATACATACATACATACATACATACATACATACATACATACATACATACATACATACATACATACATACATACATACATACATACATACATACATACATACATACATACATACATACATACATACATACATACATACATACATACATACATACATACATACATACATACATACATACATACATACATACATATTCCAGCTAAGGTTTTCCTATCAGAAAAGCGGAACCAGCTTCTGTCACTGATTTACTCCACGTGGAGAAGATAGTTTTATGCTTCTAATTGGCTAAAGTTGGGTAAAAATTCATTTCTGCTGATTGGAAGCGGAGTACGATACATGTATCCTCTATTATCTCTAGCCTTTCCTCTAGCAACCATAAAAGTTTAGAGCCAATCAGAAAAATAAGTGTCGCCTAAGGAAGAAACTGTACACACTGGCTGTTCAAGTACAGCAGTGAGAGGGTCAAGAGATGTTTTCTGTGTATGTCCTTTGCATACATTCCATCTCCCTCTCCTAATGCACACACATTCGTGCGTGCATTTGTTTCTGTTTCTTCTCTCTACTTCCTGTAAATTCTAAATTTCTCTTGGATTTATGAGGCGCGGAACACTTGGTTTGCTATCCCTCACATCATATACATTATATATTCTTCCGTTCCTTTTATTTATCTATCTTGTTTCCTAAGCTTATAAACAACAAGGACTTCTTAGCGTATTGCTCACGTTGATAAACAGACAAAAACGGCTGCAGCTTTTACGGCTCTTATACATTGTGCCGAAAAACTTGGGGTAGTTATAACACCATGGAAAGCGGAGAGTGCCTTATGATACTTTTCTTTCGAACACAAATGAATAATTAAGTACATACTCCATAAAATGTTTCTTAGAGTGAAGGTATAATTATTGTATTCCCCCCTGCTCCTCAGAAGTGACCTGGCCAATCAATCGGATACATATTGGGTAGATAATGTGTTCAACTCGCATAAGGTAGAAAAATGATTAAACTGTACAAATATAGCAAATCGCTTAAAGTAGTATATGAGATATTAAATACTTTAAGCTATATGGACCCTGGGCTCATTTGAGCACCATTCCATCCATTTTATTTATCATCCGATATGACCTACGTAAGTTGGATGACGTCAAATAAAAAATCAGAAAAAGGAAGCCAGAAAAATCCACATGATGACAACTCAATCAATTTGTAGTCGTTGGAAAAGCCTTTACACAACACCAGTAACACATTAAAGAGTGTATTATCTAATATGAAAACTGAGGTAAAATATAAATGGCAAAAGTAAAAGGGAGGCCGAAAAGCAGATCAACAGAATGTTGAAGAAATATTACATAACAAATTGATCATTCAGCTGTACCTAAATGGTTTTAGGAAAGTCAGCATGAAATGGGCAGGAAACAGAGCTGCATATTTTACGCATATATTTTGCTCAAACATAATGCATGGGAAAACGTATATCGTGATCAGTAAACTAATTTACTAGAACTTTGAACGACGTCATACAAATCTTCACATTACCAGGGAGTTGCCAACTGATTACCGCCAACAAGTATGAAAGTGGCATTGCCGGATCTTTAGTCGATGTGGTACCTGAGTATGGAAATACAGTTCTCGGAACATATCGCGGTTTTCCATCACACAGGGAAGTGTGCAACTATAACAATTGAACAACGTACTATAACTTAATGAATTGTGTAGATGAAGAGCTTTGTGGTGACTTATTTCCATTCATTTATAAAAGGAACTACAATGATTGAATTCAAATGGTTCATTTTCCACAGCCTTGGATATTTCGAAAAAAGGAATAAAAAGAGGAAGTCATTTCAGAATTTTAAAAGAAATATATAATTGTGTCATATTTCACTACAAAATATTAACATAAAAGTGAAAACAGTAGGACAATCTCCTCACATTTCCAGTAGAGAATAAAGTTAATTACTTTCGAGTTCAATTTTCTGGTTTGCCAGTAACGCTCAACATGTATGAAATCTCTTTGCACCACAGTAAAGAATCTCCATTCCTTACAATTTCTAACTCTGAAACACCTAAAAAGGAAGAAACTGTGTCTCCTGAACGTGAAACCGTTCCATGGATTTCATAAGCGCTCTTGAGCGCATCTTTGGGAAAATGTTACATCGGTCAAATTCAGCTGAGTTAAGACGTCTCTACAAAAGAAGAAATTCCGTGCCTTAAAACAGAAACTGAACGCATGGATGTACTACTGTTTTATATAACTATAAAAAGCAGCAGGAAGGGTGATGGAAAATGTACGGTTCACTATTCGAACCATCCGTTTATAAGCAATTGGCCGTTCAGATCCATGACATTTCTCACCCTTGATAATAATCGCTTTGACTGTCGTTCACACTTTCAGTGTTTTTTGCTAGCTCTCTCAGTATCTTTAGCTACAGCATTCAATTTTTTGCCTTTTTGTGTCTGCAATTGTATCAACTTTGTATAAACAGAATACTTATCGTCTGAGGCTGGGAGTGAAACACGTATAAATGTCAGGCCGCGCCGTGGCTCAGTGGTTAGACTGCTTGGCTCTCACCAAGGTGGCCCGGGTTCAATGTGAGATTTGTGGTGGACAACACAGCGCTGGGGCGGGTTTTCTCCGGGACCTCTGATTTCCCCCGCCATCTCATTCCACCCGTGCTCCATCTTCATCTCATGTATCATCAGTGTCACCGCCTGCGGTGCTGTATGTAGTAAAAGTGGGCGTTAAACACTACACGTTTCACGTTATAAATGTCACTGATGAAAATAACATCGGACTATCTTCCTTGCGCTGACACATCTTCCGCAGCAATTACACACAGTGAAACAAAATTATGTTTTACTGATTAAGCTAACCAATATAATAGTGACAAGCGAATAAAGATCAATTCATGTGTGCTTGTGTTGATTTAATTTGTCAAACACATATAAACCAAATGCGAATTGGAATTAAAACAGAAAGGAGGTAAGTAGATACTGTCACCCAATTATCGGAACGTACGACCAACTGGAGCTGGGTAGAGGACACAAGGAATTTAGGCCACGCCCAACCATTTATCTTGTAGCGCTAACATAGAGGATGGTTAGGAAAGTGTCACTTGGTACTGACCGTCTCTTTTCCCTTCCCTTGACGTCTCGAACAATCGGGATGATGTTCTGAGCCGCGAAACTTCCAGACACAGCGATCTGCGTATATAAGGGCTGCAGTGGACGAGTCAGTTCAGTTCTTGGCGAGCAGCCGTGAAGAGCGCTATGCTAGCAAACGGACTGGAAGAGTGCGTACGTGTATCAGAGGAGTTGTACGTAATTGCGAGTATGGAGTGGACCTGTGACAGACAAACTGGTGGATTATAATTGTGTGCGCTTCGTAATTCTATGTAATCGGCAGGTGTTCCAACTCTAATTCGGTGGAAATAAAGAAAATTTTGAGTTTGTGCAATTGGAATTTTAATTCTATGAACCCACAAAGTCATAATACACTAAACATTAGCGTTAATAGCAGTATTTGGAATTACATTTTAAGAGTGTCGTAACTTTTTAATATCTATATCATAACAGAATATCTACATGTGTTGGGTACAGAGAAGCGTTTCTTTATGTATGCCTCTGGCACCTTCTGCCAGGATACGATCATCTGTATGCTTGTGCCTTATTTTACCCTTAGTTTTTTTGTAGTATTAGACAGTTTTTAGACTTTAACGTTCGTCCTTATTACATCTTGGACCATAGGCAAAAAGCATTGTGATTCATTAAATGAAATAATCTGGGAAATAAATTTTGTAAGAAAATGTCCCACAGTGGGTTAAGCATTCAAATACATATTAATCAGGGAGAACAGTTTTGGGGGGATTTGAACCGCTAACAACTGTTCAGGGTTCTGTCGATCTCGGCTACTAGTGTGGGTATTAAAGATTGTAATTTTCATATTGGATACATTAAGATCTAAGAATAACAAGCTATTATTTGCGATTCAATGATTAAATAATTAATTAAAATTTTCAGTTAAAGGACGTTCATTAAAGACCGCAATTGAGGTAATTTGTAGGATTGGTGCTCCTATATTATCTGTCAAGAGGTAATAGTTTAATTAATTAAAATTAAACGAATAAATATATAAGTTACGTAACCTAACTCTTAAAACCAGTTCTAAGACGATGGCTAAAATACAGAAGTATATAAACCTTAGAAATGTGATGAAAGGAAGGCCAGTACAAGAGTTTTATGGGGAAATTTCTTGTAATAAATAGAAATCTCCCGAAGGGTTCCTCAGACTTTTTGAAGAGAGAGAGAAAGAGAGAAGAAAAATAATAAGCAGGCCAATAAGGCACCACGGTTTAGGTTGAAAATCAATCTGGGATGCTTTTAATAGAAACTCAGTTAATGACGTACCAGTGTGCATCGGATAGTCTTTTCTTGACTAATGGCTCCTTAGATGAAATACATCAAACGAAAGTTAAATCGAGAACTTTATGTGTTCAACACATACATTAAGATAACGGATCAAAACATAGATATTATTTTAAAATTAATATAATTTTTACAACTTTTGGTGGTTACATTTTAATAAGTCGGATGTGATAATGCTTGGATATTATACATCATAAATTGTATTTGTGTAAATTGTTATTCTTTAATAAAAATACTGAAACTTTTGGCGCAGATTAGAACAATGAATGTAATACATGAAACTGATAGATATAAATTAAATCACAAATTGTGGCAATGAACGATAAGGGGTTTGTGCCAGATAACGGCAAAGTTTAATGTTTTGCAAAGCTCTGGTATCAGATGCTATAAACTCTTCGTTCCTCGAACGTCACATGTTTGTGATTATCTCCGATGTCATTGGTTGCTATCGTAAAACTCCTATGATACAAAATATGTTTGCAGTAAATATATTGGATAAGATACTTCAATTTATCAGCAAAAATACAAAAATATAACCTTAGTGTTGTAGAGTCTTGTTTAAAGAATAACAGATGCTTGATAGTTTGTGTACCACGTAGGAGAATAATTACCTTAGACAAAAACTATTTATGAAATAATATTTCATGTAATACCACTGGTGAAAGAGAATACTTTTCCTTTAAGTTAATTTTAGTATACAACTGAATCTTAATATGGCTTTATAGAGTATTTTATCTTGCTAATAAATTGTTTTAAGTTCAGTAAATTTATGTTTCGTCACAATCATTATTTTTGTAAGAAGGTTTCGGTATGAGTGGAGAAAGTATATAACAAATACAGATTTTAATTTATAAATTAATATCGTTCTAATCGGAGATACCTTGCTCTTATAAAAGTTGTACGAAAACATTGATGGTAAAGGTAGAACAATTCTGCTCTATTTTTATGGCACATTAGATAAGGTACCAAAAATGTCAATAATTCAAACAATTAGAAACAGGGATACTGATACAACAGCAGATAATAGAGATATCTGATTAAAATGAAGTATTTATAATTGGAAAGTGTACGCAGCCATGATTTTTTATTAACAATAGTAGAGGTTTTTGTCATCTTTCATAAAAATTAACGATGTATTGCATTTCATAAATTTAACTAGAATATTTCAAATCCGGTGAAAAATATATGCTTTGAGCAAACGCACATATTCCTAAGTTCAAAAATTTTATCTTGCAGCACAAATATACATTTTTAACACTGACAAAATTCAATTGACATTACTTGTCAATATAAAAGGCTCTGATACAATTGTAAAAGTAGACTGACAACAATTTGATGAAAATAAATACTGATAAAACAAGATTCCAAATATTTAGCTTAAAACAGAAAATCCCCAAACTAAATCTGCAGTTCAAGAAAACAAACTTGAAACAAACATATGAAACAAAGTATTTAGGAAAAATGTTTGATTCAAAATGATCTTGGAGATGTCCTATTGAAGCAGTAGTAAACAAATGAATAAAAAAAAATTTCAAATTTTGAAAAGATTAGCAGGAGTCAAGTCGGGGAGTAATCGGGAGACACTGAACACCACATACAATACATTCATCAAGCCAATATTTCTTTATAAGGCATAGGTAATAATTACAGCAAACAGTTCTAATATAAATCACCTAGAAGAATGTTAAAATCAGGCCCTCCGACTAGTAAATGGTGCAGCAAAATCAACTCCAATCACGGCAATGCAAGCCTTAACTCGGAAATATCCAATTCATTTAACTTTAGAGGGGCAGGCACTAATACAACATGAAAAAAATGTTGCGGTTAAAAACAACAAAATGGGAGAAAAGATTACTACAACCAATCAAGATTAAAACACAAACAAGTTTCCTACACAAAGCTACGGAATTAAAAACAGATCTGAATCTTCCTAATTCTAAAGAAAATATTTTAATCAAAGAAAACCACACTGACTTTTGAACCAATTAATATTCAATTAGATTTAGAACAAATAGTTACAAAATCTGAAACTTCCAAACCTGCACTAAAAGCACTGGCATTAGAAACCGTGAACAATAGATACCCACCTGAAGAATGGTTACTTAGCTACACAGATGGATCTAACTTGGACAAAAAATCAGGAGCAGGAATTAAGTGTGCACTATTCTAAGTCTATCAACCAGTAGGATACCACACAATAAATTTTGATGCAGAAGTAACGGCTATTCATATTTCACTCCAACACCTTCTATGCAGAACAGATAAATTCAAAAATGCTGTCATACTTTCTAATTCTAAAGCAGCATTATGTGCAAAAAATTCATATAAAATTAGGTCAATGCAAATTAAAGAATGTCACAAAATGGTCCAACAACTTCAAAAACTACAGAAAGGAATTATGTTACAGTGGATACCTGTACATTGTGGAATTGCTGGAAATGAATCAGCTGAATTTTTTGCCAAAAAGTTGCAAATTTAATTCAGAACAAAGTAAAAACTTACCCTTTACATCCAGAAAAAGATTAATCAAAAGAAAATATAACAAGAAAAAAACCAATCAATATCTAACAAAGCCAAAGATAAAATTCAGAAATTATACCAGGAATCCCACGTAAAGCTGCAGTAGCAAATTTTAGATTACTTACGGAACGTGATTATTTGGCCAAACACTTACACAGAATAGGAATTTATACAAGTCCAAATTGTCCTCTGTGCAACAAAGAAGAGGAAATGACTGAAAAACATCTTTTAACCTGTGAAGCCCTACCTGCCGGACCCACTACACAGAAATATTGGAGAGCAAGAGAGCTAATGGCTTCACTGCCAAAGCCTAGCATTTGAAAACAACATTGATAAACTATCATGCTTACGTCCTGGACTGTTTCTCAAAAAACGGTTTAATATTCTGTGTTTACCTGAGAACCTTTTGAGCTACTTCAGCTATAGCTTTCACTTACAATTTGAACCTTACCTGTAGCATTTTAAGCAATGTTCAAATGATTGATAATGAGATTACTTATTGAAGGTAAATATACAAAACCTTTTATAACCCAGGTATAGCTTTAACCCACCTTTATATGCTGAGTGTTTATTAATGAACTTTCAAATAACTGTTAGTGAACTATAATTACTTTACTCCATCAAAAAGTGCAATATAAAAATTTCGACAAAAATATACGTTCTAAGCCAAAACAGGTAAAAGTAAAATATGTGAGTTAATGATTTTAGTAGTCTTTAACACCCTACTCTTATTATAGATGGCCCCACTTATAGTAAATCCTTATGATTTTCAACTGCAATGGTAACTCGGAAAGGAAAATTGGGAAAGTATCGAAATATCTGGGTGGCATCCAAACTAAGTTAAATATCTCCCCAATGTTATCCAAAAGAGAACCTTGTAAAAACCACTATCAAAATTAATGGTCACGGTAGGATTTGAACCATGGTTTATGGTTCATGGCTGAATGTCTTAAAACGTCGGCTGCTCAGTGTTTGTGTGAAAGAGAGAGAGTGAGTAAGAAAGAGAATACAAAGGATTTCCAGAATATAAAAATGAAACACCAAAATTTGCATACAGTCCTGGAGAAATTTTCCACTCTAAATTAGCCTTAACTTGAAAGCTTTTCGATACTCTTTATTTTTTATTCTCAAAGAAAATGTACTTCTATGTTTATTTTTAATTTCTTCTCTATGGGCTTTGAAGTCCTCTTCGTTTTAAGTTAACCTTGTACAAATAACTGGTAAAACATGATGTGTACAATAACTTCCCACGCATAATATGTAGTCTAGAGCCCACTTAAATACACAAATATATCAGTGTATATTTACAAATATACCGGTGTACATAAATTAAGTAATTTTCTTCTGTAGTATTGGCAATTTTTAGACTATTCGAAGTTCCAAGTTACACTGTCACTCTCTCTCTATTTTTATGTGTGTAGCATACAGAGGGAGGACACTCCCATAACCATCACAGGGCGACCTGCTCTTAAAGGAATTGACAATCGCATAACAGTTATTGTATTTACCAATCCTTCTAAACCTACAGGGACATATCTAAAAATTTCTGAGGACACGTATCACGTAAAGCATGAATTAAATATAAAGTTAATTTTATAATAACAGATTGCTGAGGACTGGACAAAAATTGTAATGAACCATATAATTTTGTACCATTTGAGACAGTTTTAATCATTTTTGGTTCAATGTTGCATGTTACATTTTCCAAGCATTTAGGTTATTATTATTACTATCCTTATTACTATTCTTATTACTATTAGTATTACTATTGGTATTATTATTACTCTTATTATTACTAGTATGATTATCATGATTGTCATCGTCATTATCATTATCATCGTTATTGTTACCATTTTTAACGTTATTGTCATCATCATTATTATCATCATAATTATTATCGTTATCATTATTATTCATTTAATTATTTATTAGCTAATTTATCTGTCCGTCCGTCCATCCATCCATTTATGTATTTCTCAAGGCCTTGTTCCAAGGATATTTGGATAGATTATTGCATGCTTCTTGTATTAGAATTGCATGCTGCTTTTGCATACTATATATATCTAAGCAGCTGTTACATAACTCAAAACTATTTCTACTCAAATTTCTGCATAATTTAATGTGCATAATCAAGGGGAATGGCTCAGGTGGTAGCGCATGATGCTCGCATTTTTGATTAGGGGTTTGATTCCCGTTTAATTTGCCTCTTTTGCAATGGCTTTTAACGATTTTTCTAGGTTCTGGAATATGCTGAGGTGGCTCATATGTACTTCATATTCCTGTACGAAATTTGCTCTCATTTAATTTCCCTTTAACTTTTCAGATTTGCAGAGCTGGATGCAATGAACGCTGGTGTGTAAGGTGTGTGGTTTGTCACTTAAAAGGAGAATTGCTGTTCCTCCGGCACAGAACCTTTCCTTGTGAACGGATTTCCAGATATGCTCAACCTCGCTGCACTGTCCCTTCTGCCAACATATCCGGCCGCTGTTTTGGGTCTGTCACTCTCGTCAGTTCCTCGCGGAGGTTTAGTGGACCTTGGCTGCTGTGCCAAGACACTTCACTTCCAACCCTAACCTTATTATTTTAGTATTAGTGTTCTAAATAAGGAATTAATGTGGATTTGTAATGGCTTAAGTTGTTTGGATGTACTCAGTGATTGTTCAATTTGAATCTCATTATTTAATAAAGACTTCAACCCTTGATTTACTTATTTACATTTCACATTAGGCTGCTTTTCATAAATAGTTATTTCAAGTGAAGTGTTTCCATCTGAGCTCAACTGTTTCCTATTGAAGAAGTATTGAGCCGGGGAAACAAGTGAAGAACGAATGGCCCTTCTTTGTCATTTCCTGTCCCATTTAATGAGATGTTGATAGGCAGTTCCAAAAAGAGGTATTTGTCAAATGATGTGAAGAGTTTAAAACTAGCATTGGTAGGTATTTTAATTCTAACAAATATATCTTAGAAATTACGCGACTTCATGGAAGGAGCTTAGGCCAGAAATGAAGCAATAAGAGTTCCCGTTTACGTTATATTGAACGGAAGCAATGGAAAAGCTTTGAAAAGAGTTGCTGAGTTGCTGCAGCATTTAACCATTATAAGAGGACGAAGATGATGATAGCACGGGGGGAGAAAAAGTAGGGAGAACTGATGAGGCAATCAGAATGAATTGAAACGGAATGAATGAAAGCGGGGAGGGGGTAAAGAAGACAATGAACACCGGATTGTTTCCAATGGCAAGAATGGAAACCAGAATAGAAGAGCAAAATGGTGTCGTTTTAGTTCTCCACTCTGTTTTTTTCATTACTTTGATTGCTCT
>CM060948.1:295673888-295708570 GCA_030765055.1 Mantis religiosa | reverse complement strand
GTGGGACAGTTTCGGAACCCAGTAAGGCGGGATGTCCGTTGTCCTGACCAACCAGTATAAGTTTCCATCTAAGGGAAATATAGGGAACCTGCCCTCTTCACCTTCGTGATTCCTTGAGACGGCCAACCTGTCTCTCATCTCGCATTATCCTTCCTCCCTGGGGATGCCCCACTTGGAGGCATAGGTACAAAACCAAGTGTGGTTTGCCTGGCGACTCCTCTCCGAACTAGTCCAGTTATGCAATTATATGCCCAAATGTGTAAGAAACAAACTCAAAACAAAATATAGTGGAATTTATAACATGCTGAAAATGATGAAAACTTGAATACTTTAACTGGTGTTATTTCTCTACAGGTTATTTCACAATAAATGGTTAAAACTTTTTTCTAACAAATTGTAACCTTTATTTTCTAAAATCAGTGTCGTATTAAGTTATTAGAAACCTAAATTCAACATCAAGAAAGACGGACGAAGAAGAAATACCTAAGCTCATAAACACATGAGACAACTACCTTAATGTCGACTTACAGCGTGTAAGTACTTAAGGCCCGGGCTTCATATTCAACCACTATTACGTCAATTAATGGAAGTTAATTGTTCTTTCACACTGGCCGGAGAACTCCTAAGTTTATGAGAATTTCTAAGTGGTTTACCGGAAAAAACAGGAGTCAGTTGGAGAATTTAATGTCATGTCGGCACGTTGGCCATAGTAGTTCAAGGGTTAGAGCGGCTGGACGGCATCCAGAAGATTTGTGGTTCAAATCCCGGCTATGGCATTGAATTTTTCAGTCTATCTTTCCAAGAACGATTATGTTAGTACAAAGATAACTGTTGTTTACAGCTGTGGATCTGGTTCAATTCGGCACCGTAACTAACTGGATGTACCGTTCGCCATATTCCAAAGCAGCCCAAGTTCGACATCAAATAACCCTATATGGGATTTGTGGTGTGCGAAGTGGATTGGGACGCATTTTCTCCGGGTTCTTCGGTTTCATTCATTCCAGCAGTTCTTCCACAACAACCTCCTTTCATTCATTTCATCTTTATTTGATGGCTTCCTCCTCACAGCAGGTTATGAGCAGAAACCTCATTGTTTATTCTGCCTGTTCCTTGACTGGCCTATGAGCCTCATGCTTATCTATAAATCCTACAAGCAAAGTAAACAGAATATGTATCTGAAACAGAACTACTTTCCGTACGCCAAATGCAAAGTCAGGTGTGTAAATTTAGGTTCGTCCTTCCACGATAGTTATGGAGCAGCAACAATTCCAAAGAAAAACAGTAAATGATAATAAGGCCTTAAGCTTTCCTGGCGACGAATACGCTCACTTTCTTCTCTGGCAGCTAGCCAGGTGAAAAGATGATTAGATATCAACGTTTCGGGAATGTCCATCTCTCCCAACATTAGGGTATTTATAATACATTATAACAGTTAATGAAGTACTGGATATAACACAACTATAAACAAAGACAAAACACTATAAAAATTCGCATTAATGAACAAAATACTGTTTTCAGTAAATTAAATGCCAGGCCAGGAGATGGCGTGAGTATAGAAAAGTGTGCCAAGGTAACGTAACTATTTAACTTGATTATCAAGCTGTATTGATCTTTGTTTCTTAATTCGACGGATTTACATTTTTAGGCGGTTTTCCAAGAGGAACTTTACTGAAATGCAGCATCACGATTAGGCGTGCTCCTTTCAGAGGAAATCGCCAAAGCCTCCTTAGTTCTCCGCTCCCAGTAACTGTTACATTTTGCCAAGATGGTCGTCTCCCGAAAATTGGCTCTATGGTCGTCATCTAAACAATGTTCTGCTAGCCCAGACTTCTGAGGTTGCATTAAACGAATGCTGCGTTCATGTTCGGTTATTCAATAGCGATGGTCCTTCCGGTTTGTCCTATATACTTTCGAAAAGAAAGTGAGAGTAAAGGATAACTTTCCTACTTTTAATCTACAAAGGTATTAGGATATATTTTATTACTTTATCACAACTTTTTATTAATATCAGCATATCTATCGATGTTTCAAAAACACGTGGGCTACGCTTGTTATAAAAGGTAGAGAAAAGCGGGAAAGTTCAGTTTGATAATCCTGACTCAGTTCTGCGACTGGATATTAAACTATGAATTTGAAGAAACGTCCCGCCATATTTAATATTCCTTTCGTACAACTCTTCTTTATAAAAGGCACCGAAGTTCAGTGAACAGGAGGTCAGACACCAGCTTAACCGGCCGTAACTTTTTGAAAGTGGAGTACCTTTATATGATATAACAACTTTAAAATATTATGTATGTATTTGGTAAATTAATTTTAAAGACGTTCTATCTACTTAAAAATAAAACGAGTTGAAATATACAGTGTATACAATTAAATATTCAAATTTCGGAATTTAATGTTCTTATATTCTTTATCAGCCCGGTTAAACATATTTACAGAGCTTAGTTATTTTATTAGATCACTTTTTCATAAAGCGGAATGTAACAAATGTTTACTGTTTAAAGGATAGCATGTAGCGCAGGTGGTAGCGTGTCTGCGTAAAATTCAAGAGCCCCGAGTTCAAGTTTCGGTCAGGGTTGAAACTGTCCTTGCCAAGCCTAATAAAATAATATCAAAATAAGTTCAAGTAAATACATACACATAAAGTTATATACACAGGGCTGGTTAAGATTCGTGGAGCTTGTAGGAACGCCAAGACAGAAGGCTATAGGTATAATAGAATACTTTGACTGCTTTCAAACGGGATCAATGTTTGTATAGACAATAATGACAATTTTATACGAGGTAAAAAGTAAATACAATTTTAAAAAATGCAAAGAAGTTTATTTAAATTGCTGCATATGTGTGGAAGTACAGATTTGTAAAATTAATTGTGTTTGTTGTATGATTTAAGCATGTGTTTGTAAAGATAATTGTATTTGTTGTAGGTTTATATATAAGCATGTGTAAAAAGGTAATAATCACCAAATATTGGTATCTGTTAATGTAGGGTTAAAGTGTAAAATAATCATATACTAAATAAAGCAGCGAATACAGTGTTAAATGTAAAGCAACGCAAACTAGTGGATTCACACATGAACATACGAAGGACCAAGCTGAATCCACATGTTAAGTTCAGTGATGCAAGACAGGTATAAAATACTGTTTATTACTCAGAAAGGTTTATAAAAATTACGAGAAGAATGGAGTTATCTTAGTTGCATTATACATGTATTCCAGTGTAACCCAATTATTTCTATGTCATAGTTTACAACAGTGAAAATATTTATATGTATTGAACTTATGAATGTAATGTAACGTAATAACGTTCACTCGCTCACTAAAGACACAGAATGGCAGTAGGTACAAAACAACACCACATGTAACTATTTTCCAACAAAAATATTTTCCACCATAGCTTCTCATAAATACCTTTTAGTTAACGGGTAAGGAAAATATCGTATGAAACAAATGAAGTAGCCATACGTTAGTAGGTACATCACTGATTCCATGATGGGATATCAAGAGAATTTTGCCATTGTCTTTAAAAAAAAGTACCATGACAAAAATTCTCATGAGGGCACAAGAAACCGTCCTTGCCGTGCCTAATAAAATAATATTAGAATAAGTTCAACTAAATACATACACATAAAGTTGTATACATAGAACAGCTCAAGATTCATGGAACGTGTAGCAAGGCCAAGACAGAAGACTCCAGGTATAATAGAATACGTTGACCCCTTTCAAACGGGATCACTGTATAGACAGTAAAAGGTTTTTCCTGAAAACAGGAATTTATCAGACAAAAGAGAAAATAGTTCTGCGAGCCTTTATAATAGCCACAACTAACGGAAGGGACACACTTGTACACCTGACAGCGAGGGGGCGACTCCTGACGGCGGGTGGGTAACAGTCACATATATACACTTGCGGTTTTAAACTAAGTGCCCCAGTTATCTAGCAGCGAGTGGACGAACGGGAATAATTTACAAGGACATTAAAATGTGTCAAAATAGTCCCGCGTGTTTTCCTTCAAATCCAGGATGTCCCACACGTTTTTTTCTTCTTTTATACGGTGGAGGGGAAAAACCCAGTTACAGGCGACGGCCCACGTACGATGGCCAACGGTTTGAGGGTCCCTGCGCCTTGAGGGAGCCAGGCATTATCACTAAAAATCCTCTCCACGTGTTAGTTTCGTGTATCATAGATTAGTTTACGTGCATTTATTATCATGCTTCTTAGTCGGATCCCGACTAGCATGTGGTAGCTACTAAGCTAGCATGCGTTTCATGAGAGCGCGTCAACGTTGCTTCTTGGTGATGACCATGAAACCTGGGCACCACCAAGTGTTAATCATGCGTAAGTTAGATTGTATACCGGCTCAGGCCGGGTAGACCTGTTAGTCAGTATCAAAGGTATAGAGCTAATTTATTCGTGTAACTTATATATTACTTATACGTGCTGCTTATGCCTATCTGTATTGTAATACTGAAGTTCAGGCCTTGGTGACCTGTTAGTCAGGGATTAGAAGTGTTATGGCTATTAGTTATCCTACTTATAGTCTTAGTTTCCTAGGCTTGTCAGTTTTTGGTATGTAGCATGCAATGCAAACAATGTGTTTGGTCGTCCTTTGTTTCGGTGTGGACGTCCATCATTGTCTTGGTCCTTGCGCTGCGTCGTTGGTGTGTCCTACTCCATCTGCAGTCGTCCGCTGTCTCTGCACCTGTAGGACTTTGGTGGGAGGCCCTCGGACTCCCGGGCCGCCTTGACTGTTCTCAAGGGCAAGTTTCTGATCCATAGATCAGAATCGAGATGCAGAAACATCCCGTGGAATCTTGGAGACAGTTAAATAGTATGAAAATTGTATATAGCATAAAATTAAAATATGTACATGTAAATTTTATGGAAATCAAATAAATAGCCTAAACTTTGTTTCTCTCATTGCTAGTTTTGTTATACTATCTGAGCAATTTTAAAACTGTTTAATATTAATAGAGGTTATTATTGTTTCAGGTAATTTTCTCAGGTGAATCCATGTTTGAATTATGTGAAGAGAGCAGCCAATATGTGAGAAGGACAGATAAAGAAGCATTTTCCCCTCAGTGTGTCGATCAAAGAGTAAAGCACCCAACATCAAAAATGGTCTGGAGCTGTATATCTGTCCATGGACCTGGAAGTTTATACATAGTTGTGGAACCTATGGAGCAGAAACAGTATAAAAGTGTATCAGAAACAAGACTATTTCGGCAAAGTAAAGAATAGTTTCCAAATGGTGATTTTGTGTTCATGTATGACAGTGTTCCGTGCCAAAGAGCAAAATATGTAACCCAGTTCCTCAAAGAAAACAATGTAAAGGTACTACCATGGCCGGGGAATAGCCCTGATTTAAATCCAATATAGAATATTTGGGGTATTGTCAAACAGAGACCAAAAATATTGAAAATAACAACAAAAGTTCGGCTTATTAAGGGCAGGATAGGCATTTGGCACAGAGATGAAGAAATAAAGGAAATGTGCTCCACCCTTGTATAGAGCATGCCTAAACGCATCAAAATGACAATAAAGGCTAAAGGAATGCATACAAAATACTAAGAGTTGAAAAAATATTTTGTAATAAACGGTATGTGTTAAAAATTTGACCATGAGTCTAATAATTGGCACACGTCTGTAATGTGTGAATGAAACGACGTTATTTTTGCGGTTATTGTACAAGTATATGACATGGGCCACAGGAATTTTATTTCAATGAACATGACAAGCATGAATAATATTGTATAGTATAAAATTTAGCAAATAGTATTTTCGATGTTAACCTCGCCAGAAAAAAAAATCCTTAGTAAGTATATCTTCCTAAGCTGATTAGAACTCTGGAACAGTTATATGAGAGCCGGATACTCTACACCAACAGAGGTGGGCTTCACATGATTTGTTAAAGATAAAAGGCTGATTATATAAAGAATATCGCCATTCAGTGACTAATATTTTATGATTTTTAGCACTGGTTTAAACAAATTTAAACATCAGTTATCTATATAGAGTGAATTAAATAAAAATTTCTCACAGAATATCATAGCGAAATGGAAGACATACTGTCCTGTTAAACCATTAGATATGAATGTTTAAGCAGTCAATGCAATATAGATATCCTAACTGCGATGTAGTCGGGGAAATTGTTAACTTACGGAACATTTACTCAGTGGCCAGAGTCACAAAGCACACAGTCAAACTGGCCTGATGCAGTTGGGCTATAGCTGAAACTTTACCACCTTGCGAACGTAATCAGGCCTGTGCGAAAACGTAATGAATATTCATGACGCAAGGCGTAGAGGTAACAAGCCTGAAAATTGTCACCTAGGATTAACTTATCACGAGACCTGGTTCACACGTGTTGTGAGCTTGACAAACAATTGTTAACTCCTTGAGCGATCACTGTCGAAACACCTCTTACTCAGGAGGAATAACAAACATCCTTGTAACACGTCAATGGTATTGGTGTTAAAACCTTCAAAATACTCTTATTGTTTCAAACTAAACTTTACAGCTATCACTAACTACTTTGGATTAGCAGAACCCGCAGTTCCACTTCCACTATCCACCTCTCTTCCTCTCCAGCGTATAAAGGGCCTTAAGAATTGAACAGGTAACGTTCTCTGCTTACTGTTTTAAAAGCTATTTCCGCAGAAACTTGCAGTTGCATCTAATTCTGGTTAGTTGAGTAAAATTTTATTGCATATTTACACAATCATTTAGGGTATGGATACGTAGACTAAAGCGACAGTACAGTTTGTCCAATTTCTCAACAAGCTTATTTCCTAGAAATGACTTTTTGCTTACCCATTCCACTGCACACACCCCCGGTAAAAGTCATTATTGAGTACAATAGCATTTTGTGTGTTTCTTGGGCAGGATTGTACTGTTGCAAAATATATTAGTTGTACATCAGTTCTGCGTTGCTAGTAACCTAAAAGATGGTTCTGTTTAGATCGTGGCTAAACAGTGAGAGTGCTAATAACGAGAACGAGGAAATTAACGAAGGTAATGCAAATGGTGAACTGATACATGTTCAAATTAACGAAGGTAATGCAAATGGGGAAACTAACGACGCTAATACAAATGGTGACTTAATAAATTATGAAGTTAACGAAGCTGATGATAATATTCTCTTAGTACAACCGTCAGCTAGAACTCCAACCAAGAAAAGAGACGTTATAGGGAGACAAAGCAAGATCAGGAAACAGAACGCAAATATGTTAGTGAATTTTACAAACTTTCTGAAAACTTTAATTGAAAACTGAGGGTACTACCGTCGAAAAACTTGAATAAATTGACTGCCGATACGGCTGGTGTAAGAAAAACAACGGTCAGAAAAATTGAATCAATTGGCATCGATAGTTACAGCACTCCAAACAAAAAGAAATTAAATAAAACTAAGTTTTCGTTTGACAAGATCGACGGCTTCAGTCGTGATTTATTACTTAGGACTGTGTACGAATGTTACCCGAAAGGCGAATCTCCCACTGTTGGCCAATTAACGGAAATGATACATAAGAAGACGTTTGGAAGTGATTGTGTGTTCCCATATAGTAAAAGTAGAGTGCATATTCTTTTACTATCTGTGAGACTCAAGCATGGTGCTACAAAAAGGAAATGTATTAGATGTGAGTCGAATGAAATTTTTGCATGCATGTATAATTTTTTGAGTTTTATTTGGCTTTAAGTCTTAGATGTTTGGATGGCTATGTAGGCTTTTATAAGGGATCATTATTTTTATTTGTAATACCAGTACAGGAATATTTAAAGTGCATTTTATTAAATTGTACGTATTACTATGTGTAATGTTATACTTTAAAATAACTCATTATATTTATGAATTCTGAACCTTGGGCTAAGAGCATTTGACAACAGCGTAGCAAAACTGCCAGGTCATAAATTACGGACTAGACAGGGATAAGGCTACCCTAATTTAAAGTATCTAGAGACCATGGGATGGGAGAGTGATGTTAAGAACCTGGACAAACTATAAGAGCTTTAAAAGGCTAATTGCTACGTGATGGCTTTAAAATGCCATGGTCGCTGCATGACCACAAGAAAGATAAATAGGCACTTGCGATTAGCTAGAAGTAAAGGAATTTGAAAATATCAAATAACAAATGATATCTAGGGAATAGTTAACGCTCAAAATCATTTTAATGCACATTGGATGCTTCGTCGTTTACGTGCAGTAAGTATCAATTTCTAGCGCTTTACCATCTATAAAAAAGTCATTAAGAACAAAAATAATTTCAAAAATTATCCCAAAAATTGAATATACTTATTTTATTGACATGATATACCTTAAATATTTTGGAATTATTCAAAGTCTTTCAAGGAATTTTAGACTAAATCAAAGATAATGAAAATGAATTCCACTAATAGATCATAAGAGATGATTTTCTTGAAACTTTTCGTGTAAATTCTTAGAAAAGCTGACGCTGAACTTAAACACTAATATTTGTAGGATAGAGTCAGCATGAAAAATTCAATGCCATGGCCGGGATTTGAACCACGGATCTCCTGATTTCGGTCCAGTCGCTCTTAACATTTGAGCTACCATGGCCAAATTGCCGTCATGACATTAAATTCTCTATTTGACTCGTATATTCTCACGGTAGACCACTAGGGGCTCTCGCATCCGAGATACACCGTTAGTGGCGACTTACTATCGTAAGTACTTGAGTCCCAGGTTTCATCATTTAACTCTTAATATTTTAGTTAGTTGATGGAAATTAATCATTTCTAAACACTAGCCGTATATAGGCTAAGGTTTTTGATGGATACAGTCAACATGAAAAATTCAATGACATTGATCTCCTGGTTTCCCACCAGTCGCTCTTAACCTTTGAGCTACCATGGCCAACGTGCCGTCATGACATTAAATTCTTCATTTGACTCATATATTTCTCCGGTGGACCACTAGGGGCTCACGCATCTCAAATACACCGTTTGTGGCGACTTACTATAGTAAGTACTTGAGTCCCAAGCTTCATCATTTAACTCTTATTAGTTTAGTTAGTTGATGGAAATTAATCATTTCTCCGCACTAGCTGTATATAGGCTAAGATTTTTGATGGATAGAGACAACATGAGTCAGGACGGCACGTTGGTCATGGTAGCTCAAAGGTTAAGAGCGACTGGACGGAAACCAGGAGATCCGTTGTTCAAATCCCGGCCATGGTATTGAATTTTTCATGTTGACTCTACCCAACAAAAATCTTAGCCTATATAGGGCTAGTGTGGAGAAATGATTAATTTACTTCAATTATCTAAAACTAACGTTTGTATTGTGACTTTGTGGGTTCGTAGAATTGAAAATCCAATTTCCCGAAATTCTAAATGTTCTTTATTTCCGTAGCAATACACTGTTCAATTCTCACGTAACAACGTTACATCACATACAACACAGTCATCCAAGTTCGATGACAATAACAAAACAGTATTCTGATTACATCTGCTCTCGCTACAACAACACTCTCAGCTGTTTACTGCTTCGACTCCCGTGGCTGTTTTACAACTGCCGCTGGCACGCCAAAATCTCTTATATATCTCATTCATAAATTCTAGATATCTCTAAAACTAACCAGAAACCGAATAATCTCTATCAGTCAAGAAGTCACTATAAATTTCCATTTACCTCACTTATATGTGTCGGTAAGTAGTGTCTCAGTGATACACTATCCGACTGTTATCTTTATCAGTTCCGTTGTGTAAACAAGACGCGTTTACGCTCCGCGCGAAATTTTTATGTGCGTTGCCGCGACAGTATTTAACGAACTCTACAAAGAAACGTAAGGCTGTTGAGCAGTTGGAACCTAAGCCTGAAGATTGCAACCAAATCACGGTCGTCAAACCACGGGGAAGGCTGGGTATTTCAGCCAGTGGTAATTATGTAAAATATTTATCTTGAAAATTCAATGAGTTAAACACTTAATAGTCACAATAGATACTTATGTCAAATAAAAAAAAACTAGAAATATTTAGTTAAACAAGTTCCTAAGCACAGGAAACAAGACATACTGCATAAGAGAACTAGAAAATGCATTGTGTGATACTTTTACAAAGTTATCACAGAGTTCAAATTATTACATGAGAGGGGGATACGGAATTAAGGCAGAAGTAAGAATTGAAGTAAATGAAATGAAGGATATTAGAATACAGCATCTAAAAATAAGAAATGAAGGCAAACGCTGCGAAATTTATTTTATTTAAATAATAAAGTAAGGGAATAAAGAAATAAATGGATATTCCAACTGTAAAAGTTTGGTCACTGTGATAATGCACTACATATGTCAAAAGCAACACAGTTCTCCAGGTATTTATGATCTCTCATTGCAGCACACTCAATACTTTTAAATGTAGTGGGCCAAGTTTGGAAATAAACATGATACTCTATGAACACCTGCTCTCAACACTTGAGTCTACCTTGTTTCTAAACTAAACAATTCTGATGTATGCAGAACTGTTGCTTTCTGCCTATTGCGTATCACATAGCTGTTATTTGTACACGTTATGTCACGCAATGTCTTTGGTGCTTTATGTCTGATAACTGATACAGTGCATTCCCTCAGCCTTTTGACCGGTGGTCATGAAGAGTGCGCCGCGGTCTATATTAGGTATTTTTACTTTCATTATTGCTAGTAATACCATATTATTAATGAACGCCTTTCCTTCTTGTGGTGGGCAGACAGTAACTTGTATATAGGCATGTTCTTTCGGAATAATTTTGAAGAACTTTTAATACCTATGTGTAAAAGGAGGACTTATTTAAATATACAAGGGCTGTTCAATAAAGAATGATCATAATTTTTCGACAGTCAGAATGGAGGTAACATGTACTTAAAGCTGATGCTAGAGGAAGATCCGGAGCTTCTTTCAAACGTAATCACTGCTAATGAAACTTGGATACATCATTTTGATCCTGAGAGCAAACAGGAAAGCTCAGAGTGGAAATCTCCTTCATCACCAACCCCCAAAAAAGCAAAAGTGGTTGCTTCTGCTGGGAAAGTTATTGTCATCTTATTCTTTGATATTCATGGAATGGTTTATCAGCATGTTGTACCTGCACACACATCAGTAGCTGGACAATACTACAGGGAGTACTGAAAACATTGCAAGTCCATATCAGGCACAAAGGACCACATTTCCATGAAGCAGGATGGATGCTTCACAACGATAGCAAGCGCCTGCATATTGCCAATGTTGTTGCTGAATATCTTGCAAGAATCAACGTGAGGTGCATCCCTCAGCTTCCCTATAGTCCGGTTTTTGCTCCATGTGACTCTTTTCTATTCCCTAACTTGAAGAAACTCCTTCGTAGGAGAGATTATCCACCATCAGAAACAGTGGTGAAGGCTACGGAGGCGATTTTGAAGGATCTCTCAAAAATGGTTTCCAGCATGTCATTGAAGACGGGCAGAAACGCTGGGATAAGTGCACCGCGTTCACGAAAGACCATTTGAGGAACGAGCTTCAAAATTATGACGATGAGTACACGTACGTTGTCAAAAAAATGTGTTCATTCTTTATTGAACAGCCCTCGTATTTATGTCATGTAACTTATTCTTCGCATTAACTGTTTTTAAAATAGAAAAATTGATTGAAATGTAATCAATCAAGTACCTTACAGGGATTTTACTGTCACTCACATGGTTTCGTTAGTATCAACAATTGGTAATTGCAGGAGTTGTGTTTAGCTTTGCTTATAGTATTAAAGGTAATTTCCGCTTAAAAATATATGTTGATTAAGGGCACTGGGAGATCGATAGGTATCAAAAAATATATTTTTTGTTTTTAATGATAAAAATATATAATTCTTCAGCTTTACAGTGATATAACATAGGTTGTCAGCTGGTATTAAAGTCCTTTAATTCGTCAATTTATACATGGCGGCGTAATGATACGCCCACTTCCTGAGAATGTTGCTTAATCTGTGATCGTGATTTCCCAAACCTTTGATTTTTCATACTTTAGGTGCATGTTTCTCAAAAACTATAAAGGATATTGATACAAAATTTGTAGTGGTTATTTGTTAATGTTCCTTGAACACATTCGGCTAACATTTATATTCAAGTGATTTATAAAATGGATGAAAACAAATATTCAGTCCTTGAAAACATTATCCAGTTTTTTAACCGAAACTAATTAATTTTTCATGTGCAAAGTATAAACTATATGTGACTTTCATTTGGCCTATATTATAAAACGGTATCTTAGGTTATTTAGGATAAAACTTGGTGCATGTAGCTTTAAATTCCTACAAGTAAAGTGCACCTGAAATATAGGGTGCAATATTTTTTCAGGACACACGGTGTGATTTATGCCCCTTTTGCATGTATCTATGTGAACATAATTTAAATATTATACAGTAGGTAAATGTACACATCGTTATACAGTAATCACAGCGAATTTCAATTTCTGATAATGTTTACTTTTCTATATATTCCAATTTTAATATTGTTAAAATTTAGCTTTGTCTGGATAAACATAACCTCCCAGTGCCCTTAAGCGTAATGTGAATTATGTGAGATCGCAATTGGTGGAGAATGCTGTGCGAATGTACGTATTTTATTATCAATTCAGAGGACCAAATATCCAGCACTTTCAGTAAGTTCACAATACACATTTTCTGAATGAAGTACAACTTTTCATCCAACTGTCATAAGCGGTAGAGAAAACAAAATGACAATTTTCCGCAAAATTCACTTGTAGAAGATCTGTGAAATAATATCTGAGAGAGAAACCTTTGAGTGTCATAGGGATTCTTTTTTTGTTTTGTTAAGAGTACGATGTTTTGAAAAATCTATCAGAGGGATGAGCTGAGGGTACCGCCCTTCTCAGCTGAAATAACTTCCTGTGCATTCTATTGAACGTAGCACATTGCGGCAGATTAAACCTGCCCGTCCACCCACCAAACCTGAGTGTAGCGAAAAGGGAAGAAGACGAAAATAATGTTTGCAGAGGATTACCCTGTCAGGATCTTCCAATATGCTTCATTTTTCTTTGTCAACTTTCTTTCGTTCCCTAAACTTGAATTTTGCCCATTTCTCTCTCTCCCTTTCAAGTGGCTTCTTGGCGCACATACGCTCTTCCATAACTCACCGATTCTTTTCTGACACATTAAAATATCTTTCTTTCTTCTTCTTTGTTCGTTTCCATCGGTCATCGTCCATTATATTCCCTGCCACTTAGGTCCTCGCTCTCTTTGATGACTTGCACAAATGTGTCTGTCAATAATCGGTTCACGAAGATCGAACGTTGAAATATAACTCCTGATAGGGTTGCAAAGTTGCACCATAATCAGATAATTTCAACAGATATATAAGATATTTCACACATTTTACTAACGTAACCTTAACTGTTAACTGTCATAATTTATATACTTTGCTCAGTATAAAATATGTCATTACTAGTCTTTCGGTAATGTCTTCTTTAGTACACACTCTGTCAAATATAAGTTTCTATTTGTTTATACAAAACTTTTGCTGGTTGAACTAGACTGAGTTTGCATTTCTCATTGCTCTGTATACTTCGCAGCCCGCTGAGATTCATCTGACATGATTACTTGGCTACAAGTCAATTTTCCTCAATAATATTATCAGCACTATGCTGTCATGTGTATGATACTACATTGTGAATCAATATTGTGCTGTTTGTCTACTTAACTGTCCTATATTTGACTTTAACTGAAAAATACTTTTAGAACATACGTAGCATTAAGTTTTCTTTGCTATTGGATCCTGAATATTTAGTGACAAATTCGTGGACAATGTGTATGTGTATGCATTTTTGAGTACTATGTAAAGAAAGGGTCACATTTGCTAACATTTAAATCCTAAACATTAATATAAATATAAATCCCTGCGGTGGAAGGCAAGTAATGAACAAACGTTAAAATACTCCTCAACAACAGGTGCAATAAATTCTTCTACTGAGTTTCTCATATACACGTAGATTAATTCCAACTATTCCACGTTGATGAAGTCAGAATTCAAATTTCGTTATCACCCAGAGTGAAACTTCACCAGACGCTGATAATAACAACCACCAGCAAGTTCCCATTAACGCACGGATTGTGGAGAACAAATAAAGACTGTATTTTAATAGGTGCCCCGATGATGTTCGGGGATATGTGGCGATTTGCATAGCGATTTATTGCTAGATCTGTGAACTCTGAGTGATGGAGCAGCGTATTTAGTAAATCCGTATATATGCTTTTTGTTTTGTTACTAATGCTTCTGTCATTCAAGCTGTGGACGAAATGTAACAAAGCGTTTCACCACAAGCATAGGATACTTTGGGAATATGCACAGAGGAAGTGCATGCCAAAAAAAATTTGCGAAAAAATAAGACTATATGAGCTAAAATTCACAATTTTTACACGTAAAATGAGAAAGCATTCGTGTCCACTTCAAAAAATGCCATTACGCAGATTTTCGTAGAGAGAAATTTAGTTCTCAATGAGCAGAAAAGCATAACGATAATGACATTAATTTTAATACTTTTCATGGTTTTTGGTTTAATTCTCCTTAGTGTTTTAGAAAATTTTAGAAAACTCAAATATATCATATTATGCATACAAAATGAGAGTTTCAATTCTCTGGATTTCGTTTATCTACAATTACATAGGAGTACAATAAACATTATTATAATTATCATTATCACTATTACTATTGTTGTTATTATTATTGTTATTGCTGTTGGAAAAAATAGGAATATGAGATATACGGAGATTAGAGGAAAGGAATACATGCGATGTGGGTAAATTAGTAAAATTCAGAATAGAAGATACACAAAGACAGGAGATATGGGGAAGTCTAGAAAATATGAAATCATTACAATTTTACAAACAAATAAAAATAAATTGGGTACGAGAAACCTATGTAGATTACTGCAATAGGCAAGAGAGGGAAGGGTTAGGTTGGATGGGAACAGGAATAATATTTCTAAGAGAGATAATAGGTAGGGAAAAGGGAATTTGTGAATTGTGTGGGGTAAAGAAAGCATAGAACACTATGTAACAGAATACGAGGAGGTTGCAAGATGGAGAAAAAAGGTTTGGAAAGAAAAATGGGAGAAGGCAGAGAAGAGGATAGTGGCTATAAAAATGTTAACAGGCAGAGATTAAATGAGGGTAAGAAGTATTGGTGAATTCTTGCAGAAAGTGAAAGAAAAATGGGCCATAAATGTAAAAAATGTGAGAAAGGAAGAGGAGGGGGAAGAAGGGGAATATTAAGTAATCAAGGAGGTATGGATGCTAAGAGCTACCTGGTAGAGCAAAAGACCAGGGCGTCATGAAAGCCAAGGTAGCAACTAGGTAACGACAAATAAATGTAGCCAAAAGTTTTAAATCGTAAAATTTTGGAATATGCACAGTAAATATATCATGTGATAATTTACCTCCTCCAGCGTTGTCATATCGGACGTTGAATGAAATGGGTGAAATGATGCTCAAGTGAGACCGGGTCCATGGAGCTTAGAGTTACCCAAATTAGTGTTTTGGCATACGGAAGAACCCCAGGCGAAACCTTATGACGGTAACTCACCCTGACCGAGGCTCAAACTCCGGATCTCTTGAAAAGGAGGCAGACACGCTACCATCTACACTACCGAGGCGGGCAATAAATTCGGAGGTTCTCCACTGCCTCTTTCTCACTAAATTTCACAGTTGCTGTCTACTACGTGGCAAAGGGATTAGGCGTAATAGCGTGTAAGTTATTAATGGCAGAGCGCTCCAGTCTCCTGTTATCTGTTTATTGGAACAGTTGTGAATAGTTGTGATTTAACGCACAATAAGTAACGGAGCACAAATGGAGCACTTTGTGCCTAATATGATGTGAAAGGTGATTATTTATTATATGCAACTGTAATAGAAAAAAATGCAACTTAGGTTTAGGATTACTAATGAGGCTATTCGGCACCAAATCTTATGGTTTATTGCACCTAAGCCGCCAGTGCGGCATCCAGGGAGGTAGGAGGTGAGAGGAGACAAAGGGAGGCCGACCCAAGATGTCGAGACACACCTACACTTTTAGCCTGAAAAAAACCACCGGATGAGAAATGATGTGAAATTATAATGGAGGGAGAGAGAATTCGTGGGATGCAATTATCCTACCCAGCATTCGCCTGGCGACCCAGCGAAACCCCCGAAAACACGCATGAATCAAGTAGGTCAGCCATGGAAACCCAACCCAGGCCTCCTGAGTGCAGGCCACAGATGAAACCCCTGAGCCATCCCGCTCGGTGAAAAAAAAAAAAAAACACTCAGTGATAGTAAATACTTTACTTATATCCTACATATGTAATTATTTATTGTAATATTTTTTCAAATAAAGAAAATGATGCTAAATATGCTCTATATTCTGTAATTTTTATTACATAACCTAAAAAGGAAAATAAAATAGACAAATTCAGTCATTTAATTACTAGAAAATGGTAACTTTTTGAAAAGCCATACATTTGTTCGTCAATAGAAATTGCATACATAAAAATCTATAGAGTTTATTCTCAGTTTTATTACTCGCGCCTAATAGTTTTAGTTACGTTATTTGATTAGAATTTAAAGTACAGCCTTATTTGTATATCAAATATGAACAAGCAATCTATTCCAGTACTTCAAATACGTTGTATTTTTATCAAAATTACACAAGAAATTTCAGTGAAAATAAAAATAATGTTTTATGTAAATAGCAAATGAATTGCCGGAAAACCTTTGTATAGTGACCTCAAAAGCCAAAAATGTGGCATATCTCTGAGTATCATAATGGAGGCGCAAAAAAAAAGAATAATTCTCCATCTTTACTTGAGATTGATTTCCTTAAACACCTGCGCATGCGCGCAATCCCCCCCTCTCCCCACACACACAAAGACTAGCCTCATATATGTTTGTCTTTCAGTTCAGATTACTTCAAAACTTACACTTCCGACGACAATTTGATAAAGGAGTAGTACTTCATTCAACATAGAAAAGCGATACGTAGCTCAAAGAGACATTGAAAGACGAAATAAGTATGATATTCAATAACTTATTCCTTTGAACTTGAAGTATCATGTGTAAGACTTGAAAGAGTAAAGTCATGCGTCATTCAATGGATAAGTGGCATAAGTCCTAGGTGCTTTTAGTGTAATGTGGCATATGCTTATATGGTGAAAACGTTATTTAAACCGGAACTGAAATAGTGCTTTGTATACAATAATGACATAATAATGACAGTAATAATAAAGGTTTCTAAACAAAACATTTATCAAATGAATCAGAGACACTTGGTTTACAGACAAATGAGAATAAAACCAAATACCTGAAATGCGCTAAACGAAATTACACGACCAGTATTTTGACAGGACCGGTATTTAGTAATGTCTGGATATAAACACATGATTTACCTACAATGCGTAGGTATGAGTTAACAATAAACAACTATTTAGATTATGAAATTCAAAATGAATT
Organism: Mantis religiosa; assembly: GCA_030765055.1. NCBI lineage: Eukaryota > Metazoa > Arthropoda > Insecta > Mantodea > Mantidae > Mantis > Mantis religiosa. The sequence goes on along the minus strand of CM060948.1, from coordinate 295,691,112 downwards.
AACAATGGAAATATGACCTAATATGAAACCAAGCTATTCAAACCTAATGATTGCGGCAAACCCGCATACCAGTGTTATACTGATTGGGTTCTAATTGGAGCTATGGGTTCTCTTATCCTCAGGTGAATGGTTGTAGAAAATGGATTTTGGTAGTTGTTGGCTACTCAGTCGTATTAATAACACTGTTTGTTACAGAATTATTTTGTTTAATTCCTACTAAGTTTGCTTATCGACTTGGATCGGTGACCACCTGTTAGTAAATTTCCTAACATAAATTCAATTTTACTTGAAACCCTGGCTTACTTGTTTAAAGTTTCCGCGTGGTTTCTATTTCTGTTTTATAAAATAAACTAATAAACTCTAATAAACTTCTAATGCTACTTCCACTTACGCTGGTTGCGCTATTCTTAATTTCCCTACACTTCACACTTATAAATCTTCACTTCTCTCCTTAATGCGCATAAACACGTCCTTCCTGTCGTAGTACCACCTTTTAAGTAAAATTTTCTCACTTCACGATTCAGTTTGAACCTTATTCTGACCCCCTCTCTAACTTTATCACATGACCAAACTATCTCACTCTTCTCAAATGTTACATTATTATTGATTTCTCATTTATTTCGAATTTTCGCATTGGTTTGCAAAACTCATCTAACTCATTGACGTTCAGCCCACCCTGAGTTGGGGAACGCCTCCCCTGAGTTGTTTGTAACTATATACATCGTTATCAAATCAGCGAAGTGAATTCCTTTATCGTTCATGCTCAGCTGCATTTTGAAAGCCCTTTGTCCCAACACACTCCTGGCTGGACGTATACTATAGTTCTCAGACATTGAACTTTTCCTAGCACATAGAAGATAACGGTCCTCCCTTCCTGTCTCACCGGAATGTACAGATTTTTACAAGAACACTTTCTTTTCGTTGCCTGGATGCTAGTATGTATTGTATATTAAATTATATTCTTCCCTTCTTATTTTTAAGTAAACTGCTACTTTAATCACTACTCTATCCATTCTAATTTCATAATATTATAACAAGACTTTTATATTAGTTTAGTAAATCATTTGTATTAATTTATATTCTTTTTTAAATTATCTGATTTCGATTAATTCTCCGCCTCCTAATCACTGCCTGATACTAAGGTTATATGGTGTATAAAGCAAGCAAAACTGAAGATTGCATGATACGACTATAAGGACCGTCGTTACTATGCATGTGAAACATCGGTGCTTAAGAAGGCAATGAAACAGAAGTGTTAAATTTCTAAGTGAAAACTCTGAGGAGGTCTTTTGTCGCAACTAAGGAAGGAGAAAAGACTTTAGAACCAATCTGGAAACAAATGAATTAATCAGAAACAAAAATATAACAAATTTTATGAAATCAAGTAGACTAAGTTGGTTAAGGCATCTGAAAAGAATTGGTGATGAAAGATTGACTTTAAATTGCATAGATATAAGTCAATTTGAGAAAGAGCAGCGGGACGACAAGAAGCTCGCTGGAAATACTTCAGGGACGACAACGGAGAACGAGAATAAAGGACTCTTGTGAAGGAAAGAAAGTAGCGGAAAAATTGTTGAAAGAGCCAAAAGTTCAATGTTGAGGTTGCAATACTTTAGGAAGAGGGAGAATAAGCAGAAGAAAATTAATATCCTGACTCACCATTTCAAGGAAATTGGTTACATGTAGCACTGTCATATGGATTGTGTAAACTCGAGTTTCGTTTAGTACTGATATTAGATAACTGCATAAAATTCAATTCATCTGATTTAAAACAACAAACATAATTGGGTAAAGTAATTAAAAAGCTTGCTAAAATAGTTTATATGGAAAACTATCCTTTAATATGTTCATTGGCGAGTTTCATAGCCATTATTAAAGTCCTTGACTTATTTGTTTTTAAATGATAGGATATCTTATTCTAAAACTTAGTCTCCTTATTTAGTTCCTACCCCCCGTAGGGGTGGGGACCCGTGCCCTTCAGCTGCCGTGGTGTGGGCGCTACGGACCCCTAGTACTCGTGGTACGTCTGACGTTACTAGAGGAACCTCGGGCCGAACATTCGAGCCCCTCCATGTCTGGGAGTTGTTCGGATTGGGTTGGACTCGAGGGGGCAGTGGTTCCCGATAACCATGGATACGTCTCCGGACGGGGCTGAGGGAAGCCATTCATATTCCCGCGTACTAGCCAGCATAGCTAGTAGAAGGTGTACTAGATCACCAGGCGGCCCCACCGAGATCATATCGGTAGTCTTCCCATTTTGGAGTTGGCGCGCATAAGTGGCGTATCCACCTCCATCCCGCCTTGGGTCCACTGGACCAGATGGGGCGGGAGGGCTTGTTATTCTCTAGGTCTTGCCCTATGGAAAGCTTCATGGAGGCGCCGAGCGCCCTTTTGGGACAGCTCGGTTACTCCCTGGTCGAAGGTGGCCCGGATTCTTGGGCCTACGGGTCCAGGACTAATGGGAGTAGGACCTCAGACATAAACATTAACATTTAGTTCTATCACATATGTAGCCACATTTCTACAAAGATTGTGCACATAATATTAAAGTTATGGCATTCTTAGTCACTTTAATTTTATTCTGGGCACATACAGCTATAATTTTATATGTGTATAAATGTATGTAGCTGTAGATATACACAGTGTCGTTCTCTCAGCGGGGTCTTCAAATTTCAAAATCACCTGCTAGTGGTTCTAGCACTGTATGAATTCTGTAATCAAATGACCTTCTCATGCAGAAAAACATATATCACATAAAGAATTTCAAGTTAAAAGCAAATAATGAGTTCAGAAGGGTATAGAACTATAGCAACACTTTCTAAGTTTTAGTATAGGAAAGGCCTAGAAATCTCATTGAATTAAAAAATGTAAAAAGGGAATTTTCTGTAAATACGAAAAGCAAGGAACTCCATCCGGAACATCCATTTGGTTTTACACAATCTACAGTAAATTACGAATCAGAACAATTGAAGGTCGCGGCCTTGGCTTATCAGAAATTGCATTGCCCCTGTTCTAAGAATAGCAAGAATAACAGTTTTATATATAGTTATGCTACCAATTGTACAAGAACGTCTACTGCAGTTGCTGTGTAAATAACGGTAACCTTGTTACAATTATATTTCAGTAGATATTCATTAAAGTTTCATCGGCGTTAGGGCTGCGGTTAGTGAAAAAAAATGCCAGTTGTCGATTAAACAACTGCGCATCAATATTCACATAAAATTGCTTTTCTATGGCGGCCACAAGCCTAGTAAAACAAGACGCTGAAAAAAAAACAATGTGAATAACCACATAATGTATAACTCAGCTCCTAGTTATGCAATATGCTCTGACTCCCTGAGTACCTTGCAGAGCATGAAGAACTACACAACAGACAACAAATTAGTTCAGGACACACAGACACTATTCAGTAATATCACCGACGCTGGTAAAGACGTGGTTCTCATTTGTGTCCCTTCCCATCAAGGAATAACAGGGAATGAAAGAGCGGACGAAGCTGCTAAAGCCACCTCATCACTACGTTAACAAACGAACGTCCAAATTCCACATTCAGATGTTATAAATCATGTCTCCAAAATACCAGTACAAAATTGGAAATCTGAATAGAATCAACAACCACCAGGAAAATTACACCAAGTACGAAAAGGATCCAACACTCTTCACACAACCAAGCCACTTACTAGAAAGGAACAAGTCATTCTCACCCGACTACGAATTGGTCACTCCAGCCTCACTCACTCATATCTCCTCTCAAGACAGCCGCCACCTACGTGTAAAGGATGTAATAAAAACCTTACCATTTACCACCTTCTCATAGAATGTAATGAATACAAAAGAAACAGAAAACAACACGGAATCCCACAATATATCTCCACACTGCTAAACAGTTCCAAACTACGCCGCAATCTGTTTACTTACCTAAAGGATACAGACATTTGGAAATTAATATAAATTATGTACAATATACTTTAATCAATTGTAATTCATAATCTACACAATGGTGTAAAGGTAATGGAACTCTATTTTTGCAAAATACTGTTGTTAACTTATATGAACATGTTCTTGTCTTTGTTTCAGTTATCTGTATTTAATGCAAATTGTTTTCCTAATTAATGTTATTAATTTGTGAGCAACCAATCGGAGTCCTGCGATGTTGCCGTGCTGCATGCCCCCTATGTGGTGTGTGACGAGCGGCAAATTAATCTATCTGTAATAAATACTATTCTCGCTAAAAATAAATTAGATTTTGCAGAAACTGATCCATGAGGAAGGAGAGAGTAATGTAATTAACATAACCGTAGAAACCCCGTATTTTTAGCTCAAATAGCTTTCCTAATACAAATAAATAGAGTAGATGTCATCATAAGACAACAATGCATTGCGACGTAAACACTGTAATGAATATCATTATTGGTTGGCATGTATGCGTGAACGTGTATCTGAAATTTCTCAGAACTGAAACGTAAACATTTGGCATGACGTGATAAGAGAAATATGTATTTTGAATACGACAAGGTGTTTGTAAAATTCGATGAGAGGAAATGATAACTTCTTGTTAATCTGACAGAACGTATCTGGTCACATTGTAATATCTTTGTTTATGAATGGTTCGTAATCTCTACTCAAGAGAGTTCAAACTATCATTATTCAGTTATTCTTCCATGAAAAAGTGTATCAGATGGTCAATGAGACGCGATTCACCTTCATGCCCCCTTACTACTTCTAGAACAATCCAATAGAGTTAATGTGGGCTCAAATTATGTTGCAAACAGAAATAATATATTTAAACTGACTGACATTGAATGATTCATTTACGAAGAAATTGACAAGGAACACAACAAGACTGGGAAAACTGTGTGGGACATTAGATAAACTACAAGAAGACGACTTTTGGAAAGAAATAGCACGTAACGAGAGTTTGGGACCTATCATCATAAATTTGCAGTACTCAAACGTTGAAGACAATGACAATGATGAATTATCTGTTAACGTAACATTCACACCTATACGGTTGCACCGTTGGCATTTTCGGTGGATTAGAAAAATAAGTAATTCATAAACTATAATTTACTTTAAACTAAATATTTAAAAGGTCTGCGTAATATACAATACTCATGTTGCAATTGTGATTTCAACAACTGCATTATTATAAAACCTTTGAAAATTCAGTTTGCGTTCCCTTACGTCTAGCGCCACGAAAACTCGCAAGTGTGCGAGAGAGAGGGAAATATAAAAAGAGTGGGGATAACGAGGTGGCAACGGTGTAGGCTCTAACACATCTTATTGGCTACAGGCGAGAAATCTTCCCATTTGAAACACATAATAGTTGACTTTATGTATTAAAATCTGATATTGTTTTAATAAAGAGACTTATAGCATAATACCTGCATAACGACGTATGAATACTTAGGAACTTAAATTAGAGTTTAAAGTAAGTTTATATGCATTTTATTTAATCGCCATAGCTAACATACTATAGTATGGAGTACCTACGTACAAATTGCAATACAGTGAATGTTTTCCTGTAGGTGTACTACATAATAAAAACAAGGCTCTTTAGCCAGCTGAACGGAACTGAGAGCACAACCAAGGTTTTCTTTGTCAGTTTCGATAGCATAGCCATCCCATGTTTGCTCACGCCAGGCTGCTGACCAAAGTAAACAGACAAACAAACGAGAGTGGATGTGTAAGTTTTCTGTCTCCTTAAGTGGGTCATTCTCTTTGATAACTTCTAAGAAGTAAGATGTTACTTTTGTATTCTATCAAGAAACGCACACACTTATATCATTTCCAGGTCTCGCCTGAGACTTTACATAAAGATTATTGTATCTTAATCTATAAACTTATATGGGTCAGTACTAAGCTTTTATTAACGGGTGCTGATACCCACTCTCCTTGTAAAATGTTTAGTATTTCCGAGAAGAAAAACAGAACAGAGTTCACAGTTCACGTGAAAGGCACATAGGTCTGACTATTTGAAAACATGTACATATACATATGTATATAAATATTTACATATTTCAAAGCATTACCTTTCAACTGCTCGAAGAATACTTGCAGATTGAAATAATAGGTACATTTATAAGCAACCAAGTTCCCATATTCCTACAACAAAAATAATAAAAACCTTCAGTTCTCCAGATAGAAAATACTAAGTGTGAATATAAAAAGTTGAAGATGACAATTATGTTAGCAGAATAACCCAAACTAGAAGCGGCGTTGCTTCTGGAACACAAACATTCTACTGGAATGGCCATGTTAGAAGGCATAGTTATTTCAAGACAATTATTTTCGTAATTTAGTGCAGGCTGAGAGTATCATCAAAATAAATGTTATTTTGAGGGTAGCATAGGCTTGACTAAAAGCCTTACTACGGAGTTCTGTTGGTAATTATTAATTTTCTACTTAGTATATTGAGAAAAGAAAAAATAAAGCGAGTGAAGAAGATCAAATGGTATTGGACGACGTACGAAATTCGTCTGCACTAGAAAATTGTAGTCCGATTATTTCTGACTACATTTTACTTGTTCACTTAGGGCCTTTCAGAAAAATAAAATTTTATTACAGTTCCCATAAAAAGTCTTTCAATAACTTAAGGGTATGTATGACTGAAATTTTCAACTTCTGAACTAATAATGCTGGCTTTTTTAAATTTACACCATAGGTGTAGTATAACGTTAACATGTTACAACCTAAATTTAAACCATTTTTCTCCAGCAGTTTAGAAATTATGATAAATTTTGTATGTTCTTTGTTACGTCACTAAAAAAGTCCCTTGCGACAAAATATTTTGAATTTTGGTCTAATATTTTAACCCTATGTTCATAATACATGTACTTTTTGAAATTGCTCTGGGTTTTTCTGTGTCTCCTTTATTTTAGGTCACAAAATTTTTTTAATTTACAAATATTCCTTTTTTGTCTAAAAACTGTAAGTTTTGTGTTTGAAAATTAAAAATATATGCTTATATACATTTCACAATAAAACCTAGGGCAATTTCCATTCCTCATGATATTCTGAACCTGTGTAGGAAATTTCATGAATGTAGTACAAAAACTGCATCGCAAGGAGCATTTTACAGGAAGAAATATGCTGAAAATATGAACATTGAGAAAACAGCGATTAAAGATTTGATTGCATAACTCACATTAAAATCCACCAGGCTGATAGGTTGGACCCTCAGATTTCTTTTTTTCTCTCCTCTGTTGCTGCTTTTTCCACCTTTTTCTTATTTAGATGTTGCTTTTCTTCTGCACAATTTCGCTTCTTGCTGTGCAGGATACGAGTCTGATCTCGCTGCACTGAATTTTTCCTTGCTGAGTCTACTACACTTTCACCTCTGATATTTCGCTGCAGCTCCAATGACTTAAGACTACCCATGTTAAGCTCACTGAGGCTTTTAATAACAGCAAGATCCAATTTTTGTTTTGATATTAAAACTTCCTTTGGGCACTTATTCCATATGACATGATGCAAAGATTCATTGGCATTCTGTGTTTTTCCTGTTTTGCACCTCTCTAGTAATGTTGTAGAAGCCAGCCTCTGATATATTGGTAACATTTTAGGAACTATTTTGTCTTCTAAAGCCTTATTTTTCTTTTCTTGAATTGAAAATTTAAGAACGGAAAACAGACAAAGAATGTGGATGTAGGCAAAAGAGGGCGTGACTCTGACAGAGTTTAAAGGCCACCGACATTTAAATAAGCATTTAAAAATGGCGTTCTGAGGCAAATTATGCATTTTTCACATTCGGGAATGTCTAAATTATTTTATAGAATTAAAATAAAAAAGTCGTTATTTTCACGATTTTCATGAAATTTCAGTCATACACACCCTTAAATGATGTGTAACATGTATCTCTTATATCAATGACAAATTTACAGGTATTCATTTAGTTTTTAATACATAAAATGTGATTCTTTTATCCTGACGTGTTTGCTACGATCGGCTAACTCTACCATATAGTTTATATATATATATACAACTTTCTTCGTCCCATTTCCTTTTCGAGTGTTACTATTCGCACTAAAAATCCTTCACAGTGTTTTCCACTTAAAAGGCAATTCCCTATCCTGTTATTGCTGTTCTAAAGAGACAACGGAAGTGAGCAACGTTTATTCTTTTATTAAGTAAACGTACTGAAGAAACATCCCCATTAGTCTAAGGATCTTCAAAATTGTCCACATCATCCCCTTTCTGTAGGAATACCCTGAAGAATGTGTGCGCCAAATCGGTGGTAGACACAGAATTCACACTAAATATTCACCCGTATGTACACATATATGTTAACTCATATTTTGCTACAGGTATGGACGGGATACAGGAGGCTTAAGCAGCAGTCAAAAATTTCAAACCTGGATCCCTAGATAATGACACTGAAGTTCTTTTTTCGTTCATGATTACGAGAATAAAAACATAATAGCATCTTAGGGCCAAAGCCGTATAAGCTATTGGAAAATTCAAAATAATAATAATAAATAACAATAGCGATAATGATGATTGTGATTTTGTTTTCTTTTTTTGTAAATTACGTCCTCCAACGTTGTCATATCGGATGATGAATGGAATGGATAAAATGATGCTCAAATGTGTCCGGAATCCATGTAGCTTAGAGTTACGCGACATTCGTCTTACAGGATAAGGGAAAACCACGGGAAAAAAACCTTAGCTAGGTAATTTACCCTGACCGAGATTCGAACTCGGGAGCTCTTGAACGTGAGGCAAACACCCTACCACCACGCTACAAAGGCGGGCAATATGATGATGATGTTGATGATTTTTTTCATTTTTTTCATTTTTTTTTTTTTTTTTTTTTTTTTTTTTGTAATTTACGTCCTCCAACGTTAAGTCATATCGGACGATGAATGGAATGGATGATATGATGCTCAAATGAGTCCGGAATCCATGGACCTTAATGCTACCCGACATTCGTCTTCAGGATAAGGGAAAACTTAGGAAAAAACCTTATCCAGGTAACTCACCCTGACCGAGATTCGAACTCGGGACCTCTTGAACGTGAGGCAGACATGCCAACACCACGCTACCAAGACGGACATGACGATGACAATGATGATGATGATAATGATAATATAATTGAAATGATTAATGCCACAAGGATTATTTGACGTAATTTTTCTGTTTTAACGAGGTTTACATTTTTATTCATTAGTTATCGTCTATGTTGGATCTCTGGTGAGGCGAAATTCGTTGGGAACGCAGAGGTGTTGTTGGGCTATCAGTAGGAAATTAAATATTATATAAATTTTAATGGGAATTGTTATGATTATATTCAAGAAAATAAAAATTATCCCAATATTTTCTATGTAAGGGATAGATTCGGGTGAGGAATTTTCTGAAAGTCGTAATGTCGCTTCCTTGAAAAACGCTGTCAATTCTCAGATAGAGAAACAGGAAGATGCTAAAACTACCACGCGGACTCACATACACACACCAGCCGTGATCTTTCTCTAAAGATGTCATTTTTATCAGGAAATCTCAAAACGTATCTCTCTGATGAAGTTACATAATCCAATTTTCTAACAATACACTACAGGTAACACCTTAGGCAAGCAATCTAATAACTAAAAGCTAACAGTGATTTATACCACAAGTATTTGACGTTTACAGCTATTTTAGACCACAAAACCTTTTCCCATACAAAGCTCATTTGAAAAATAATGAACTGAAAAGCGAAGTTGATAAATATAACACATTTTGTTTTAAACATAAGCACTTTGGAAACATAGGACACAGGATGTCACATAGTATGTATTTACGATGTCATATTTTAATTGATGAGTAAAATAAAATACTTACTCTAGGCTATAGGTAAACAGTGGAGAAAGTAAAATGAATAATTTCTACATTCGAGATTAGAATTCGGCTACTTTAGGCAAAATTAATTAGGTAAATCTGCACAATGTGTGTACCGAACTCACGACAGAGGTGACATTTCAACAAATTAAAAAAAATCCGGTTTGTCGTTTATTTTTGGCGCCATCTATATGCATCAAAAAGGGAGCTGGGTGTAAAATTGTTTAACGCTCTGATTAACACTTGTTTTTGTAGTTGATGACCCTACAGGATTGTCAGTATCAATATTTATGTAGACTGGAAGGCAACCCAACGGCTAATTGTATGCAATAAATGCAGCAAAAAGGCTTGCCACTTTGGGCTTTGAACGACCTTTGTCAAAATTAATTATTTATGACGTTTTTCATGGCCTGTAATACAAAAATGTGTCAAAATTTGTGAACTGCGATAATAATAAAATTTGCATCTTTGTAGGTAAAGTTCAAGTAAAATAAATTATTTCCTCGGCGTTCGTTTTGTAGTCATAGAAAGGTTCCAAACAGTTATTGTGAAATATCTATCATGCATTTGGGTGGATGATTACGCCATTTTAATAAAAATTATCAAGAGGCGAATACTGATGGCCGGTCATATTTTAATTGTTTTTTTTGTAAGCAAGCATAAGGATTATCAAGCAGTTGGATTCAAAATTTGTTAAACTCAAGCTTTTTGCTAACAGATCGTGCACAACAGCGACTTTGACTCATTAATGGCCGGAGGTTGGTCTGCTCTTGCCAGCAATTCATACATTGAGGCCCGGTTGCATAAAAGATAATCTAAGTTCAAGCACAAGGAAATGATCTGCAGTCAAGCTGAACTTAGAATTTTGGTTGTATAAACATTGATCTAAGTTCATGGCTTCCTGATTTAATATCAAATATAACTGGTGAATTTTCTCCAGTTAACTAGATTGAACTTATATCAGCCGAACTGCAGAACTTACACAATAGTTTCTGAGAAGAAATAAGTAGTACAGCTTTAAATGAATATTAAATAAATCATTTTTGTGGCTATCTGCATAAATAATTGGCCTATTTATTACACAAATGTATGTCAAAGATGCATTATTTGTGTTCATAACTTATACATTTGTATTACTTTCAGAATTCAGATTACTGTGATATCTCTGATGATTAGAATTGTCAATTTGAAAGGTCTTCTCATGTTTTCCAACATAGAGGGAATCCCATCTCAGAACTAAATGACAGAAAATTCAAAATTAGATTTCGACTATCAAAGCACGTAGTTGAAGAACTGGAGCATAGGCTACATGCACAGTTAAGAAAACAAACCCTGAGGAACTATGCACTCAAACCAATATTTATGATCCTTCTCGCATTACGGTTCTATGCAACTGAAATCTTCCGGACGGTAATTAGGAATATATTTAATATAAATATACGGACTGCATTTAGACAATACACAAAGTTACAAAGAAGATTGCAGCTTTAAGACCTCATTTCATCAGGATTCCTATGGGAAAGGGTGAAATAAGAAGGGTTATGCGAGATTTAAAGTTAGGTGAACGCATCCTCTCTTTTGCTTGAACTTCCATTTTTTGTTTATGTTTTCCAACTCACAGTAACGTAAACAGACGAAAATGAAAAAGATGTACATTGAGCATACAATGAAGTTAAAGTAAGCTAAATAATTAACTTTTAATAAATACTGTTTCAATATGGAGTAAATTCTTATACTGTGTATTTAAAATAACATTATTTCTAGAACAAATAAGCAAGCATAAAGCAAAGGATGTATTTAGCTTTAGTGATGTCTAGATTGGCTACTCTGTGCACTTGAATAAAACAGAGTCGAGTAATTTCAATAATTCTCGAATCCTTTCGATACAACACGAAAGTTGCAACATCTTTGGCGATGATGCGGCATTTGTTTTTGTGATCTCGGATCAGTACTAAACGGCATTCATTTGACCTGAGATCAGCATTATACAACCCACTCGGGTTGTTATGTCTAGATTGCCTACTCTGTTCAATTGAATAAAACAGAGTCGAGTAATTTCGATAATTCTCGAATCGTTTCGATACAACACGAAAGTTGCAACATGATTGGCGATGTTGCCGCATTTGTTTTTGTGACCTCGGATCAGTATTAAACGGCGTTCATCTGACCTGAGATCAGCATTATACAACCCACTCGGGTTGTGATGTCTAGATTGCCTACTCTGTTCAGTTGAATAAAACAGAGTCGAGTAATTTCGATAATTTTCGAATCGTTTCGATACAACACGAAAGTTGCAACATGATTGGCGATGTTGCCGCATTTGTTTTTGTGACCTCGGATCAGTATTAAACGGCGTTCATCTGACCTGAGATCTGCATTTTACAACCCACTCGTGTTCGCAAACTTAATTTAGTTTTGATCTTCGATTATAAATAAGCTACAATTATTGTTTTTTTTTTTTTTTTTTTTTTTTTTTTTTTTTTTTTTTTTTTTTTTTGCAACCAGGCCTAACAGGAATGGTTTGATATTTATGTCGTCACAGAGTAAAGTCCGGTAACAGTTCAACACATTTCTTTCGTCGTAGCTCTAAAGTTTGGAAATTTCCATGCCTCATCTTAAGAATTGCTCTCATTTACACAATCTCTTATCCTGGGGTCATGGTAGGGATTTATCGTCTAAAGATTTATGTATTTTAGGCCGTGTTTTTGTCATGCTTAATTTTAGAGCATTTATTTTTCTACTTTTCGAAATCAACTACTTTTTAGTCCTTGCATTCTTATTTAGACGTTTTCTTGCAATAAAAGTGACATACTTTTGTCATATTTAAGGTTAACATAAAGATAACTATTAAAAACTCAGAATGTTGGCTAATCAAATTTGAAATATAATTAGTTTTGAATATCCTTTACTCTATTCGTGGAAGAAAAATCATAGCTATTTAATTGTTAGTCTGAGTTAGTCACAAGAGTTGCTTGTGGCCGGAAGGGTTTTTATACTGTCACCGTTCGCATTGTTGTGTTAGAGCCGCGACAAACCCCAAGGCGGCCCGGGTTCGATCCCAGGCGACCGCAAAGTGAGATTTGTGGTGGACAACATGGCGCTGGGGCGGGTTTTCTCCGGGACCTCCGGTTTCCCCCGCCATCTCATTCCACCGGTGCTCCATCTTCATTTCATGTATCATCAGTGTCACCGCCTGCGGTGCCATATGTAGTAAAAGCGGGCGTTAAACACTACACTACACACACACACACACACACACACACACACACACACACACACGCGCGCGCGCGCGCGCGCGCGACAAGTCAGTGTCGGGTGCGTGGGCAGGAAAGAAAGAGACAGAGAGTGGTGCATGGACAGGAGAGCTGGACGCTTGCCAAGAGGAAGAACGAGACAGAGAGAGGCTCTGGAATGTTCCGTCGTTCTCTTGCCGCCGCGATTGTTCTCCGAAAGTCTATGTATGACATTCTAGAAACAATTACTAGGAGTTATAAATAGCGGCAAATAGGGCAAAGGGCAAACAATAGCGCAAAATAGGGCAAAGTGTGAGAAGGAGTTAGTCGAGTTGGGCAGTTGTGTTGAGTTGTGTGATGGTTATTGCGACATTCGACCTTTGAACTCTACCGCAGTTATTTCTTTTGTTTGTTTACGTGCTGCAGAGCGCCGAGTATACCTTGAAGAAAATAGATCGTCAATGTCACGTCTTTGGCTGCTGCAAGGGTTGTACAAAATTTCTATTTTACTGCAATAAGGAGTGTTTTAAATTTCTGCAAACCAGACTTTTAATTCTACGAACCTCTGAAGTCACACTATTGTCAGGCGAGGAGGTATCCCACAATTAGAATCTGTGACCGATCGGGTCGATTTGGGTGTTTCAGTTAGGCTCTGGCTCATATAATATTGTAGTGGGATAAAATCCGGATCAAAGCGATGACGCTTAATTGTACGTAAAAACGATAGCCCTATGTCGGTAGAATTAGTGGCATGTAGAAAACTCTTGCCGCATGAAATTCACGAACACTGGTTAGCATGATATAACGTTGTTAATTGATGGCGTTCGTTAGCAAATAATATAGTTGTATAGTATTTACTTCACAAACTAGGATTCAGACACGGTAATTTTTCCATTTTTAATGAATAAGTGCGCGGATTTAGTAGTTATTATCCTTGCCTTTTGAGACGGAAACCTGAGGCTAAAAGCAAGTGAGGGAAGATAAAATTACATTAACTAAAGAATGTGTCACATAAGCTAAACGCGAGAGAAAAGGGTGACGAAGAAGAAAAAAGTCCCTTAACGAATGTGAGAAAAAGTCAGAATATTGCTTCACATGACCCCGAGAGTCAAAACCCGGGGGACAAATAACTGAACTTGCCTAGATATAGGAGGGGGTGAAAGACCAATAAGATTAAATGCGAGGAAAAAATACTTCAATCAAAATTGCTATGCATCACGTGATACGGGCGGAATAGTCATGAAATAGGAAAGGGGCGTGTGTATATAGTCCGCGGTCAAAAAAACGCGAAGAGACCAGGAACGGTGCAACAGTTCATCATCGTTTCGGGGGATGGCGGCGTAAAGTGACGAGACATTGCAGAGTAAAACTTACAATTAGATGCGGGAAAGTGAAACGTGGGCAACTTGAATAAAAGGTGATACCGACGTCGTGACGAACAAGTGTGTTGGGGAGCAAGCTATGATCTAAACGTTCTATAAATAAACTGGTGGGAGAAGTCAAGGAAGCGTAGTGTATTTCCACTTAAACGCAGGACCCTGGGACAGAGTACAGTTATGCTCACCCTTACGTACAACCAAGAACAATTTGTTAGTCAGGAGCATAATCTGCTTGTCTATGATTGCATCCTACACCAATAGAATCCTTACCTCAAAGCGTTTTTCCTGAACTAGGATTATATCCACCGATTCCCGCCTCACTTGTAATGGGATAGCAAAAACCATATTTCTCTATGAATGTATGGATGCTGTAGTCTGAAAATGCAATAGAGATAAAGCCATAGTTTTGAGAAGCTCTTTTCAGATACTTCAAACAATGGCATGGAACAAATGTACTTTAATTGATGTTCTAGACTCAAATCTTCTTCACTTTAACTACTTTAATGGCAGTAATATGAATTTATAATTAATTTATACTTCCGAAAGAAATTTTACGTCCAAAATATATACTTATATATTTCCCTACAGCAAGTTTGTACCCCCGCATACTAACTCATGGAGACAGTACGTTTACTGGGATGGCGCATGCTGCTTAGTGTCGCCTGTTCTCGGCCGTTCAGGTGGTTGGATAGACCATAAAACTACATTTATATTTCATTATGTTTGTTATATAAAATACGATCTATAAGTTCATGCCAGATCTACTGCAAATCCTCAGTAAATTATAAGTTCTTGAAGATGCTAAATATAAGGGAGATTCGTTTGAGATGCCAGAAAAAATGAAACATATAACAGGCTCAGTGTGCGTATCTCTGAGCAGTTTGCTGTGGTATAAGCAGGAAGGATGGATGTTTCAGACTCCATTCACGTAGAGTAGCAACGCTTTCATGCAGAGGGGGAAAAGGATGGTCAGGGCCCGCAGTGTGTTGTTTGAACTGCGTAGGTTCTCAAATAATGCAATATACTTGATTACTCGGCTAATGTGGTTTCGTCCTTTATCGCCCATCGATTTAATCATTGTCGTCTGATTCCTGCCCGCACATCATGACAGCAAACTTGAGTGGAAGGAACACTGCTTTATACGTCATGAAACATCTCAAGGCACCGACTAACAATCGTCTGATATGTGTATGGCGTACTCTGTTCCGCTGATATGCGGCGAAGTTACTTCCATGGACTCTTTGAGTGATGGCTTGCATAATACCTATTTTACTCCTTGTTTCTATCACGCATCCTTCCACAGTACGGAGCATTCGCGAATTAGATAACACGTATTGATGTGACGTGCCACGGAAACCGTTGCAGTGACGTCCGACAGCTTGGTATGTCCTCCTGTTAGTTTATCTTGCCTACAACATGAGGATGAAGAATCAAATATTGTACATTATCTTTCATAACCAGAGGGATGGCTCAGGTGGTTTCTTCCATGGCCCGCATTCGGAAGGCCCGTGTTCGTTTTCCGTGGCCGACCTTCCTGACCAATGGGTTTCTTTCGGGAGTTTTCCCGAGTCACCAGGCAAATGGTGGGCAGATTAACTACATTCCCCGAATTTCCGTCCCTCCATTTCACATCATTTCTTTCCTGATGGCCTCTTTCAGGTTAGAAGTGTCATTGGTTATCTAGGCGCAGTCCTGACTCCCTGAGTCTGTCCTCTCGCCTCATCCTTCCTTCCGAGAATTCCCTACTTGGGGCATGGGCACAATAAACCATAGGTTTCGGAGCAGAATCTAATCCGTAGTAATCCTAATTCTAATTATCTGTCATACATTCCTCTTACATCACAGAAAACTGCTCAGAGACCTGTACACTAACCAAATGGTTCATCCCGTAGAATATATAAAAAATAAAAACTGTGAGCATTACCTTCACATGACCTTCTCTGCAGAATATTCTACAAACTAATCTTACACTCATTCATGTTAATCGTGTTAATGATGTTCATTGTATGTAAATGTTGCAGCAAGGTTTTATTACAAATTTCATTGCAGCTAGAAATGTACTGCTGTAGGTTTAACAGATACTCAAATCCACTTCTGTGACAACTTTCAAATTCCTTCTCTTTGCATGAAAAGTAAAATAAAGTATAGTTACTGCCCACTTCAAAACCCCAAGTGACATGACTCCCTAATAATGCGGAGGCTCGTTTTCAAGAGGTCGCAGGTTCGACTCTGGTGAGCGTCCACCCTTGCTGTGGAGTTTTCCTTCCCTGGTTGGCATGGTAAATGCTGAAGTGGTGACTTTTAACACGGATCTCCTTTCTTCGATTTCTACTCACGTTTCTCCCTCTTTCCGTTGACAAGTTGACACACAGACGGCGGACACATGGTGCAGATGCTTAACGTTCAGAAGTTCTTTTAAGCTTCATCATAGGGTGCACTCTCCAATGCTGAGTCCAACGTTTTCCTGTTCCTCCTGGAGAGGAATCTATAGGTGAAGCTCTAGTAGCTTATAGGCCGTCGACTACCTCCCAGCCGGAACGTCAAGCCTGATACTATCAGGAAACTCGGTCATCTGCTTCAAACGGCTCTGCAGCCCTTACGTCTCGTACGCTTCTTCCATCTCTTCCGTTGCTCCCAGGGGTGTATGCAATAGAAACTCCAGCTGTTCGAGATGCTACTGTTACCTAATCTAACCTATCCTACCAATTCCACAACTTCAAATGGTTTTAAGAATTTGAAAATTCAAACCAATAACAGAGTGTTCTTAGGGAATATATGAAACTTCAAACATGTTATTTT
>CM060948.1:294844509-295050388 GCA_030765055.1 Mantis religiosa | reverse complement strand
TTACAAAAAACACCCCTACCACATTGCAGTTGTGTTTATGCTATACCTCGAGACAGTGTGCTCAAAGTTATTTAGCCAATTGTGAACTCAAAGGTAATATAGGACCTAAAGGTAAGGAGACAACGGTGGTAGAGAGAAATATTGTTGATAAATATGTACAAAGAAGAACCTCTCTCTGAAATTGCCAAAACCATTAACAGAAGCAAAACTACAGTGTTCTGCATAAGTTAACGCTTTAAATAGATAAATACTGTTGTAATAAACCTGAAATGGCTCTCTTCTATACTTACCACCAAAGACAGAAGGCAAACAATAAAAATGGTGAAGCAGAAACCGAGAGTCACTGCATCTGAGATTAGAAGATACCTTGAGCAATATCCTGGCACTGTAGTTCACACCAGAACAGTTGAACGGGTTTTAAATAGTACTGCATATAATGTCCGCGTTCCTAGGAAGAAACCATCTAAGGCGAGTAAGAAAAGCGAATAGAATTTGCTAAATATTATGTGGTGAAACCAATAGAATTCTCGAATAAGGTACTGTGGTCGGACGAGAGCAAATTCTGCTTATACAAGAGTGATTAACGTCTTAAAGTGTAGAGGCTACCAATACAGAATGAGAACCTAAGAACATGTTAGCTACAGTGAAACATGGTGGCAGTAGTGTGATGGTATGGGACTGTATGGCTTCATCTGCTTTGGGGAACTGGTGTTCATAGATGGGATCATGGACAAATTTGAATAGAAGAGGATTCTTGAAAACAATATTAAAATGGTTGCAGAGAAGCTAGGATTAGGGCAAGATGATTTCTCCCAGAATGACAATGATCCGGACACATACAGATGATGCGAATGATATCAGCAGTATTATCACAAGATTCAAGAAGGGGATGATAACCAAACACTAGCTGTTCTCTGTTCGAATACATATGTGCAGATGTAAAGTAACCGTTTTATTTCTCCTTGTAGTACAAATTAGTTTCAGTTGCTATTTATGAGTTTATATGTATAATGGAAAACTCAAGTTTATTTTTTACCAGTTGTATTTACGTATGCTTACTCTGCCTAACTTTAAAATAATATAAGTAATACATATGTTTACGTTCGAATACTTATGTCGGCTTCTGTACGTATTATAAACTATGAATTACTTGTATTCCGAAGGTTAGGTGAAACTCATATACTAGAATTTAGAGTTGCTTATTTAGCTTTTTCAGTTCCAACAGTACTATGCACAATCCAAAACAAATGTAATAAGCAAATATAATTTAATATTCACAGAACGTATAAGAATGAACCTATTGATACGAATAAATGCAATTTGATTTTTTAGGCAATTAATATTATGCATAATCCATTTTCTTATTTTGTAATAAGCACTCAATCTATAACAAAGCTTAGAATAATTTTGTTTATGAATATTATAATTCAATTTATGTGCTCAAAGTATTAGGTATATACATACATATATATAAGTCATATCGACGATGAATGGAATGGATGAAATGATGCTCAAATGAGCCAGGATCCATAGAGCTTAGAGTTACTCGACATGCAAACACGTTACCATCCACGCTACCGAGGCGGGCAAGAGTTCTCATATGCTATGAGGTAACGCACCTTTTGTGGCGACTTACTATGCTATAAGTACTTAAGTTCCAGGTTTTATAGTTACCAGAATTAGCTAAAATAATGCAAATTTAATCGTTTTTTTCACACTAGCCGTGTGTAAGCTAAGGTTTGGATAGCTAGATTCAGACTATAAAATTCAAATCGATTGATTTTTCAATCTATGTATGCAAAAACAGCCTACACACGACTAGTGTGGTGAAACGATTAAATTTGCAAGTTTAAATCACATTACGATAAATGAAGCTATAGACTCATACTGAAAAGTTATAGTTATTTTCATATGTCCAAAACTGCTTGACAAAAACAATGGCCAAGGACATCAAATTCGCCGGCCACCACAGAAAACACTTGGGAAGCGACCGCTTTTTAATATTAACAGACCATATATGTAAGAGCTATCTGTTGATGAAAATTTTAAACGCTGCTTTGTTCGCTGTACAGTAAACCTTAATCCCAGAGCCTCTACTAATGCACCCAAGACAAATGCTGTAATCATCAACGTTCCACCAAAATCACGTACATGAATTTTCCGTTATTTAAACAGATGGTCTAATGAGCTAGATAAACGAACGAGTAAATCCATGAATGTCATCCACAAACCTGAGCCAACATATAAATCCCACTAAGAGTGGTATTTGCAATATTATCAGTAGATGATACCACTGCGTATTACGAAAGTGTCTTACCATTCCTTCCATTTTGAAAGCCAAATTTTGCTCTAAAACTTTAGACATTTAAACTCAAACATTTTAAAAACTTCTAGGGTGTGTTATAGAATACTAATTCTTGTTTCCAATAAGCTTGCCTCGTATCTCTTAACGGTCATGTGACCTAATCCCCTCTCATTGGCTGCTATTGCAGTATAGACTGTTGTGCGGTAAAAATTAGTTGGTTATTTTACATGGTGATATCTTTATATGTTGGAAGAGAATTGTCAAATTTATATTTCAGAAACTGTTTTATTTAAATACATTACACAACAGAGTTGATTTATCTGAAATGCATGTTAATTCTTAAACGAAGTAAAGAGGAGGTTCCTTTGTTCTGAAGCACATGGCACGATAGCAAGTGCAATTGCGGTAGTGATGACATTTGTTTATATGACATATCACTGACCTTGTTTTGAACTGGATTAAAATCATATATCCCCATTCGAAGGTTCGTTGTGCCGAGTACGAGAGCTAGTTTACTATATTGATCCATTATTGCGCGTGTACTTATTATATGTATAGTGGCAGAGTCTACCGCAAATTTTTCGCTGAAGCATCGCAAGGGGAAACCTTTAAAAAGCGGCGAAAAAAGAATTGTATTGCATGTGTTTAATGCACTCACAGAGAAGGATCCGTCTTTGTCAGTGAGGAAGTCAAACATCTATGCTCTGAACTTACAGATGTGAGTGTTAGATGCGTAGGAACATCGCGACATGAAACTGAGACAACAGGAAAACTTAGCATTCCAGGGGCGACAAGCATTTTTGCGAGGTATGTATGCTGGTTTTAAAAAATCCCAGTGGGAAAGGCCGAAGGCCTTTCATTATAAACTTTTTTCGGTGTCATTGCTCATTCATTCAGTTTCATTATAAACATGCATTTTTCATGTCTTCATATTCTTATTTGTATGATTTTATCTATCTTCCTGGCTATTATTATGAAGTTTACTTCAGTTTTAAATGTGACGGGAAGGCACCGCCTATGGCCTATGGCGCGTAAGCGTTAGCCAATTAGGATTAAGGGGAAGGTAGTTGCACGCGTTGTGATACATGTCAGCGGGGCAAGGTTTTGTAGATTAAACGACATATCTATTGTTCTGTGGATATAATGTTCAGCCAATGTAAACGTGAAGTTAGCAGCGGATTTCTATGAAAGGCTTTGAAATAAAATAGTTATTGCAATAAAAGTCAACATTATCTGTCACTGTTACTACCGTGTTAGGTGGAATTTTAAATTCCTTGCTCTTAGTATTAGTATATGCGCGCGCACATACACACAGATACACATACACAGACACACAAACATACATACATAAACGCATAGTTGATAAAGCTCCAGGAAAGTACGACCAATTTCAGAACTTTGATTAGTAACAAAGCAAACATCCGAAAATTTAACCTCAGATTTCGCCATAATTTGTGTGCCTTAAGATGTGGAATCCAAATCGCTACAGCCATTTTAGAAAATAAAAAATTAAAATGCCTTTTCCATATAAATTATATTTTGAGGAAAGGGTTGTTCTTGAATATTTTCGTGCTACATCCCTGGGTGACACTCAACTTAAATAGCACGTTTCGTATTTAACGACTTCTCTTTTTTGAGCTTAGTTTGTCAGGAACACAAACAATGTGTGCGTGTTGGTAACCCGTTGTGAAATCTTTTATTTAGGGAACCTCAAATTACATACTCGAATTTCCAGAGAAAGCTTACTATTGAATCTCTGAGTACAAAGGATCCTTCGCTAACTATAGGTAACTAGAGGGAATGTAAGAAACGCAGTTATTTGCTCTAATATTAAGCCACAGTATGCAAGGTATACAAGAAGCACTTATTGATTTATGACGTAATGCGGAGACATTAAGACGAAAGAGACAATTGATATTTACGAGACCTTTATTCTCACCACCTTCCGCGAAATTCATCAAGTTGTGGTCAGCATAATGAGCCGCCTTAATATTATGGTCAATTCTCAGTTTGAACCCGACTGAAAGGCCTGTATACTATGCATAATGAAAATGCTGTCACTAGGAATTGCGCAATTAATTTTTAAGTATTGGCTTCCAAGAATTATTAAACCTGTGCAGCTCACTATAAACCGGTTTTGTTATGAAATGCTCTAAAAGAAGAGGCAATGTTAGCTACTCCACACAGGTTTTTACCACCTTTCGCTTAGTTGCAATTAAAATGTTGTTACGTAGATCTATATTTCACGGATCAAACAATACACAGAAATTAATGTTACACTTTGATAATGATGATAATAATTATAATAATAATAATTATAACAATAATAACAGTAAGAATAGTATTAATAATAATAACGTTTTAGCTAGTTACTCGCTGGCAGGTGCGGCTAATAGGACAATCCCACTGTGTAGTATGTGAGATTCCCCAATCTTACACCCATCATACTCGAAAAGGCACTTCCCCATAATAAGTGTTATCAAGTGATACCGAATTTAAAGGATTGCCACAAGTAAAGAATCATGATGGATTTTTAAAGGAATGTTGGTTCTTTGTTACAACGCGTGCAGGTGCAGTTGAGTCGAATGGCAGTTGGGGTGAATAGTTGTTTTAACAAAAGAAACGTAAGAAACAGTGTCCTTAGCAGAGTTCTAAAGGGTAGCACTTGACTTTGTTTGAATAGGGTATTCTTTGGACCCTTATAATGGCATGACAAAATAGTCACAAAGGGAAACTTTGGTTGAATAAAGGTCTTCGAGAAAGTGAAAGTCACGCACACCCACGCGCAGCTGTGGACATTCGTTCGTGGCTTGGAGCCGATTATGGCAGTCTTCTTCTTCTGTCTTGGTCGAGAGCAGACCAGAAGCGATGAGAGAAAATATTTGTCGGTTCATATATACGTAAGGAACGAATTAAGTTTATCGAGTAATAAGCATTTCAAATATAGTAACTTTAACAGTGATATTGGTAACCCTTGGCCGCAACTTCAAGTTCGATGTTCTGATAAAAAGAAGTAGTCGTTAAACCAGTTTGAAACGGGCATTCCAATGTCATTAAAACTATCCTTCTCATACAGACTCATGCATACGCTGGGAGAAACCTCATTGCTTTACCCTGAATTAAACATTATTTGCTTCAAACTGTAGCGTCAACTTGGAACTGTGCGCCACCCATTAAAAATTGTATCACAAGTCATAACAAGTATGAGACACATCAGGCTGTCCTTTACCTATCATGTCTATAGACAAGAAAGCTCTCTTGCATGATAGGGTATACTTGATCTCTTCTAGAGTAGGAACTCCTCATATCGTGTCGTGTCTTTCGATTGGTTTCTATTTCAAATATTTCTGAAGGTACTGATAGCACAGCTTTTCATGTATACCAAAATATTAAAATTTAATATATTCGTTATCCTACAAAGAGCATAGCATGGAGTGAGATATCTCGCACACTATGACCTACACCTCGTATTGCGGTAGTATGTACCCCCATGAGATAGTTAATCTCACATCCAATAAAGTTCAGTGGATAATTTAACATACAAAGTTGTACTAACATTTCAATTATAGGCAGATTTATATGGATTTCTAGTGTTAAGCAATACAAATCATTTGAACCATCAAATGTGTTCTGAGTATTACAAAATGTGGTAGCTTATGGCCTGTGATCGGTTCCTATTGTTAAGCCGTGCGTTGCAATTCTGTCACCTAGAGGTCAAGCCTAACTATACAACTGCCGCAGTACAGCACTGCCATTACCTACCTACCTATTATGTGTTTCAAATGGGAAGGTGTTTGTCCTTGAGCGCTACTAGGTGAGCAACCAATCGGAGTACTGCGGTGTCGTCGTATTGCATTCCTTCTAAGTGGTGTGTGGCGAGCGCCAAACTTATCAGTCTCTAATAAATACTACTCGCGCTAAGACGAAAATTCAGATTTTGCAAAAACTGATCCATATAGAAAGAGAGAGTAATGTATTTAACATAACCGTAAAAGCCCTATAGTTTTAGCTCAAATAGTTTTCCTTATACCAATAAATAAAGTAGATACCATTATATTATAACAACGCATTGTGACGTAAGCACTGTAAAGAACATCATTATTGGTTGGCATGTATGGGTTGTTGCTGTAATTTACGTCCTCCAACGTTAAGTCATATCGGACGATGTATGAAATGGGTGAATTGATGCTCAAATGAGCCCGGGGTCTATAGAGCTTAGAGGTACCTGACATTTGTCTTTCAGGATAAGGGAAAACCCCGGAAAAAACCTTATCCAGGTAACTCACCCTGACCGAGATTCGAACTCGAGACCTCTTGAACGTGAGGCAGACACTCTACCACCACGCTACCGAGGCGGGCTGGCATGTATGCGTGAATATGTATTTTAAATTACTCAGAACTGAAGCGTAAACATTTGACGTGATGTGGTGAAAGATAAATAAGCCAAGGTGGTTTTTTTTAAATTCAGTGAGAGGAAACGATACACTTCTTGCTAATCTGGAAGAACGTGTCTGTCACATTATACCTTGTTTATGAATGACTTGTAGTCTCTATTTACCGTGCAGTTCAAAGCAGCATTATTCAGTTACTCTTCCATGAAAAAGTGTATCAGCTGGATCAATGAGATGGGTCCCAAATCTCCCGCAACATTACTACTGCTAGAACAATGCAATAGAGTTAACGTGGCCTCAAATTATATTGTAAACAGAAATAGTATAACAAGGAACATAACAACACTGGGAAAACTGCGTGAGACATCACATAAACTACAAGGAGACGACTTTTGGAGAACAAATAGCACGTAACAAGATTTTGGAACCTATCATCATAATTTTGCAGTATTCAGACGTTGAAGACAGACGAATTATCTCTTAACGTAAGTGAAATTCTCAGCTATACAGATGCACCGCTGATATTTTCGTTTGATTGGAAAAATAAGTAATTCATAAACTATAATTAACTAAATATTTAAAAACAATTGTGTAATATAAGAATTTCAATGTTGCATTTGCGATTTCAACAACGGAACTATTATAAAACTTTGGGAAATTCAGTTTGCGTTAGCGCCAAGAACACTCGCAAGTTTGCGAGAGAGAGGAAAGTATAAAAGGAGTGGTGATAACGGGGTGGCAACGGTGAAGGCTCTAAGGCATCTGATTGGCTACAGGCGAGAACTCTTCCCATTCGAAACCCATAATAACAACCACTTGTCGAAGTTTCAGGTGTGAGAGAAAATTGAGCTCATAGGAGTATATTACTATTACGTTTTATGGTGATAAACGTACATAACCTAGCTCCTTCCAACTTGAGTGGATCCTAGTGTTTAGGTGAAAGGGCTATTTAACTTTAGCACATATATGACAAGTCTTGTGATATTGAGTTTATACGGTTATGGTTTCATAGCACGTTAGGTCACATAAATGTGGCATAACGTTGTGTGGAATTACAACCAGAAACGGCGTTACCCTACTGATAAAATGTAATTATTTGTGTAACGCAATTTCTGAAATAAACAACGGAAGCCATAAATAGTGGCTAAAGTATATTGGCTCTCAAATGTTTTGAAAAAAAAAAAAAAAAAAACTACGACAGGAAGTGCTATTCTCTTGTTACACATATCGACTTTAATATTCCTCTACTGTTTGGGTTTTTATCTTTATTCAGGATATTTAGCATAATAAAAGAGAGGTAATATTTTAATGCAGAACCAATCAATTATTGTAATGCACACATGCAACTAACTGTGCAGCCTAGCATATATCTTCTGTTGAAATGACCTATGTAAACGAAAACAATGGCAGTTGATCTCTTAACACAAATAACGAGAGATGAAATTTATTCAAACTAATTAAATTTATATTGACATACTTGGACAGGAAAATCATTGTTCTCTGTTCGAAACCACTACCTGCACAGCATTTAATCTAGGAGTAGTATGATGTTTCTCTATGTATAATTAGTGTGGAGTGTCTATAACTAGAAGAAGGAAATCTGAAGTTCTTGATATGAACCTAAACAGCAGCATGATATGTTACATATCACTTGGTATATTTAACTATATATTTCTGGCTTACACTATTTTCACATAATTTACCTTACTGTATAGAGCTTTTCATAACACTTGCTTAATTAAAATCCTCATTAAATTTTCGGCCTCACAGTTTCATAGTCACACATCAAGCCCCATTATATGCCCTAATTTCAGCTAGGCGTATCCTAAATTGTAACCGAAATTCAAATACTATTTGACTTTGGGTGAATTGTTGAGTCTGGCTTGTACTGAAAAATTCTACTAAACCAAAACTATACCTATATTTGTGTTGATCTGCTAATATGATACCCTTTCGTTTTGTCTGTAATTTTACCGCGCATAATTTGATGTCATCAATAGCACTGCTGATGGAGCGAGTTTTATATGACTCCCCTAGCGGCTTGCGATCGTATTTGATATACTGACAGCAGCCTTGAAGCCTCCCTCTACCGGCAGGCAAATATACCATTTGAGAGGTGGGTATGCCCGCGTAATATAAAGGTGCGTAATTTCGCCTGGTGTGTAGATACGATAACGGTTTTTAAAACATTATATACTACAATACAATGCACTGCAAAGCTAATTATGCAGCCATAAAAGTATACCATGAGGAATATGCGAAACGATAACTTAATGAACTTATTTCGCAATGAACATCTGTTTCACTATTGTAGAAAACATACATGCATATTGTAAACCTGACATATAAAATAGCAATATTTCAATTTGATCTCAATTCTTTTTTATCGCCCACAGTTTCTTCACAATGTGACTTCACTACAAACCAGAAAATTAGTAGAACATGATCTAGGAATTAAAAATAAATTAATGTTACATTGATAGAGTCAACATAAAAAATTATTTGCCATGGCCGGGATCTGAACCATGGACCTCCTGGTTTCCGACCAGTCGCTCTTAACCTTTGAGCTACCATGGGCAACGTGCCGTCCTGACATTAAATTCTCCAGTTGACTTGTGTATTTCTCCGTTAGACCACTATGGGCTCTCGCATCCGAGATACACCGTTTGTGGCGTCTTACTATCGTAAGTACTTAAGTACCAGGCTTCATCATTTTACTCTTATTATTTTAGTCAAATGTTGGAAATTAATCATTTTTCCACACTAGCCGTATATAGGCTAAGGTTTTTAATAGATAGAGTCAACATGAAAAACTCAATGCCATGGCCGGTATTTGAATCACGGATCTCCTGCTTTCCGTGCAGTCACTCTTAACCTTTGAGCTACCATGGCCAACGTGCCGTCATGCCAATAAATTCTCCAGTTGACTCGTATATTTCCCCGGTAGACCACTATGGGCTTCCGCATCCGAGATACACCGTTTGTGGCGTTTTACTATCGTAGGTACTTAAGTCCCAGGCTTCATCATTTAACTGTTATTATTTTACTTAATTGATGGAAATTAATCATTTCTCCACACTCAATGAACTAAAATAATACGAATTAAACGATGAAGCCTGCGACTTAAATACTTACGATAGCAAGTCGCCACAAACGGTGTATCCCGGATGCGAGAGCCCCTAGTGGTCTACCGGGGAAATATACGAGATAACTAGAGAACTTAATGTCACGGCGGCACGTTGGCCATGATAGCTCAAAGGTTAAGAACGACTGGACGGAAACCAGGAGATCCGTGTTTCAAATCCCGGCCATGGCATTGAATTTTTCAATTTGACTCTATCCATCAAAAACCTTAGGCTATATACGGCTGGTGTGGAGATATGATTAATTACCATCAATTAAATAATATAATGTTACATTATTTACGAAGGTTTTATCCAGGTCTAAACAAGAAAATATCTCTATTACATAGTCCTGTGTATCTATTTTCTTATATTACTTTTCTCTCTTCCCCTTAAACATGTCTGCATTGCAAGGAGGTATGCTTGAGGCCTTTCTATTATAACATGTTTATTACTTCTAGATTGGGACCAGTCACTTTATGGCGTCTAGTTTCTGTAATTTTGCGAGTAAACTGTTCCTGTATCTTGGAAATATTTGATGAACATATTGATTTAGAAAGACAAAAGAATACCAACATTAATAGACATTTGAATTAAGCTTGAGAGTGAACAAAATAAAAAAAACATAATAGAAAACGACGAGAACAAAATTTAGAGACGCATTTACTATATATTGACTATTATAAAGCTTTTGACAAAGAATCACGAATGATACTGTGGAAAATTTTAAATAATAGAGGCATATCTTTACAACTAATTAAAGTTACAAAAAGTATGTACATTGACACAAAAATAAAAATAAACAAAAGAGAACCAGTAATAGTTAATGGTGGCGTAAGACAAGGTTGTCCTTTATCAACCGCACTTTTTAATTTGTATGTTGACTAAATAGTAAGGATTTGGTCGAATAAAGTCAATGGAGGCATTAATGTATCAGGAGCTAAATTGAAAACTATGTTGTATGTAGATGATCAAATAATAATGACCACAAATGAAGATGACCTGCAGAAAATGCTGTATAGTCTAGATAAAATTGCTTCAGAATATGGAATGAAAATATCAGCAAATAAATCCAAAACCATGGGACTTAAAGGAATTAATCCATTAAGATCAAAAATAGTGTTAGATAACACAATATTTGAGCGGAAATCACACGTTAAGTATTTAGGATGTAATGTCTCGTACCAAGGGGAAGCTGATTTAATAGAGAAAATAAATAAATTTAAATTTATAACAGGCACAATAAAAAGAAAATTAAAAATAAAGCAATAAAGGAATCTATAATAAAACTATACAAAACAATGGCAATGCCAACTGTGATCTTTGGTTTAGAAATATGGACGCTAACAAAGAGAAATACTACGAGAATACAGTCATCAGAAATGAAATTCAAAATTTATAAAAAACGTAGTCAGGATATTAGGACAGAATTAAAAGTAGAAGAAATAAACCATACTATTGAAAGAAATAGAAATCAATGGAAAGAACATGTTCAGAGGATGAATAATAACAGAATACAAAAAATTGCCTTAAACTACAAAACCTATAGGAAGAAGAAACCAGGGAAGACCGAAGAAAAGATGGGCAGACCAATTTGGAGCCGAAACGGGTTAAACAATCCAAAGCCGTGAGGTAGAAAAATAAGAAGAAGAAGAAGAAGAAGAAGAAGAAGAAGAGGAAGAGAATGAACAAATATTTATATCGTACACTGATAAAACGTAAGACGTTTCTATTGCAAACCAAAGTATGTCATTTTTACGGTACCTGGACACTTGTGACATTATGCTCCGAGGGATTTGTCTGAATGAGCGTTGTATAAACTCCTATATGATCGAATCTATTTTAAGGAAAGTGCCTCTATTCCTGGCCCCATATCGTATTATAGAATATTTTAATGACAATTATATATAGACAAAATGACAGTAACGAGATTCTACTGGGACAGGAAGAGACGCTGAGCACAGGCTTCGAACCTGAGATCCCGACGCGCCCGAACCAGCGCATAGGTGCGGCCGCCTCCTGTCACAGTTAACTTTAGAGTCTTAGATGTTCCAACTCAAACAGAAGAGGGTCGAGCCATTGCATATTTTGTTTTTGTCTTTTATTTCCGCACGTCTCTTTTGTTTTGTTCTTTTGTTTGACTGTCATTTTTTTGTTACTTAACTCTTTGTATAAGTGTCTTAAGTAATCATTTTAAATATCGCTAAGGAAAGAAAGACTATTGAACAACTGTATCCTAAGTTTTTTAGTATATATATTATTTTAAGACGGGAATAGGTACAGGGTAAGTCGTTTAGAAAACGTCTTGTTGTATCGGCTTGTACTGTGAGACAATATGAAGGGTTGTATTTGCTTAAATGGTTATTAGATCTGCATTTGTTCCAAGTGATAAATGTATGGCTCCAGAGGACGCAAGGTGTTCTTCCGTATATAAGTCCATATCTGCTCCTTTAAAAATATACGTAAGTGCTTTCCTAACACAGTGTCTCCTCGCCGTACTTTCAGCAGCCAATGCAGTGTACCAGCAACCAATCACACTGCAAAATTATGAAATTTCGTGTCTTTGAAGCGAAACTCCAGTTGTACCAGCTGTCGTACCGAAAGTAAGCCTTCTTCTGGACGAAGTTTATGTGGTGCGTTTCGGATGGAGGTCCAAATCAAGTCAGCCCGTTGACAGTTGTACAAGCGATGCTCGAGTGTATCATCTTCCACACATACGCCACAGATCTTTGAATTCACTCTCCCGTGACGCCACATCTTTTCTGCAGTTGGAACCACGTCTTAGGAGTGTCGCAACAGGAATTATAATACTCACATGATATATTTGTGTAGCAAACAAAAGCGGTACAGTCAATAAGTATGGCCATCCTTCTAATGTGACAACAATGTCTTAGCTTTCAGATAGTGCTACCTCTAATACTGAAAAATAGAATAATCTTTTTTATAATGCAAAACGAAATTATATATATTTATTATTCATAGGTAAAGAAATAGATATATCGGTAAAAACAGGAGAAAACTTTTCATTTCAACTATTGATCTTATTTGCCCATTAATTAATAGTAGCTAACTTAAAGAAGTTAGAGGAGAATTTACAATTTCCTAGGTAGCCACACTTTGAAAATGTATACAGTTCTGCTTTAAAATATATTTTAATATAGAACCATTTTGTTCCCTAAATAATAGAAATTTTAAAAGAGTTTAATTCCTACACCTGTATTTAAAGATGGCTCAAGATTATTTCAAACAAGGACTCTTATTACATTTCCTCTTTACACATGGTTCCAATTAATCACAATGGTATAGGAAAACTTGTAGTGGTTGTTTTCATTTAGGCTCCAAAAATTTTAAAATTATTTAAATATTTTAATGATTTAAGCATTGATATGGACAGGTTAAAATTAATAAGAAACGAAATTGTTAAAACTCAGTAGGTCATGAGATGACGCAACATGTAAGTGATATGATGTAATGTTTTATCTTTGGTAGCTTTGAAAATGAGATTATGTAATGTGTGACGTGAAACAGTATAAATTAAATTTAATTGGTAGTGATGACAATAAGAGAAGGAAAAATCAATAATTTTGGGAGAACAGCTAGGAAAGAAGGCGTCTTTCGATAGCATAACGTCGAAGAGGACAAATGTGTTTTGGATTATGGAATGTCGGGGTGAACGAACTAAAATATTAAGAATAGTTAAAACTGATTGTCATAAAATTGTATCGAAGAAATATCCTAATGTAAAGTGTTGTATAAAAATGGCATAAAGTATCGCAATTAAATTACAAATTTGGATGTTTATAAATATAAAAAATGTATTTCTGAGTTTATTTTAAAAAATGATTCTTTCACTAGCGACCACTCTGAAAGAAGGGTTCTCATGTAACGACTGAGGTAGCACAGGAGACTTTATATACATCAGTACATCTGACTGCCAGATTTGAACCATTGTCACCATCCCGGTGAGCAGATATACCACGTCCCCGTAGCAACATGGGGCAAGGACATCTTACACGTACGTAAGGGGAATTAGTCCCACAAAAATGGCTTCCCAACCTGGGGCTTCGAGATAGTCAACATGCCTCATATCATCACCATAATTCCTGCTAAAAGCTCCATAATACTCTATATGAATTCCGTAGCACGCCTCACTAAGTACCACATATTGACTGCTCCTTATCAATTCGCTCCTAACTCTTTAAAAATTTCTCCTGAAAATTTCAAAATTCTGGACTTTCTATAAATAAAATGTATAGAGGTGTCTCTGGAATATCAAGGAGATCTACGAATAAGTCGAAAGTTATGGTCTTCAAGTAGGAAGTTAAACTAAAAAGAAGATGAAAAGTGGGTACTAAATGGCAAAAGGGTCGAAGTAGTCAATGCATTTGAATACTTAGGAGTAAGGTTGAATAACAATGAAAAGTGGGGTAGCACACAGTAGAAAAATTGAAGCAAAAGAAAGGGCGGCAATGAATGGAATAAGAATATAAACTAGAAATGTCAACCAAATGGTTAGAAAGAATGTACGAAGCACTAGTTGAATCCAAAATGCTGTATGCAGTGGAGATCTGGGGGGGGGGCACAGAGGTAAACAAAACGGTGGACCAAAACTACAGAAGGTTTTGTAAAGAGCTACTAGGCTTACCAAGGTCAGTACCTAGGGAAGTAGCTTTAGTAGAATTAGGAAAGATATAGAATGGAAGATATAGAAAGACAGGAAATATGGGGAAGTCTGGAAAATATGAAATCATTACAATTTTGCAAGCAAATAAAAAGAAACTGGAGACAAGAAGCGTGTGTAGATTACTGCAATAGGTCAGAGGAAGAAGGGTTAGCATGGATGAGAACAGGAATAATATTTCTAAGAGGTATAAGAGGTGGGGAAATGGGAATTTGTGAATTGTGTGGGGGAAAAGAAAGCAAAGAACACTATGTAACAGAATGCGAGGAGGTTGCAATGTGGAGAAAAAAGGTTTGGGAAGAAAAATGGGAGAAATAAGAGAAGAGGATACTAGCTATAAAAATGTTAACGGGCAGGGAGGAAAAGAAGGTAAGACGTACTGGTGAGTTCTTGCAGAAAGTAAAAGAAAAATGGGCCAGAAATGTAAAAAAAAAATATAAGAAAGGAAGAGGAGGGGAAGAAAGGGACTAATTAAGTAATCAAGGAGGCATGGAGGTTAAGAGATACCTGGCAGAGCAAAAGACCAAGGTGTCATGCAAGCCAAGGTAGCAACAAGGTAACGAAAAATAAATGTAGCCAAGAATTGTAAATTGTAAAATTTTGGAATATGCACAATAAATGTATCATATCATTAGAGTATCTAACCATTTATTCGTGTAACTACAGTTTTGTAAAGAAAATGTCCATTTGTTTTTGGTAGTAATCTTATTCTAGTCTACTACAAACTTTGATTACCATCCGCCGTTTTATGGCTATTAGAAATAGCGCCGGAAACACATTTTACTCATTGCTTTTAATGAAATTCAATCTCTGCAGTAACACATTTGTTAACGTCATTCATTATTTCGTAATGTCAACAGTACATTCAATAAAACATCCGAAATAACAACAGAGGTTTGAAATAATAGATATGCGAGCTTAAAAATAAATTAAAAGCTGGTAATTCAATAAATTTATTTTATACTGTAACTTTGCCATTTGCCATTCATTTGCTGGCCAAGAGCTTTATTCGTTTCTGAATATGCAGCCTCTTAAATCTTCTTTCCCTATGGAAAGATAGAGTCAGACAGTCTAACCCTTGAGCTACTATGGCCAACGTGCCGACATGACATTAAATTCTCCAACTGACTCGTGTTTTTTTCCGGAAAACTACTTAAGAGTTCTCATAAGCAAATGAGACAACTACTTTAATGGTGACTTACAACGAGTAAGTACTTTAAGGCATGGGCTTTATAGTTAACCACTATTAGGTGAATTAATGGAAATTACTTGTTCTTTCACACTGGCCGTGTGGAGGCTAAAGTATGGAAAGATAGAGTCAGACTGAAAAATTCAATGCCATATAGGTCCCTCGGGCACTGTATTTGTTACGGATTTGTATCGCACGATCTATCGTCATATAGGAGCCCCTAATTTATTTTTTGATACAAATACGCAAGTAAATGCATTCCTTGCTCAAAGTAGTAGTCAGCGATGAAAGTTTTTTATGCATATAATGAAGCTTCAATCTTAGTAGTTGTGGCAATGTTCCATTTTCATTATTAATTCATAGCAACATGCATGGTGACATATCTAAAGTGAAGATCACTATTTTTGTTTATATATAATAAATTTAAACCACAAATTTTCAGCAGTTTCCGCTTAGCAAATACCATATATGACATATTTATTAACTTCCCCAATGAAGAAACTGAGAATTACTAAATATCTCAGGTATTATTAAGTTATATTAAAATTGTGTAATGAAGGATAGGCATAATGTTTGTGGTAAGTATTAATGTTTATAGCATTTCTAAGCGACAACTTATGTTTGTTGTAAATCGTTATCAACAGAAATCATATATTAGCGATCACTACCTTCTGTTAAAAACAGGTTTTTGACCTTTACCATCTTCCCAAGAAACTTAAATATTTTTCCTCCTCTTTTATGCAGTCGTCAATAATTTTGTTTTCTACCTGATTATGAGATAAACCTAACTCTGAAATTTCTGATTGGCAAATTCTTCAAACATGTTTTCTAAGCTTCTTTATAAACCATGGCCTTAAAGTTACATGCTTACTTTTGTCACACACAGTATACGGAAGAACATTTTAATATGGTAGTTGTAATTTCACATATTTTCTTACACTTTTATTAATGTACTTTATATCCCCTTTTCGTGTTCGCAGTGGTTCAGTATCAGCACAGAAATTCTAAGGAAGACGCTCCGGTAATTCATTATTCTCGACCTTTCAATCCTTATCTACTTAACTGTTGAATTTTTAACAGTCACCAAATCGCCTAAATATCATGGAGAATATACCTGTTGAATAACTTCTCGTTCAGAAGGTAAAAGATCCTTCGAACAACCGGCTTCGCGCGTGTGGCCACTCGGTGAAGCTGACTGGTTGTTTGTGGTGCGGCTGACAGGAAACCTACAGTAAATATAGTCCTATGGTTTGTCACGTAAGTCATTTCTGACATATATAACATAAACACTTTGGAAGGAAGACATATTCATACATATTAATCAAAGAGATATTGGGACTTCCTTCATTGACAAGCTTTTCTGAAACCCGCCTTAGCATATTTCTTCTCAGAAATGGTATCGATTTCTTGAAGTACGTTATTTTTAAGTTCATCATAAATGTACGAATCGGTTTTCTACACTTTGTCATTTAATGTTCCTCAGAAATAAAAATTCCAGGAAGCTTAATCATGAGAACGAGTGGGACCTATGTTTTTAATGGTAACTCTATTTTGAAACACGACAGGAATTTCCTGTAATGAGAAGTTGGCTGTAGGTACAGTCGCATAGACCACCTGAGTATCTCCTGAAAGCAGTTAGTTCTCCATCATTTATTTGGACATAAAAGTCCGTGAAATGTTTTGCGCGTACCTCTTTCTGTTAGTCGTTCACCGTGGTGAAAATAGAGCCTATTATTCTCTCATATCTAATAGAGCACTCCATTTCTATTTCATGATGCTGCAGGTGTTGCTTCATTCCTCACCCCGTACTATTTTAGCCGGCGTGCTCCAGGGTAGCGTCCTTGCGCCTCTTCTTTACTGATGCTATACCAGAACTTCATGCAACAAGTACCGCACCGTTTGCTGTCGATACAGTCATCTTTACCTTGCACTTCTCTATTGAAACTGCCGTTGCAACCCTACAATCTTCCCTGGACATTTTCCTGCACTGGTTATCTCGCTGGCATATTGCACTTAATCCAAAGCAAATGTCTTCTTAAGCTTTTCACCTTGCGCAGGCCTGCTGCTCCGGCAAATATACGACTCTACAACACTGACGTCCCCTAGTTACCTTCTGATTGTGCAGTCAAATATCTTGGCATCCATCTTGATCGTCGGCTGACATGGAGTACACATATCAAAGGCTAACTAAATCAAGCCTATGCTCGTCTTCACAAGTTGTATCCCATCCTCAGCCGCAAATCATCTTTACGAGTCGAATGTACGCTGCTACTATACAAGAGTATTCTACGACCGCTTCTTCTATATGCCAGTCCTGTATGGGATGTGCTTCACCTACTCATATACACCAACTCCAGGTGTTTCAGAACAGGATATTACGATTGTCTGTGAACGCCCCGTGGTACATCTGGAATGCACAGCTGTATAGAGAATTGGACATAGTCAGCATTAATGAGTACATCTCTACAACGACAAGCAGATTCTTTGCTCACCTTCCTTATATATCAGGTGCTTTATTCTTCCAACTGGGACGTCGCCTTGATGCTGCACCAAGACTGAAGGCGCGCTTGCCACAGGACGTTTTATTTCTATAATGTTTATTTATTCTGTAATGCAGAAATTATTTAATTTATACTCACACTAATCAGACCAGTTTGCTTGAGGACTCTAATATGAGTATCCTCTATCCCTGTATACTTTAATTCTATTATGTATATTATGTATATAGATCCACAAATTGTATAGCACCGACTGTGCTTAGCAACGAAATAAAAATTCAACAAAAAAGGTGTTACTTATGTATTACTTTAAACCTTTCAGAACTCCTGTAACGGCTAATTTGGGAACTTTGCTAATGCTTTGAAAGCAATTCCAACAATTCCCTGCTTAATATACGTCAGTAATATACTTAGACACCTTAGTGTTTAAATTGTGAGCGTCAGAAATAGCTTACACGACAACCGTACTGCATTACTAAGGACATCTCATCACCCGAACAGCCTACAACATCCATTTTCGTGGCCGGCCGCACACCGCGAAACCGTTTGTGTTAAGAATCGTTCATCTATTATGCTACTTTAAGCTTATTTGGTACAGTTGATTATATACGTGTATGTACGCAAATATCTACTAGCTTATTTTATCTGTGTAGTTGATATATGTTAATTTGAACAAAGAATTTAAAAGTATAATAGTTCCTATTGTGAATTACTTCACACTACAGTGGTGCGTTACATTTTATTTGGATTATTTACTTTCATTTACTTCTGAATCATAACTTTTAAGAAAAATTAAAATTTTAGTAACCAAAACTCGCTTTGCTATCTGAATATTTATTAACTTTCACAAAAGATAGTAATTGATGCCTTCTCTACTACATAAAATAGGGAAAGGGCTGCATTGCGCTCAAAAATTCAAATAGAAATTTCACCGGAAATACGCATTTTGAGACAATCTCGATTTAATAGAAGCATTTTTAGGAAGAAAGTTTCTAAGCCTTATTTATTTTGGATAATGAGTGCTTTAAAATACAATTTGGTGAAATACGAATATGGAATATTCAAGTGGAATGCGATATCATCTCTTTCTACTAGTAGTGGGGCAAATAAAATATAAAGACACACGCAGGTCATATGTTGCTATTTATATCAAATTCTACGCATATTATCTTTATGTAATAGTAAGGCGCCAACATTCACCAGGTAGAGTTTAGAGGGTGATCATCCAGCCGATACCAAGAAATGTCAGTATTTCGGCATCTCCAGCCGGAAATTTTGCTTTCATAAACCGGGATTTCTCACTTATTGTAGCCCCTCAAATTCATAAATATGCTGACTGGGCACCGGTTCTATACTCGGAACTTACAATTCGTAGAACCGAAGAGTAGGATCAAAGCCGTGGGCATTCCGTGCTGGGAACCGAAGCACAAAGGCTCAGGATTATTATATTATATAAAATATACACAGAAGACGCATGTGCGTTTCCCAGATGTTGGCTGGGGCAATTCCTCGTAGGTTGCGTTCAAGCGAAATTCCAGGAAAAAACAAAAATCAGCAAAATACGTCTTTACCAGGAACTGGTGGCTATAATTTGGTAGATGGAACTCAAAGCCAAAATAAAGACGAGAGCAGCCGAAGAGAAATCCGATGTCGGATGGGATGATGAAAAGTAGCCAGCCAACGTACAATTATATATGCACAATCCTCGAGGCCAGATGAAAAAGAAAAATTACAGGAACTTGTTATTAGCTGAGTGGAACATAAGAGTATCAAATGACATACAAATGGAAGATTTACTCCAAATCAAAAGGAAGAAAGCAAAAACAATGCCACAAAGAAAACAAACAACAATAGATGAGTAATGCAAGATATAGAGGATATATATATAATTTTACTATGTAATATAATGATAATGTGTATCAGTTAGAGCAGTTCAAGAGGTCTCGAGTTCGAATCTCGGTCAGGGTGAGTTACTTGGATAACGTTTTTCCGGGGTTTTCCCTTATCCTGAAAGACGAATGTCAGGTAGCTCTAAGCTCCTTGGACTCTGGACACATTTGAGCATTATTTCACCCATTTCATTCAACGTCCATTATGACTTAACTTTGGAGGATGTAAAATCACAAAAAAGTTAGAGTAACAAATTTGATAGCCAGTATAATTATCTGTAATAATTAAAATTTTAAAATAAAGAGGATATATATGACAGGAAATGTAATAAACACCACAAAAAGCAAAGAAAATACAGAGAGCCTATACACACATGTTCAAGAAATCCCAAATAAAATAAATTATAGGCGGTGATCGCAACACAAGATGACGCCAACCTATACCTAATTATTCATAAACATGGAGAAGCAATAGAGCGTGATAATGCAATAGAACTGAAATAATTTGCCATATAAATTGATAAAAGTATTTTACTGGTCGCCAAACTAGAATTTGAGTGTTTGTAAGCACATGGAAAAACGCTGTAAATAAACGGGAGGGGATGAGTACGTCATAACGGTTGTCACAGTAACCATTAGAAGGACCAATTATAGTCGAGACGTTTCCATGACAGCGTTAGACGCAAAACCTTAGTTACCAGTATTCTAACACGTGCTTAGCATGACGTGCGGGCCCATCTCGGTAGCGTAGATGGCAGTGCGTCTGCCTCACGTCCAAGAGGTCCCGAGTTCGAATCTCGGTCAGGATGAGTTACCTGTATAAGATTTTCGGGGTTTTCCCTTATCCTGAAGGACGAATGTCGGTAACTCTAAGCTCTAAGGACCCTGGACTCATTTGAGCATCATTTCACCCATTCCATTCATCGTCCGATATGACTTAACATTGGAGGGCGTAAAATTACAACAAAAAGTGTGCGTAATAATAATAATAATAATAATAATAATAATAATAATAATAATAATAATAATAATAATAATAATAATAATAATAATAATAATAATAATAATAATAATAATAATAATAATAATAATAATAATAATAATAATAATAATAATAATAATAATAATAATAATAATAATAATAATAATAATAATAATAATAATAATAATAATAATAATAATAATAATAATAATAATAATAATAATAATAATAATAATAATAATAATAATAAATGCCCATTACAGTCGCAATTGAATCACCTTTGCACGCGTAATCCTATCGCGCTCTCCACGTGGCAGCAAGAAGTGGCAACGTCGCCTCTCTCTCCATACGAAATGTCAATCACTTTTTAGATTGGCCACCAGTATAGCTACCAGTGGCCTTTATGAAATGCAGATCCATAGATATACCATAGCAGCAACAATCTCAGGACTGTCTATGAATAAAATAGTTTTTAATAAAATATTTGTACCATGACTACACACGCACGCGCACACACGCGCGCGCACACACACACACACAAAACATATACAGTATCATTAACTGTGAAACACATTTTCTTTTGATATGAAAAATTAAAATATTATAAACATGGAAGGAAATGTTTAAAAATAAAGCATACACAAAGAAACATTTAAACATCAATTATTATTACAAGATACAAGAGCATTATTTGAAGGCAGACAGCCACATATTGCATTAGGAATGAAGTTGTGTCTTTAAAGAAGAATGAAATAATACAGAAGGGGAACTGAAAGAGAATATAAAGGTATTAAGAGTTCAAGGAGAAAATATTTAAAAAAAGTGACTTGTATGGAAGGAATTAATATAGGTACATTAAATCAGCCATAGAGTACATGAAGAAGTTGTATTTGATGCTTAAAGAAAGAAAACGAAAACTGTATACAATGACAAAGGAATGAATAAAGAAAGCAGAAAAGTCTATCAAGATAGTTGAATAGATAAATGTCTAATTTAGAACACGACTTACATGGTCGACAACGGATATGCACCTAAACTTCAAATGACAGGCTTAAAAGGATATTTTAAACCAACTGTTAACAGAAAACATGAAACTGGCGGTCCATGCAACTCTACTAGCATTTCCCTATAGCACTGTCAAGTTACTGATGTGTGTGCAGGTACAACAAGCTGATAAGCCATTCCATGAATATCAAAAAATGAAATGACCATGATTTTCCCAGCAGAAGCAACCAGATTTGCTTTTTGCGGGGTTGGTGATGAAGGAGAGTTCCACATTAAGCTTTGCTGTTTGCTCTCGGGAGCAAAATGATGAAGCCAAGTTTCATCAGCAGTGATTACGTTTGAACGAAACTCCGGATTTTCCTCTAACATCAACTTTAACTGCATGTTACCTCCATTAAAGCGATAGGCCATACTGAACATGTCCACTGGCCTGGTTCTGATAGGCGGGAACCAGGAGTACCAACAATGAAACTACTACGGCGTGTTTGTTTCACATTAAGCTAACAGAATATAATAAGATTGAATTTTAATGAGAAAAAATATGTACGTAAAAATTATGATCATTCTTTATTAAACAGCCCTCGTAGAATATGGTGAAAGAGTTCTAATTGGAGGCAAATAGATTCAGTTGCAAACTATCCAAATAAATCAAAGTGAAAAGGTTTATAGGAAAACGTGTTATAAGATAAGCATATAATGGTCCCACAAGGTGGAAAATATAGCTATAACACATTTGGCACTTTGGATGTCTTGTAACTTATGGAGAGTATAGGGATCCTAAAGATAAATGTAAAAATTAATGGACAAAATGTAGGATCAACAAAACAGTTTTAGATCACAGAAACAGTAAAGGAAGATTGGAGATACAATTTTAAATATATATGCAGAAAAACGTGGACAGAAAACCTAATAAGAATGAACAATGACAGAATTCGTAAACAAACCTTCCTTTAGCCGGAGAGGAATGAGACATGCTGGTCAATCTTGAAGAACATGAGGCTCCATGAATGACTGCGCCGAGACGGTACGTAATTTAAACTTAAGTCATTTTCAGGGTACTCATTGCATTCCATTCAAAGTTAACATAGCAAGTCAACCCATCATGACTATAAACCCTATGAAAATATTTACGATTAGAAATACTCAAAAGAATATCACGTTGCGCAAATAGTAAGGTACGGAAATATGCCGGTCGTTTGCTTGTTCAACATGCCCCATTCTTTCTATGACACAATGTAGTATATTGTTTAGATGTCCGTGGGTTATTGACACCTTAAAGTGCATTTGGACTGCTGGATGCATAAGAAAAACACGTTCTTTGAGAAAAACTAAAACATTAAGTCAATTTGATTTTTAACATCACCTGAGAGTATAATCTTTGATCCCAAAATATATATTTTGTTCAGTTTTTCAAATCATTTTCCAGAATTACGAATTAACATTGAGCTGCTACTAAATTGTTAAATTCTAAATTTTCTCGACGTAGTTAAAATCTATCAGCAAATGGCTGTAGAATATTCTTCTGTGCCATGTAAAATTATATTGCTATCATAGAACTTTAATCAACCTCGAACGCGGAAAGTTTGAAAACTTAGAATCTATAAGCAGTGGCCGATAATCTCCAATTCTTTTAAAGAAGTTCCAAAACTATTATTTTCATTTTCAAATTGTAGGAGATTTAACCTGAGAAACTTATTGAAAGCTACTATTCAAAATTTGATTTGTAAGTCAGAAACAGAAATCGGTTTTCTTTTTTAAATATTTTTGGCTTTATGAGAATTGCTTACTTAAAGCTCCTAAGAGAGATCAATGGCGGCAACTTCTCTAACTTTACTGCTCAGCAGGCTTGTATATGCCCTAGGAGTTTCACTCTTATAGCTGAGTAGTGACATGAAATTATTGTATTACCATTCATTGTAAGAATAACTTAATCAACATAACTGTTATTATTTTGTGATAATTTAATACCATCTATGCTCATAACAAAACACCGGAAGATGAATCAGTTGTGAAACCTGTGATATTAGTCTTTATTTGAATCCCTTACGTTAATAGATCTATAATTACCTCAGGAAATAATTTCTCGCAGGAACAGATAATAAGCAGTTTGATTTCGTTTAAGGCCATTTATCTTCTTTTTTGAAGGGATAACTACTATCATTGGGGAATTTCCTGATGATAAACAAGTATTGGAAACAACTTATATTTTCTAATCAGCTTCTTTACGCAGGAGAAGCCTTGTGGTATGCTGTCATTCTCTTGCCAAAAAGCGATTCTAGCTCGTAATTTCTATGTAAAACTGTTTTCAAAATCCACTAAGGACAAAGGAATTTAGCCTCCTAGCAAGCTGCTGACAGAAGAGTGGAATAAACAACTATAATATATGCGCATATTACATCATCCTTCTTGACAATGAAATGGAATGTAATTTGAATTTTATATGTGGAATATGAATCTGAATTTCTTTAAAGTACTGCGCTGTTGTTTCCCTAGTGTTTTTGCATAAACATTTCCACAACAATGAGTGGCAGGTCACTGAACTGGAGCATATTTGATTTTCTCTGGTACCGTTAGCTACCCTACAGCTGTAGTCAATAACAGATCACCTTGTTTTAAAATAGCTCTAATTCAGATACGCTGGCATGCAACATTGCTAAGTGGTATGTTCGATAAGAACCGAATACACCGAAAAGCTTTTAGACCTTCTGTTACAGTCATTATCGAATCTGACTGTCTAAATTGGGCACAACCGAAATGCGATACAAGCTTCAAAGGATTTATAATTGGAAGTGTTAAACGTCTGATCCTTTTTTCCCATTATATGTAAAGCATTGTGTTTAATATGATGTAAGTACTAAAGTATTAGAAATTATTTTAAAAGGAGGATTTAAATATTGGCTTTTGTAAGTAAGTTGAAAAGCATATAAAATAGATGGTTCATGGTCATACTAGCGGTCAGCTTTCTTAATAGCTAGAGGTTAATTTATTCGGGTCTATAAGAATTATACATATAACTGGTTTAAATATTTGCGCCTCAATAAATATTTTTTACTTTCCATTTAATAAACTAATTCTACATTTTGTGTAAACACTGCACTTTAAAGGAATTTTAGTGTGCCTTACAAGACACTTCGCCCAAAGGTTGTGTGTCAGCTGCACCAAATTCTTTATATTCCAAATGTATGCTTTAATATTTTATTTTGTCCACTAAGCGTGCATATTATTTCGAAATAATCGTTCCTTTGGTCTTTTCACCTCAATACCATAACTATAACTCTGTATAACTATATTCTAGCACACTTTGACAACTGTCCTTTTTCAGATATAGTACTCTCTCAGTTGGCTCAATAAAACCTTTATCTTCCCGAAATAAAACATGCTTCTTAGCTCCTCCTAAAAACATTTCTTATCCGCGTCAAACCTCCTGTATATGGCAAGAGCAAACGGCAGAGTACTGCAACGTAGAATATTCTGCGCTTGTGTGTGAGAGAGACAGCGATAGTAACACACAGCGTAGGATAAGAATCGCGTGCATATCATCGAGAGCTATTAAGCGTTTCTATTTAAAATGCAAATACAATATTGATATTTTGTAAAACGAAACATACTTAACATAGGTACTTAATCATTCACAAGACATGGTGAGCGGGTCGTTATCACTCCGGCAAATGTCCTCAAAACCGGCATCTTTATCGTCATTTGCCTCATTGATTTCGTCCAGAAACTCCTAATTCGTCTATGGGTCTCTAAATTAAATTCCCTTCTATTTAGTATTATTTGTTTTATTGTTAAGACGCAATCAGCACAGGATCTGCCTTACCTGAATCTATGTTGTTCATTATTGAGTAGTGATTCAGTTATTATATAGTTAATCTATTTGCTAAAATTGTTGCTAATATTTTATAGCTTGAATTTAAGAGACTGATTCCTCTATAATTTTCACATTCATTTCTATCTCCTTTTTTAAATATCGACTATATTACAGCCATTTTCCATTCTTCTGGTATCTGTAGGCTGGACCTACAAATGTTTAAAAAAATGTAGTCGTCGTATTTTAAAATTTTTTGATACATACGTTATCAATTCCAAATTAATTTCATATTTTCCTGAAAATCCACCTTCAAATTATTCTTTCAATAAAAATCCATATAAATATAATCTATTGTAATCAATTATTTGTTTTATGCTGTTTAAATGACGTTAATATAGTTTCTAATTCCTCTACTGCAATAGGGTCTACTTCTTCGGATGTAGTATTTAAATGTTTCTTTTCACTGTCCGTTGGATAATTCCATAGTCCTTTGAAGTATTGAAGCCACTCTTCTTCTGAAATATTATGTAATTCTGCTGTATCTTTTCCGATTTAAGTATCTCATGATTTTATATGCTGTTGTCTGATTACCATGTATATCATATTCTATATCTGATACGTATTTATCCGGACTTTCTCGTTGTAATTTTCTTCACTCTCCTTTAGCTATTGCACATTTATTTCTTTATTCTTTTAAATTCTCTTGGGTACTTGTATTTAAATATTGCAAATATTCTTGTTTCTTTTCCTTTATTAAAAGTTCTATATGCTAATTCCATATTCATAATCTTTTAGTAT
Organism: Mantis religiosa; assembly: GCA_030765055.1. NCBI lineage: Eukaryota > Metazoa > Arthropoda > Insecta > Mantodea > Mantidae > Mantis > Mantis religiosa. Next base: position 295,023,717 of record CM060948.1, on the reverse strand, counting down.
TAAATTTTTTTCCTTCTTCTTCCTAATGCTTCAGTTGCAGCCTTTATCAATATTTGTTTAAGGTCTTCCCATTCTGTATTTACATTTAAACTCATCGCTCGCTGATACAATTTTCCATCTAGTCGTTTTTTCAGCAGGTGTACCTGAAACATTTCGTTTTCCTTGTATTCTCAGTTTTCTTTGCTCTTAATTTGTTATACCATCTGTTCCATAGCTTTATTTTAGTCATTAACATCAAATGATAAGAAGAAATATCGTAGCTTCTATAAACTCTGGAATATAATACTTGCGATGATATTTTATTGTTTACCAATATGTAGTCTATTATGCCGCGTTGTCCTCTACCTGACCATGTGTATTTGTGCACATTATGATTAAAAAAGGAGTTAGTAATTTTAAGTTATTGAATACAGCAAAATTGCTCAGGCTTTTGCCATTTTCAGTCATTGTTGGCTCTCGATTGCTCCCTGTTATATTCTTCACTGATAATTGTCCTATTATTGGGTTGTAATCTCCACCAAGAACTAGCTCATTGTTTTTATTTAACGAATCTACATGTTTCTGCAGTATTTTATAAAATATTTTGCTCTCTTCTTTTCTCCCTTCTTCAGGGGTATATAAATTTATAATGGTCATATAGCCGCCTGATATTTTATTCTGGTGTTCATTACTCTTTCATTAACACAGGTGTAACTGTGGATTCTCTTTCTTTGTTTTTATATATTAATATAGTAGTTCCTGCTCTTGTCCTTGTCTCTTGTGAGACCTCAGAGTAAAATGATATATACTGATTCAGTTCCTCAGAACCTTGTAATTTTGTCTTTGTTTCTGATAGCAAATCTATGTCTATATTGGCTCTTAATACTAATTCTAATTCTTTATCTCTTATTCCTCTCACATTCCAGGCCACACTGTTTAGTATTTCCGCAGCACCTTTATTCATAAACTGTTTTCTTGCTTTCGTCTTCTTATTTGGATCCATCGGGCTATTTCTCTTCTGAGCTGCTTGAGTAAGTAAATTTTTACTTGGATGGGTTAGCAGCCCGATCGCAAAACCCCCTACCAGGATTACCAGAGTTTAGGCTCAGAGTGCTCTCTCCTAGGAGATTGCCGATTCTCCTCCCACTCTACTGTATTAACCCCAATAGTAGGGTTGCTTCTTCCACCAAACATGCCACACCGAAAATTTCTTCCGCCAGGTTTGTTTTTGAAGACTTCACTCGTAACCCTGGGCAAGGATCTATCTTTAGGAGTTTTTTAGTTTCCAAGCCGACAGACGACCTTCCTTGTATAAAAGGTGGACCGCTTATCCCGGCAGTCTCTCGGCTGGCTGATTGCAGTGTCAGTAGACCCTGGGCGATGGGGTCGCCACATCCCTAAGCCATAGTTTTCCTATATCCGAAGCCAAATTTTTTTCAGAATTCTTAAAGGGGAAGAAATATAACCTTTGTAAGATCTTTTTCGCATAAAAAAGTAATTATAGTTTTGACAATGCAAAATTCGCCGTGGTCACGGAATTCCAAAACTGTTCTACAAACTGCTTGTTTTTCAAAATATTTTAGGCTAATAAAGATAGAAATTCTAGTAGAACCTGGCTCACATTTTTTACTTGTGAACAGATCCAAAAAGCAGTGAATTACTTCAGTTCACACCCTGAGCAGTTAGGTCCTTACACTTTATAATCACGTTTGTGGCTTACTCTGTCTTTTGATATTCTCTCAAAAAAACTGACACACCATGTAAACAAATTGTCGTATTTGATTACGTAAAGCACTATATTTTGTTTCCAATTTCTCACTAATGCAATCAGTTGCTTTTCTTAGCTACATGTCGCAAACCTCTGCAACTTTTTAGAACCCTAACTTTTCTGCCTGTTTCATCCCAAATTATAAGTATTTAAGGTTGTACTAAGAGAAAGGTGAAGTATAGCAAGACAATCACAAATTTATGATAGCCTCTCTCTCTCTCTTGAGAGCTCGAGGTTTCTTCATTTCTTACCAAATACATGTAAAATGTAATTGCGTGTAATTACAGAACAATTATATCTAAAACTACATTTCTTTTTCTTGCAAGTTTGGCCAATCATTCTCTTTATATTTGACATACGTCTTGAGATTTTAATAAATTATTAATATCCGAGCGTCGATCCAATATTTACAAAGCGAGATTAAGTTGGATCTGACTAGACAACTATGCTGGCATTTGATCCCCTACAACCGTGTTGTCCCTGAAGGTCATACGTAGGAGATCCGACGCGCACAATATTATGTCCCCAAACAAATGAATTATGTTCTACAAATTAACAGTTGGATCACTTAAAGTATTATTCCATAAAACTTTAACCTTACATAATCTTAATATCTATCCCCATGTCCACGCTGGCTCAAGTTTTTGTTTATTTATTGTGAGGCGCACACGACTGAAGTTCGAGTCCCACCTTAGATGTAGGGAACTTTCTGTTTAAAAATAGTGGTATAGGTGTGAAAACAAACAAAAACGACTTCAAAAATAATAAGAACGAAAGGAAGGAGATGGTAAAAGGCCTAAAATTGTCAAGAGTATTTAAATTATTATTCCTGCATCAGTATCCCGAAGTTCTATCGGTAATTAAATCCATCCTTCCTGCTCTTTCGACTTCAGATGGAGAAATTTTATTAACTCTTCTCTTTTGGCTATTCCCTAATCTTCTTACCAATTATATCATATGCCGGTTCCATAGTTTTACACGTATTAATGAGTCCCCAGAATTTAATTCCAATAAGAACCTAGATTACATTGCTGTGCCACGTACGGCCGCTCCGTGGCTCAGTGGTTAGACCGCTTGGTTCTCACCAAGGCGGCCCGGGTTCGATCTCAGGTGACTGCAAAGTGAGATTTGTGGTGGACAGCACGGTGCTGGGGCGGGTTTTCTCCGGGACCTCCGGTTTCTCCCGCCATCTCATTCCACCGGTGCTCCATCTTCATCTCATGTATCACCTATGTCACCGCCTGCGGTGCCATATGTAGTAAAAGCGGGCGTTAAACGCTACACATTTTTGCCACGTACCATTTCCAAGCAGTTTCCTCAGTTTACCGACAGAGGCTGTGAATGGACACATCACGAAGGTAGTCCCAGAGGATTCTTAAATTAAAACAGACAGTTGAAGTTTGTCAAAAACTGTTGTTATTTATTTATAATATTTTATTGTTTAGCTGTCAGTAGCTTAATTTTTTTTACAAAGTTTAACCTTCAACTGATACTTTTATATAAATTTGATTTAGAGCTACTCTCGCCGATTTTGCCTTTGCCAGTGCTCATTTCTTTAGTATATTTCATGCAGCTACCTCCTCCACATATTTTAATTCCCAAGAAATTGCCGTCAACACCTGCTTTACATTCGTTCCTTCCTTGCATTTTCTATATCCACTGAGTTTAGTTCTCTTATATACTACAGTTTATGTGTTTTGGATTTATCTACAATCACTATTCTGTACGGTATATACTCTATTTATTATTATGGTTTAGATGAAACGGACAGGTTTTAACCTTCTACTGCTACATTAACTTTTCGACAGCTTGCACCTCCCTCCACAAAACCGATTAATACTACGTATACGTCGGTTTTAAATTATTTTTATCTTAAATTATTATAAATGGTCATTTTGTACATTGGAATAAATACGCAATAGTATAGGCTTGGAATTCAGGATATCGTTTATGTTGGATAGAGTCAACATGAAAAATTCAATGCCATGGCCGGGATTTGAACCACGGATCTCCTGGTTTCCGTCCAGTGGCTCTTAACCTTTGAGCTACCATGGCCAACGCGCCGTCCTGACATTAAATTCTCCATTTGACTCGTATATTTCCCCGGTAAACCACTAGGGGCTCTCGCATCCTAGATACACCGTTTGTGGCGACTTACTATCGTAAGTACTTGAGTTCCAGGCTTCATCATTTAACTCTTATTATTTTAGTTAATTGATGGAAATATAATAAATAATATAATGTATAATGTATCATATAAATAATATATAAATAATAAAAATATAAAATATAATAAATTATAGAAATGAATGGAGAGAGCATATTGAGAGAATGCCGAGAGATAGGATCCCAAGAAGAGTTATAAACTATAAACCTAGAGCAAAGAGACATCCTGGAACACCACGAAAACGATGGTCAGACATGTTTTAAGCCGGAACAGGCTGCATTGCCTAGCCTTGGAGTGAAGAAGAAGAAATTAATCATATCTCCACACTAGCCGTTTATAGACTAAGGTTTTTGATGGTTAGAGTCAACATGAAAAATTCAATGCCATGGCCGGGATTTGAACCACGGATCTCCTGGATTCCGTCCAGTCACTGTTAACATTTGAGCTACGAGTCAAATGAAGAATCTAATGTCAGGACGGCACGTTGGCCATGGTAGCTCAAAGATTAAGAGCGACTGGACGGAAACCAGGAGATCCATGGTTCAAATTCCGGCCATGGCATTGAATTTTTCATGTTGACTCTATCCATCAAAAACCTTAATCTATAAACGGCTAGTGTGGAGAAATGATTAATTTCCATCAATTAACTAAAATGTAGTTTATGTGTTTATTTTGCAGTACTTCTGCGTTTGTAAGTCATTTTCAACAGGTATAAGAGAAAATAATGGTGAGCTATTCTGTTGTTTCTCATTATATTATTATTTTTAACAACACTGTATTTTTGTATTAATCAGGATCTTTTTTCTTTAGAAGAGAATTCTGAAGCACAGATATTTACATATGCTATGAATATTACAATAATGACAAACAAAGCTAGCCTCACTGCTCCGAACAGCATATCTCATTTGAGTTGGAAGATAAAAGAATTGACACAGCAGTAGCTGATTCCATGTTTACAAGCTCGAGTCTAGTTGCGCCAAAAGTTCTTGTTCCTACCCGTAACTGATGAGAAAAACCGTCATGTTTTCTATTTTCTCTCGCATGCTTTTATCTGAATCATAAAGGTTATACAGTGGAGACATGAAGGATAGTTGTATGGAATGCTGAAAAAGTGTTAACAAAGCTAAAACGAAAACATTGATTCTACTCTCAGAATATGTAAAAAATAAATGAATATAAATACACAAACAAATAAACGTGAAGATATAGCGACAAACTAAATAAATATTATGTGTACAACTACACATAATTCTCTATTCAGACATACTTATTTTCTTAGCTAACCTACAAGTTATTCTTAAAAATATGCATTTTCAGCCTACTTGCTACTAAATGTTACATTGCTATTTTGTGCAAACAATGTTACGTTATATTCCAGTTAAAAGTTTAAAAACCTGATGTCATGCATTAATATTTAATTTTTTCATATTAAACAGGATTATTTTAAAGTCACAAACATCATTCAAATTTTCAACCCCTGTGACAGAAATTAAGGTAAGGCTATACTGAAAATTTCAAATTCTATATTAATAAAACTTTCATTATGAAAGTTTAGCCATAAAATTAGAATATCATTTTAAACTTGCATGCAAATTTTTAAGTAGCTACACCAAATAATTCATTAATTATTAATTATTTTTGTGAAAATATTGTAAAAATTAAAAATGTTCTTCACGTCAAAAATTTTGAGATTCTGGGACGAATCTTTGTTTTGGCTAATGTAGAGCAATTTTAAAAGACCCACATTCTTATTTTTGGAATACTCTAGGAGCATTCGTTCTAAAAATATTTTCCACGTGTTAGCTCTCAAAAGTTTGAAAATATTAACTTATTTTATTACTTAACACCATATAATTTTCAAACCATAAGCATTAACCAAAAAGGGGAATGCGAAGTTCCTTATTTACATATTATAGACCTATCCTGGAAGTTTCACTACGTTAAATAGGAAACTTTGACGCGTGGGGCATGTTGTATGCCGAAAAGTGTTAGAAAAAACGTTTTTCATAAAATCAAATTTAAAGTCATGATTTGTACTTTTAATGATTGTGAAAGGTCTCTTTAAATTGTTACGTGATGGCCTAAAGTGGTGCAAACGATATAAATAGCATGCGATCTATTACTACAAACCCTAAGCTACCAAAAAGGCTAAAAAAGAAAATTCCATTATGTTAAACATTTTCGGCGAATTTTCAGTGTAGCCTTGCCTTAAAGAAAACAAAAAGATCTTGAAAGAGGGTAAAATATACGAGAATCGAACGTTTTAGGATTAGGAGACGTGAAACATTGTTAAAACAGCTGAGGCCAGAAACCGCGGAGTTCTTTTGTTTTGTATTCCTATTCACTTAAGGTTTTCTGGTAGTGAAATGTTGTGGAATTAAAAGTTTTCTTGTTATATAGAATTATAGAGAATTTAATTAAGCAGAAGGTGCTCATAAAATGATCACTAAGGGTTTTATAGTTTATGTTTAATACCAGTAAATATATATATATATTTATTCATTTAAATGATAGTGAGCATGGACATTTTCTTCAAAGCCTTCTATTTCTCTTCTTCAATGATATTAAACTCGAATCATAAATTTGGAAGTTAATGATCTGTTCAGGTATGATTTATATTGTTCACATAGGCACACACCGCACACACACACACACACACACACACACACACACACACACACACACACACACACACACACATTCACACACACAAATGGAAGTAGAGATACATCAGCACATGTACATGCCTATAAATAAAATTTTCCAGAGACGGTCTACAATTCTAAACCTTTGTTTCCAAAGACATTTAGATTCAAATGTTAATGATAGAGAAAGTATAAAATAGTCGCAGACCTTCGATGTTAGTAATATTTTTATGAGGTCATAATAAACCAAAATAAATTCTGTCGTGATTTGCTTATCCATTCTTAAATGAATTATTCCCAAAGTGCCATATTTTTCAGCCGAATTTAAATAATTTGAAATAAACATTTATATAAATAATTTTACTATATATGTACTTCCTTCAAGGTACGATGAGAAGAGAGGAATACAATAGGCGTAAATAAGCTTGTCCTGAATGATGTGAAGTCTTTCAAATTCCGTTCAGTTTGCATGTCTAGGAGAATAAAATAACAAAAATGTCAGAATACAGCATTTCTCAAATGGGTAGTCAAATGGTTATAACTGTTGTTTGTATTTTTTATACTTTCGTCTGTGTACTCATAGTCGTATTTTATTTTGTATGTTTCTTCAGTTGTAGCATCAAATTTTGGAAGCCTGGATATCTTAATTTTTGTCTGTATATAAATCGAACTTTTTTGTCAGTTTATACGAGCAAATAACACTAAATGCATTATGATACGGCTTAAGACACTAAGGAGAGGACATCAAACTTACACCCGTTCCCACATAGATATAAATAAGTATATTAAGGAAAGATTAACCGAATAAGTGTAATCTCACAATATCTCTAGCTTGACAGTTACACGGAGAAGAATGAATCGATGAAACTGATTTATTTCATTTAAAATATACTTCTAGAAGCAAACGTAGCACAAATAACAAAATAAATATCCAACCATCTTCGGCAGTAGCATTTCAGCATCATTTATCTGCAGCTGAGGCAAAACGTTGATTAATGAGGTTAAGTACGTAACTGCAAACATTTCATGAGATCGCTATGGTATAATGGTTCGACTTACGGCAATTCTTTACTCCGCTTTACAAAAATGCAATAATTCTTACGTCACACTCAAAGCGCGCCTTGCCCCAAGCGCTGAACGGTAATCCAATATCCGTCATAATTTTTCCAAATTGTGTGGTTATGGCATGCTTGCCGACAATAAATCCTTCCAACGCAGCCATTCGCAGGAGGTAGATGGTCGTGGCTGTTAAACAAATGTGATCGTATTTCTTGTTTTTGTTTACGTAACAAGCCCCATTATATTATTTCTAACCATTCCGCGCGATATGATGGCTTGGAAAAAGATGGAACGAAAGGATACGTTTACCTCTAAGATGCAATTTTACTCCGCAAGTACTTTCGTCGTAACTTGAATGGGTGGCTTGCAGAATGTAACCAAATGTTAAACTTAAGACAAGGATGTCAGATAAAGATTTCGGTTCATGTAAATGGTTCAGTTGTTACTTAGATATTGCTTAAATAAGTATACAGCACTTAGTCCCAAATTGTGTGGATTTCTACAAATTAAACTCTTACAACAATGCAAGAGGCAAATACGTATTTTTTCATTGTATATTTAAAACGTTGTACTTCTAGAGAATTTATGGTTAAGTCGAAATCAATAAATTATCCAAATACCCTTAATTGATACTATACAGAATAAAAGGTGGTGCAGGGTAAATAAAACAATAATGCGTTAGGAGTTAAGGTGCCCTGTAAAAGGACATCGTAAGTGCTTACGAAATCATGAGGCTATCGTTTACTTTTATACAGCGTCTAAGAACTAAGACCGATTTTTTCCCATTCGTACTAACCGACACAGTCTTTTAAAACGTGTTCTCATTACACATTTCGTTTTAACTACAAGGAGGTTACAGGAGGATGAAGCTATAGTAACGTCATTTAAAATGTATTAATATATCCAGCTTTGGAATGTCGCATTCCTTACGTGTCTTCGGTAGAAACAACTAAATGGAAGGAGCCCTTAAAATGACAAATATGAAAAAAAACTCAAACAAATAAAAGAGAATAACTTTTCCATGCCACAGAAGCTATTTGAAACAAATGTTGTGCTTTAAATTCGTCTATTTGTTCCTGTAGTACGTTACTCATGATTTGCTGTCGTAATTAATATTATGGTGCCATCTTTTTCCTTTAAAGGCCAGTTTAGACTACGAAATGACAACTTTAATATCCTGATATCGCATCTATGGAAGGTACTGAAACTTAAAGTAGCTTAAAGTAACACACGCAAGCCTATCTATAAAACTACGTTTTAATGCAAGGTCCTAAATAATGTATATTATTGATATCTCGGCTTACAATTTTTGACAACAATTCTTCCTACAAGATATATGGTAGAAAAAGATGTAAATTATTTATAAATTCAAGCCAATTAGAAGGAAAATCTCAAAAGACAAGTGCTAAAATAATTAATTCGACATTATATTGTGTGTATCTCGAATGCGACACCCCTAGTTGTTTACCGGGTAAATATACGAGTCATATGGAGAATTTAATGCCATAACGGTAAGTTGGCCATGGTAGCTTAAGGTCTTAGAGCGACTGGACGGAAACCAGGAGATCTGCGGTTCAAATCCCGGCCATGGCATACAATTCTCCATGCTGACTATCAAAAGCATTAGCTTCTATACGGCTAGTAAGAGGAAATGATTAATTTCCATCAATTAACTAAAACTAATTATGTATTTTAATATCCACCGTTTTTGTGCAATTTATCTTTTGTTGTTGTATTTCTTACTCATTTAAAATGATAAGGAGTTACCCAACCTTCAACCTTAGTGAGCTGCATGAAAATCATCACTTATGAAATTCACAGAAAATGCATGATATTGTCACAGATTGTATTAATTTACTCTGTTGACTCAAGTAGTAGGTGACGTCACTCCCTCCCCTCCTTTATGACTAGATGAATAATTTTTAAGCGAGAGACGCTCTCTCTATAACTGCCAACTGAATTAACAACATGTATCTGTAGGCAGCTCCGATTCTGGGCAGGTAAACGGCCGTTATGGCCGATTTTGTAAATCTGTTTGCTGTAGTAAATATTCTTATTAAGTGAATTCCACTTTTAATTAGGTTTACCCTACCTTTTTAGCAATGAACCATTATAGAAAAGATCCCATCCTCTCGCTAACGCATGTAGTTCTGCTCTGAGTGTTTGCTTCCGCGTGTTCGACCTGACCACGTGTTTCCTAATTATTCACAAAGTAAGAACAGGTAGTCACTATATTGTGTTTTACTTTTTTAAGCAAATATTTTATGTATTGGGTGTTTTAATCAAAATAATTCAGCAGTCTTCGAGGAGAGAAAACGATGGCGAAAGCATTCCTATTAAGTACAGGAAAATTTAACTTTGGGGAACTCTCTGGAAACTTTAGCTCCAGTAAAATCGCTATACGTTTGCAAGAATAAAACTAACAAATGGCATGACAAATTATGGATTCCTTATTCCTGATGCGTTTTAATTCATGCAGTTTAGCCGAGGACATCACTGCTAAAGTGAATAGTTGTAATTGCAGGAAATGAAATCAGTAGCAAACAGAAGGAAATGATACTCACGCAAATGCTTGCAAAACTATACTTTTACATGAACATGTACATAAACACAGACATATTTTTCTCTCCCTCACATCCCCTAGCGGTATTAGGGGACACGGAGATTTGGGGCGAGGAAAGCCGAAATACTGATCCTCACGGAGGGATCAGCGAAAGCCTGGGATGAGAGCGAGAGAAGTTGAAGATAGTATGAGGGTAAAATAAATAATAGGATAGATTAATGTTGAAGCAATTGGTAGTATGATGGCGGGGGAAACCGGTTGTCTCGGAGAAAACACGCCCCTGTGCCGTGTTGTCCACGGCACTTTGACAATATGTCACTTTGCGGTCGCCTGAGAGCCGAGCGCTCCAAACATGGCGCCGCTACAGCGCGGCCATACATAAACATATATAAAAGTACAAAACATATATTTTACCTTGATTTAACTTAACATGAAAACGTATTTTAACAGAATAGGTTAACATTGATTTTTGTAAATCATTTCTCTTAGCATATTTCACATGTGTAGACTGTACATATATAACCAATATGTGTAACAAGATATGCAGATGTTTATGCTTTACTTCTTATTCTGATCTTTACTCTTACTGCTGGTTACGGATTTATACCCACGTTTTAGCAAAGTGTATACCAGGTCTCTTGTCCTTACGTCAACTGTCGTGAGTAGCCCAGATGAACAATTTTCGCCATTTCCACTCACCAGAGATCCAATTCCTTCCAGTTCGTTCACCAGTCCCAGTATTGTATTTCCTTGGGTAGGATTGCGAACACCAGATTCCTTTGGTGTGCTCTTTGAGTACCTGTGAGTCAATTCGTAATACAAGGAGCAGCTGTTAATTTAATGTGTACTCCATTTTCACTGAGAAGAATAAAATGTAGAAAGCAGCTTCTAGTGATAACACAAAACTAAGAAATAAGCGATAAACGTCAGCGCATTTCATTACAAAGAATCGAAGCACCGGATCACTCTGCTTAATGTAAGAAACTTGTTATTAGCTGTATTTCCAGCTTAATAATTAAATAAAGAAGAGTGCCAGATCTGTAAAATTACATGATTATATATATATTTCCTGTGAATATTCCAAATTTTTACAATTTACAACTTTTAGCTACATTTATTTGTCGTTACCTTGTTGCTATCTTGAATTGCATGACACCCTGGCCTTTTGCTCTGCCAGGTAGCCCTTAACCTCCATACCCCCTTGATTAGTTAATTAGTCCCATTCTTCCCTCTCCTCTTCCTTCCTTACATTTTTTTACATTTCTGGCCCATTTTTCTTTTACTTTCTGCAAGAACTCACCAATACTTCTTACCTTCTTTTCCTCTCTGCCCGTTAACATCTTTATAGCTAGTATCCTCTTCTCTACTTTCTTCCATTTTTCTTCCCAAAACTTTTTTCTCCATATTGCAACCTCCTCGCATTCTGTTACATAGTATTCCATGCTTTCTTTTCCCCCACACATTTCACAAATTCCCCTTTCCCTACCTCTTATCCCTCTTAGAAATATTATTCCTGTTCTCATCCATGCTAACCCTTCTCTCTCTTGCCTATAGCAGTAATCTACATATGCCTCTCGTCCCCAATTTCTCTTTATTTGCTTGTAAAATGTTAATGATTTCATATTTTCTAGACTTCCCCATATTTCCTGTCTTTCTATATCTTCTATTCTGCATTTTACTAATTTACCCACATCGCATGTATTCCTTTCCTCTAATCTCCATATATCTCCCATTCCTATTTTTTCCATAATTCCTCCTATCTCTGCCCACCAACTATTTGAGTTCTCTAATCGCTTTTGCTGTCTAATGCATAATTTCATAATTTCCCCTTCTTCTTTAACCAAACACCTATACCAAAATTGTATTATTCTTTCCATTATTAATCCATTTCTTCTTGTCTTTCCTAATTCTACTAAAGCTAATTCTCTAGGTGCTAACCTTGGTAAGCCTAGTACCTCTTTACAAAACCTTCTGTAGTTTTGGTCCACCGTTTTGTTTACATCTGTGCCCAACCCCCCAGATCTCCACTGCATACAGCATTTTGGATTCAACTAGTGCTTGGTACATTCTTTCTAACCAGTTGGTTGACATTTCTAGTTTATATTTGCATATTCTTATTCCATTCATTGCTTTTTTTATTATTAATAAGCGAGGCTTTAGGAGAGAGTAAAGGGAGAGAAGTGGCGGGGTCCCACGGAAGCATCCCCATTAGTAACGGTGGTAAGGGCGCAGGTGCCTGAGGGGCACGTTGCAAGAAAGGGTAGTGTCCGGGGGTCCAGCCATTACCGGAGAGGTCCTGGATGGATCGCCGGGGTATAGAAGGAGGGATTAAATTTTTAGTATTGTTTATTTATTTAGGGTCACTGTGCACCAATGGTGCTTAGTTTAGCGCCGGCCATGGCGTGCCGGTCGCTCGGCGCATACAGCAGAAAATTAAAACTAAGTCATTCGGCGTCGTTGGCGCGACGTGGCTGTAGAGTCGTCGGTAAGGTGGCGCACTGTGGTCCGGAGATGTTCTAGGCGTGAGTGTACTTCAGCTATGCGCGAGAGTATTTCGGCGAAGTACGCGTGTGACGTGTCAGGAAGCGGAGGAGCGGCCGCAGACTGAGCTTCCATCACGGTGAGGTTAAGTTGGTCTAAGGACTGCGTATGTGTTCGGTTGATGATGTGCTGCAGGTCACTGAAGCTATGGGTTATGCTGTCCCGTAGGTTGGTGGCTCCAATGGATTCCTGCAGTTGCGCGACTTGTGACGAGGTGGTCCTAGTGGTCTGGTGTAGTGCCTTGAGGGACGAGATGATGCTCTCTTGGTGAGTTGCCAGGCTGTCAGTCATGAGATTCTTGGTGGTCGAGAGTTGGTTGTTGACTTCGGTCAGCATGGCGGTGGTGGCGTCAAGTCGAGCGTTGATGGTGGCGAGTGAGTCATCCAATTTCCCCAGGCCACCATTCCTTTTGCTTAAATTTTTCTCCTGTGTGCTCCCCGCTTTCCATTGTTATTCAACCTTACTGCTAAATATTCAAATTCATTGACTACTTCTACCTTTTTGCCATTTAGTACCCACTTTTAATCCTTTTTTAGTTTAATTTCCTTCTGGAAGACCATAACTTTTGACTTATTTATGTTTATTTTTATTCCCTACTCTTCACAAAATTTCTGGATTTCATTTATTGTCTTCTGCAATCCTACTATCGTTACAGATCCTACCATTAAGTCATCCGCATATAGCTGTCCAGGAATTTCTTTTTCTGCTATGCGATAAAAACAAGCATAGTTCCCTGGCTTGACCACCCAACTTGGAGGCGCTCTTAGCGACGTGCCCAAGTACCCGGAACTTGACTCAGAGGCTCCCCTCCAGCGGCAACCTGGGAAAGCTCGACTCAACAGTAGAGGCTTTGGTGGTAACCCCAAGTCATCTCCTAAACATATGTTTACGTTGTTTGCATGATAAATGAGACTATAACTTGACATTTCTCTGAATATCTGTGAAGTTTCTTCACTCAGATTTACTCGCATAACTAGTAAACACTAACAGACACCAAAATCTTACTTTACAAAAATGTAGATCTCTTTAAAGTGCATAAATTATTATGTAAATGAGAGTTTGGTGTCTATGAACATTTCTGAGACATTCTTTGTTATTTGTTTTAGTTTTCAAGTAGTAAGACAGCATTTCTTTCGTTTTTTCTACTTTGTCATTTTTGTAGTTTTTTATCTCCTTGTCATGCACAGAGATGTAAACACTACTGTAATCAGTTAGCGAAATGGTTTTAAAAATACTTACTCGTTTTAGCCCAAATTTTCTTTCTAAGAGCTACAAGGAATGTGCACATCTTTAGTGAGAGTTTATCTCAATAAGAAGCAGCTAGAAGATGAATATTTTGTAAGTAGTTTGTAGAAGAGCCTAGAAAGCCATGTGAATAAAACAGAGCAATATTTAATTATTCGGTGCTAATTTGATTTAACAACGCAGCACGCTAGCATAACGCATTTATTTTAATTTTTTGAGCTAAGTTTAGCTCTAAGATGTTACAATAATCGCAAATATAATACTAATCTTATTTATTAGGTATACATATGCGAGGAAGACCGACTCTTATGTTAAACTTTATTCAAAGTGCAACAAGCCGTCAAAAACAATATAGCAGGTGCTTCGGTCCTGAAATTTACACGAAATATGGGTGGATATGTGTCTGTGAAGTCAACAATTTCCTGTTCTGTCTTACTTTCCTTTATTTGGAATTAAAGACGACGCAGCCAACATTGTATGGGTTTCAAAGGAAGTTTCGGACTTGAAGAGAGTATATGAAAAATGTCATTAACATGAAATGGCTGAAAACCATGTTAATAGCATGCTTAATTTTGCTACACTTGGGTCAGTAAATGGACAGACATGTTTCAGCCAAGCCTACAAGGAATAAATAGACGGTCACAACGATCCAGGCTACAAAATTGGGACACTCCTATAAAGATAATCAACTGTGTGAAATTATGTCGTTATCATGAGCTACCCGTAAGAGTGCATGAAGAGCATGAAGGGTCACAAAATTCCGGGGTGTTCAGGGGGTTGATTAATTATACAGGAGAAATTTATTCCCTATTTAAACTCCATCTTAATGGCGACTTATTTGTTAAAAGAACTTCTAGTATAATACAAAATGAGTTTGCATTTTTGAAGTTTGTAAGCAAAACATCTTAGAAGAAAGTGAGCAACAGACTATGCATCTGTTATGACCGACGAAACTACAGATATTATTGTCATCCGAGCGTTGGAACACCCTATAGAAGCAGCTGAGAGCGGGAAGCAGGGGAGGTCCGTGTTAGCCACGCCCCCCCTCGTTTGTCTTATAGTGGTGACAGGAGATGGCTGGGACAAAAAACATCACCGCGCCGTCTCTTTCTGTTCCACCTGTGTTCTCGAACTTACGGGATATTTCCCCTAATGGAGAACCTTCCAGATCGGCAAGCGGACCCTATATAAGCAACACGTCGTGCAAGAGGAGTGAGTCAGAGTTCGTGGCAATCAGCGTAAGAGTGCAGTGCTACTGTAAGAACGAGAAGACTGTGTATGTGCAACGGAAGAATTTAGGTAATTGTGACAGTACAGTGGAATTGTAACGGACGAACTGGTGAATCGTAATTGTGTGCATTACGTAATTCCGTGTAATTGGCAAGTGTTTAACTGTAAGTCGGTGGAAATAAAGAACATTTTTGAGTGGTGTAATTGGACTTTTCATTTCACGAACCCACAAAGTCACACTGGTGTCAGGAAGCGGGAAGATAACATCACCGAACATTACAACCATGGACGCGGCATTGGAAATAATTTTGGAGAAGATGATGGAGATGAAGGCCGAAATAACAGCGAAGACGGAAGAAATAAAGACCGAATTGACCACAGAAATCAGGGTAGCGAACACCAGTCTGGCCACGGAAATGAAGGAGGCGAACGAGGTCCTCGACGCCAAGTTTGAGGAACGGTTGGCCGGCGTGAGGGATGACGTCATGAATCTGGGCAAGCGGATGGGTCAAGTAGACGACCGCCTTAATGATTTAGAGGAAAAGGCCGACAACATCGCAAAACCCCTCGCCAGCCTGACGGAGAAATACCGGCCTTATGTGTGGACAGAGGACGCCGAAAACGCTTTCCAGCACCTAAAGGAGACCCTGTGGAGTGCTTCAATTTTGGGATTCCCACAGCCGGGTGGCGCCTTCATTGTGGACACCGACGCCAGCGACCATTGCATTGGAGGTGTCCTATCGCAGATCCAGGACGGCCATGAGCGGGTGATAGCCTATTACAGCAAGTCGCTATCCAAGGCAGAGAAGAACTACTGCTTCACCCGACGGGAGTTACTGGCGCTAGTAAAGACATTGGAGCACTTCCACAAGTACCTGTACGGTCAGCCATTCCACCTGAGGACTGACCAATCCGTCCTAACCTGGCTATTGAGCTTTAAGAACCTGGAAGGCCAGACAGCACGTTGGGTCCAGAGGCTGCAGGAGTACGACTTTACCTCGGACATCGTAGAGGGAAGAGCAACGGTAACGCAGACGCTATGTCCCGAAGACCCTGTCCAGAAGAGTGCGGCCAGTGCACAAGAGTGGAAGAGAAGGAGCGTGCCGCAGCAGTCCGAGTAGTTGTGGCAGTGCCTGCTGTAGGCTGGGATAGCGCAGGCCTGAGGAGGGAGCAGCTGGCGGGCGCAGACTTGGGGCCACTCTTGAGGGAAGTGGAGGCAGGGATGAGAACAACCTGGGAGGACATCGCACCTAGGAGCGCCACCTACAAGTCGTACTGGGCCCAATGGGACTCGTTGAAGACCAGAGAGGGCGTGCTGTTCCGGGTATGGGAATCACCCGATGGGAAGACGCAGAGAGAGCAGTTGGTACTTCCCCGGAGTAAGGTCCCCGAAGTCTTGGAGGAAGTGCACGCCGGTACTTCAGGAGGACACCTGGGAGCGAACCGAACGATTCACAAACTACGGCAGCGCTACTACTGGCTGAGACTCCGAGCAGATGCTGGTGGTGCACCTGGACCGCCTGGCACGCTACGATGGTGCTGTTCGAGACGACCAGCTTTGAGGAGGGAGCAGTGTCACCCGAGCGTTGGAACACCCTATAGAAGCAGCTGAGAGCGGGAAGCAGGGGATGTCCGTGTTAGCCACGCCCCCCCCCTCGTTTGTCTTATAGTGGTGACAGGAGATGGCTGGGACAAAAAACATCACCGCGCCGTCTCTTTCTGTTCCACCTGTGTTCTCGAACTTACGGGATATTTCCCCTAATGGAGAACCTTCCAGATCGGCAAGCGGACCCTATATAAGCAACACGTCTTGCAAGAGGAGTGAGTCAGAGTTCGTGGCAATCAGCGTAAGAGTGCAGTGCTAGTGTAAGGACGAGAAGACTGTGCATGTGCAACGGAGGAATTTACGTAATTGTGACCGTACAGTGGAATTGTAACGGACGAACTGGAGAATCGTAATTGTGTGCATTACGTAATTCTGTGTAATTGGCAAGTGTTTAACTGTAAGTCGGTGGAAATAAAGAACATTTTTGAGTGGTGTAATTGGACTTTTCATTTCACGAACCCACAAAGTCACATTATTGACATGTTTCAGCTTGTAGTAGTCTTAAGGTATAGTAATGCCTTAGGCATTCCTGTTGAGCGATTCTGGGGATTTTTTATTCCGAATGAGCAAAATTCTGATGTAATTTCAGAAGTTATCATTTCTGAGCTCGGCAATATATTAAAAGAAATTAAGAAGCTTATAGGCCAAACATTTGATGGTTCAGCGGTAATGAGCGGGACTATCGATGGAGTGCAAGCTAAAGTTAAAGATGTGTACCCCAATGCTTACTTTGTACATTAGCTCATCAACTAAATGTGATGATGGAGAGAGCAGCCAGGCAAAATTAAAAAGCTAGGATTTTTTTCTCAAATCTTTTTATACCCGCCTTCTTTTCCCGCTCGACACACAGATCATCAGTGTTAGATCGTGTGTTAAGAAGAGAATTCCCAGTGGTGGATCAACGAGGTGGAACTACAAATCCAGAAATGTAAATGTTGTTTACGAAAAGGAGGCATTGAAAGAATGTTTTCAATTTTTGTCAGAATCAGAGACCTCAAGCAGTGCGACAATAAATGAGGCAGGTGCCTTATTGGGGTATCTTGAATATAATGAGTTTTGTTTCTGGCTTAATGTTTTCCAATTTGGTGTGCCTCGTGTAGTAATACCGTACAATCAACTATAGAATCGTCACATAGATGCTGCCAAAGTTCCAGTATACATATCTTTCCACTGCTGAAATTATAAAATTAAGAAACACGGTGGAGTCATGTGATTTCGCAGCAGAAAACCCACAAAAGCAAAATTGAAACACACAGACCAGATCAGCAGTAGCAAAGGAAGTATGTGATGTTACACTGTCACAATTGAATTTCCGCTTCAAGTTTATAAAACACCTTTCTGTCTTCCCTGCTACAAGATTGACAATTTGAGCAATTTAATTTAACATTTCCAGAAAATTCGTTCAGTGAATGCATTAAAATGTTCCCAGTGTTTGATAAGGCCAAACTACATACAGAACTTTCAGTTATCTATTCAAGAGATGAATTCAGGAATATTGGTAGTGCTGTAAAATTGCTTCAATATCTTGCAGCTAATAATCTTTCTTCTACTTTTTCTGAAGTGTTAAAACTTGAAAATAAATATTACTCTGCCTCTACCAACAAGTAAATCTGAAGGCTGTTTCTCCACACTGAAAAGAATTAAAACATTCCTTAGGAACACTGTTGGAGAAGATAGATTAACTGCGATTGCGATGTTATCCATAGAAAAAGAAATGATGAAAAACAGCCTGAAGCTCTACGAGAGAGTGGTTAATAAGTTTGCTACAAAGAAATATCGCTGTGTGCAGTTCATCTTCAAATAATTAAGGTAAGCTAAAATTTCAATAACCAGTGCAGCCCCCTAGGTATAAACAACATGAGCCGCCACTGTTTATGAGTGAGAATATTTGTTAGGCGCGAATTATTTTTATCTCCACTACGGCTTGGAAATTGAGTTATGGCTAAATATAGTGTTTTTTGACGTGTAAGGAATTATAAACGTATCCCAAATATTCACAAAATATTTAACGTATAAACATCATTACCAATGGATAAATGTAAATCAAGCGTATCGTCCAAAACCTAGAGGAACCTTCATTTACTACCATAATTTTACCCAATTGGAATCGGCTATTCTGAGTTTTGAATCTTGGAGTCCTCAAAATCAAACTGTGTTGTATTGCACTATCGTTCCGTTAATATAATGAAACACTGAAACAGGGAATTGTCTATACTTGTCAACAATTGCGAAACGATCTCCCGATGTTGAAAATAATCAGAAGTCCTAATGCAGTTAAATGAGTAACTGCAGCATGGCTCGCTGAAAATAACCAGGACGATGGTTGAAAACACGTTTTACGGGAAAAAATGTGAGCATCTATTACTCTGAGTGAGTACTCTTATACAAATTAAAGCATGCCAGCTACTCTTAATTAATATAAAATATGTCTCACTTTAAATACTTTGACAATTCTTTGTATTCATAATGCAGTAATTGCAATGAAGTAAGTAATAGTAGTAATGTTAAGGTAGTAATGCAGTGCCTTGTTCCTGTAAACTATGAGTGAAATTTCAGGCAAATTATATGGAAAATTAAACAAAAGGTACATTTAAAATTAAAATCAATTTTGTACCTACAGAATGTATGTGAGTGACTTCGTTACCACACATTCTTTTAAACAAAATCAACTTCGCATTCAAGTAAACTATTTTCTTCTGAGTGCTTTCGTAAAACTAAAAGCGATCCATATGTTCTTTAAATAGCTGGTAAATTAACTCGGAAGAAATTTTAGCAACTACAAGAGTTCTATCCAGCTATTTAGGCCTCACACTCTAAGACAGAGGCATATATATTTACACTGTGCTGGTATCGCTTTTCAGTCTAACACAATAGACTAATATAAATGATAAGTATGTGTATTAATTTTATCAATAATTTTGAAAATATTTATAATATGTGCAAACAGGAATTTATTTGCTTCAATCACCCGTTGTGTGTTTTACCTTTATGAAGTTTTAGCTCAATATGTTCCCCATTTGAATTGTATCCTGCTAACTTAATTACGCCTGGATCGTTGGATATTAAGCTCTAGCAGATCTGATAACGCTTTGTTACAATGCTTGAATACCAAAAGGAAATATTCATTCCTTGTGGTCACTAACGTGAACGTTAGAGAGACCTGAACTCTATAAATTACTCACAAAGCTCAGAGGAAGGTGAAGTTACCTAATTGAGTAATCCCAGTGCTCCCCAGCCGAAGGAGAAAAACACGAGTTCCACAAAGCCTCTATAATACAGCGAATAATCTGCTAAGTGCATTAACATCAGATGCGTTCTGAACTGGATAGACACAATATAATCCTAAACTAAAAATGCGACATCGTCGGATAAACAAACAAATTATACCCACAATAATATCTGGGAAGCTTCTTACTAAAAGTAATAATGATGATGATGATGATGATTTGTTGCTAAACAAAAAAATACGTAAAAATAATAAATATCTACATAACAATAGCCTTCTCTATCCACTATCCTTTGTTTTTATGCCATCTCAATTTACTGTTCTTACACTATTTCCTTTTATCTATATTTTATTCATGAAACGAAATGTTAACAACAATGGTTGGAATACTCATTCTATTGCAGGTACAAGAAGGCACACGAGGCTGAAATGATAACATTTCTGAAAGTTAATTCCATATTGGCTAGCTTTGGTAGTGTAATCTTTGGAAAATACCATTGGAAGCAAAAGAAAGCTCAAGTATCACCTCAAAAATTGCCTTATAATCTTTTGAAAAAATAGTGCTCGTATAGTGCTAAATAATGCTCGTAAAGGCTTCAATAGTATCAATATAACACCAGAGCTATGTACATATTGTATGAAATCTACTTTGAGTTTAATAAACTATTGTCTACCTAATTAAGGCTAAACAGTTACACTGAATTATACCAAATGCATTCATAATGAAGAAGACGTCACAGTCTATGAAGAAAATTCCAAGATATAGATTGTGGCAGAGATAAATACCTTAATTCATGTTGTTTTAATAAAAATTTGAGATTCTTTTTGAGAAACTAAACAATTTCAAAAATGCCGTTTTTTATGTATTGAAAGTGTATCCAAAGTTTTCGAGTCATGGAAGACGCTGTACTGCTATGCTATATATCGTAGTGTATGCAGAAACGCAAGCACACACGTCCGCGTTTAGGTTCATCTAAAACGTCATGTTTAGGTTCAAGGATCACAAAAAGGGCGCTGTTTCTCCATAAAATATTGTAATGCTTGGTATTTTCTATCAAGAGGAGTCATGATATCCGATAGGAGTGGTTAACTTAAGTGACACCTGCCTGAAAGGCTCATCAATTACATTTCGTATTATGTACTGCAAAAGGGTAACCTAAAAGTCTGAGTGGGTATTTTAGTCAAACAACCACTGTGCAATTAAATCTTAAGTGTAATCTACATTGTCAAAAACATGGATTGCTGTATGTCTCCAGTACTAAATAACACTTCAATTGTCCAAGCGGGTTTCTTGTACTCTAAGATTACGAAACGTATATACGAAGGAGATAGTTAAGTGCAGATGTTCTACTGCCATTAGTCCTGGACTCGTAGGACCAAGGACCTGGGCCTCCTACCCGGGAGCGATGGATACTCCGGGGCTCTTTCCATAGGGCAATATCTTGAGTCTAAAAAGCACCTCCCCCCCCCGCTGAGCACAACGACAAGACGGGATGGAAGTTGATACGCCACTTACGCGCGTCATCCCCGCAGGGAAGACTATCGAAAACCTCGGTGGGGCCGCCTGGTGATCTAGCACACCTTCTACTAGCTCTACAGGCTCTACTCGGGACTTATAAGGCAAAAGTCTACCCTCTCCGGGCGGCCGTAGCCTGGCCGGAGGTACCCAATTCCCCGTGGGTGTCGGGAACACACTAACCCCTCGAGTCCAACCCAATCCGAACAACTCCCAATCAGGGAGGGGCTCGGCAGTTCGGCCCGAGGTTCCTCTAGTAACGTCAGAGGTACCACGAGTGCTAAGGTTCCGCAGCGCCCGCACCTCGGCAGCTGAAGTGCACGGATCCCCTCAACTACGGGAATAGAAAAGAGATAAACCACACAGATGCCGGAGGTTGAAATTCCATTGAAAGTTAAAAAAGGTGTCACTGTAACTTCAGCAGTCATATATCTGCTAGATGCTGTACACTGCTTGCTGTTCTAGTGGATCCGGCTGTGCAAACCTACTCTCAAGACACCACAATTGCGTAATAGCTCAAGATCATCTTGAAAAGCCCAGCGAATTATATCGTATAGCATTGTACTTTGAAAGCTGAGTTTGATTTTAGCACTGATGTACACAAACTGTGTAAAGCTCCATGAAAAGGTCTCAGATAAAACCAAGAAAGCTGTATGAAAAACGATTTTCGGTATTCCTCTGGTTTCAGGGAGAGAATACATAATTTGGAAAATTATAAGGAGATAAATGAGTTTGGATGTGAAGATTATATTTTCCGAATCACTTTTAATGTATTAAGATGTTAATGCAACTTCCTCATATTTCGCTATCAGCAGTGGCTACACTTCCCATAAAGAAGCTCCAAAGTTTAGTCTTGTTTGTTACCAGGATTATTACGACATGAAACGTTTCTAAATGCTGATTTGCATATTTTAAAGGCTGGTACGTAAGTTGTATACACAGTGGCTTACATAAAAGGTGAAGGGAGGGGGCTGAGCTGAAATTATTACTATGGGGCCTTAGTCTGGCTTGCCAAAAGGGAGAAGAAAGATGGGGAAGAGGTAGACAAAAGCAAGGAGGAAATTCACACCGTGTTGTAAAGAATTTTGTTTTACTTTCTCATACACGCAGAGTCTCATCCATAAATTATGTCACCAAATTTCCGGCTTAACTTCTATCGCCTTATCCTAAGCCTGCTTACCTTAGCTAAATATTTATAATATTATTTTCTGCCTCATTGTAGACATTATCATAAAAACGTCTCTGACCAGAAACCTGACAGCTAGGAAAAGTATTTCTTCCCACAAATTTGTTCATGTTATGTTAAATAAAGCCACCCAGTGCAATAACAATTTAATTAAAGGTTAACTTTGACTTTTTATCTCAAACAAATTTAAAGTTCCATGATAAAGACTGGTTAGACTTAAATTCGTTGCATAAAACTGTCCTCGGTGCTTCAGTAGGAAGTGCAAGAAAAGCAAATGTACAATGTACCTTCAAGAATTTTTCAAACCAAGATAAATTGCAAGATATTTTGGAAATTTCTACATGCATATCTCTGCAAGTTGTAATGAACGCTTTCCAATTTCTTTTATGCACAAACACGCGATTATGGGTTGCATCTCTTAGGCCAATACTGAAGTAAATTTTAAATGTTCCTAAAAATCATTCTCTGAAATGTTTCCATGCCTATTTACGAACTGCCTAATAACTCTGATTTTCATTTTAGGTAATCTAACATCTGCATTGTGTTAAGTTTCTCAATGGTTCCTGACAGTAGAAAAAAATAAGTTGATAATCTTTAAATATTGTTCATCTTCCTCCTAGTGCCTGCCAATCTTATTTTCAAAAAATAAATTTATTTACTTAAAAGTCTTAGCAGCGTGTCCTCTTCTTTAAAACTAAATGTACACAGTAGGCACTATGTAGTTTTATTTTTGACTAGAGCATTTTCGCTAAAGTACAAGACCACTACCTTCTCTGCCAACTTTCCACATTTTTCATATAATAGTTTTCTCTCTATATTTCATGCTACAACAATTTGTATAACATTTGTTATAATGGCTTTGTTAAACGTCGCTAAAATTCATACTAATCCTTAAGTTAGTTTGCATATGGAAAGGATTTCAGGAAGTGTTTAAACCTGCTTTCACGAAAATGGGAAATTGGGGCATCATTAAGTGATTCGCTTTTTACTTTTGTATGAGAAAACTTCGAAATAAGGAAAGCGAAATTGAGAGTTTTCACATATATCAATAGTTATATATTGGTTCTAATTACCGTTTTTATGAAGAGCACCAGGACGCCTGGTAGATAATGGTTACCGAGGAAGCAATTGAAAAACGTAATTCTCCCAAGCGTGAAAAGCTCGCGATGTGGCACTAGCCATAGGTGTGTCAGCAGGAACGGAAATTTGTATTTTGCATGATACGTGTGTGATAAGTTGTCAGTCTGATTAGTATCTTACAAATTTACCACGCGAAGATTTCCTCGCAAATGCTTGTACTTCAAACTTCAACTTATATTGAAATATATGGGGCGAACTTCTCTGTGTAAGATGGGTAGAAGCGTCTGAGGGCTACTAATGAGTTAGGTATAGGAAGTAAAGGGGAAGCTATGGGAAATATTAACGATGAGTTGGCGTGATTTGTCCTTAGCTTTGAATTTTGAACTGAAATGCATAGCCCGTGCTTGCCACTTCTCTCCCATGGTGAAGGGTGTAACTTGTTAGTTCATCAGCTTTTCTGCTATAAAAGTTATTTTCTTGTTAAAATGTGTTAAAGTTCACAATTCACATCTTCTTGGGCATTTCATTGGAAGTGATTCTGCCTTGGCTTAGCCTTCTCTAGTTTGCATGGCCACATACAAAAGTACAAACTAGAGTGAAAATATTTAATTAGTTCACGGCCGTGATAAAATGTACAACAGAAACAAGGTACATATGCAGAATTATATAGGAATAGCTGAAAAAATCCACTTTATACAGGAATAAATTTGTGCAATGATGCACAGCGTGAGGAGATTATGAGACTAGATAGGACATTTCTGCAAAAGTGTAGCAGTTTTTAAAAGTTATTAATTAAAAAAAAAACATTTTATTATAATTCAGATCATTCATCTACTCGGTATCCTCTATCTCACTTGTTCCGAAACTGAAATGTTTGATAGAACTATTTCTGCAAAGATTTATATCTAGTGATAAGAAGTGACACAAAAATGGGTTCTGAAGAACAGCATGTGAATATAACAAGGCAGTTTAGTTATCTAAAATAATTCGGGGAACTTCAGCACGTTAGGTTGCGTTGTAGTGAAGTGTGCATACTTGTTGCTACAAATCCAGAGATACATGCAACAAAGTGGGCAACATTTCATTAATTGTTGAAGCGAGTTTTGTAATTTATAGTTGCAATCTCAGCAGCATGCCAAAGTTTAGCGCAATGCATGTTGACGCAAGACGGGCTGCCCAAGTAAACCGCTCTAGCTCGCTTCCTGAATTTGCGGTTTCCCTTCCCCGACCCTCCTCATCATCAGCATCTCCCCGGGGGGCCCCGAACTTGGCCGCACAATGGCGAGAGGCAACTGGGGCAAAGTGCGTCGCTACAATTGTACTCGCCGCTTGCTACTTAATAACATTAATAATTCCGTTATATCTCAGAGCTAACACAAACCAAACTGAAACATAACCCCAAGAAAAGGCCCACCATCCACCTCTCAGGCATAAAAATAAAGATTTATTTACTAAATGTGGAAAGTCACAAATACTTTTGAAGAATGCTTTTGAAGGAAACTACCTAATAAGTGTTTCAAATGGGAAGCGGTCTTGACTGTAGCGAATCAAATGCATTAGAGTCTTCAGCTTTGCCACCTCTTTACCCTCACTCTAATATTTCCCTTTCTCTCACACACTTACGAGCGTTCTTGACACCAGACGTAAGGTTTTGTATATTATACAAAAGACTTAAATGTTTAGTTTGAAATGGTCATTCCAGTGTCATTAGAACCATCCTTACCCATATATATCCACGCATACCCTGAGAGTAACCTCATATCTTTACTCTGCGCTACACATCAAATTTGCCGTTTCAAATTTCGTCTCTATATAACGGCTTTGCGTTCTGAATGATGATGGGAAAATAAACGAATTAAGATAGCGGATTGCACCTAAGAAGTGAAAAGACAACACAATATATAAGTGAAACATAAAGCATAAGAAGTATATAATAACAGTTTTCAGGTTTAATTCAGAAAACCAAAACTGTTTCTTTGATTCCATGCTTCAAAAGGCAGTGCCAGAATTAATTCTAAACCTTCAAAAGGATAAACAGCACACACAGGCCGGTTGTGTTGGAAGGAAATCGGAATTTGCTGGCCACTCCCACAGTTGTAGGTGAAGTTTAGGAGCCATTAAAAAGTTTGTAGTGGTGCCGTAAATCAAAAGATGCTTCAACAAACTACCTGCGTGCCTGAGGTACATCCTACCAAGTCAATGCGCGCTGCACCGATATTATTGATGGCGTCCAGCTCTTCTCCCCTAATTATCATTAACTTCCGTATTAATTTGTGCCTTGCAAACAACCAACTGCAGGTTTCTCCCACATAAACAAGTAGATAGCTAAACTTAGAGGCTAATGTTGTTTCAAATAAACTGCATACACGTTGTTTATTGATTTTAAGATCTCCGTCCCACAGTTTGCAGTATTCAAAACTGCTTATAACTGTACGAGGCGTGTCCGTAAAATAAGGTCTCCAATTTTATTTAATGTAGAAAACATGTTTATTGTCTATGAATGCTACACTGATGGAAAGGCGGAACTTACAGATACCTTTCAACGCAATTCCATTGCGATCGATGCACTTTTGCATGCGCTGTGGCAGTTTATGTATACCCTTGTCATAGCACTCTCCCGCCAAGTTGCGCAGGTAGCGCTCAACCTCCACCCAGGTGTGACTTCAACTCAGGAAACAGATAATCACTAGATGCTACGTCTGGACTGAGGGTGTCCCATCCGAACTGGGCCAGGAGGTTAGCCGTTGCATGTGCAATATGGAGACGAGCGTTGTCGTGACGAAAAATCACTCCTTTCGTCAGCATTCCCCTCCTTCGATTTTGAATGGTACGTCGTAATTTTTTTAAAGTCTCACAGCAACTAACGGCGTTTATTGTTGTGCCGGTAAGCATAAACTTGCACAACAATACACCGTTTCTGTACCAGACCACATTGCCCATCACATTGGCGGCAGAAAATGTGTGTTTGAACTTTGGCGGCTTCTTCACTTTTCAATTTCCACTTTCACTTTTCATTTTCACTTTCCACTTTTTCAGTTGTTTCGGCTGAAACCGAAGGACGACCAGAACGCTGTTCGTCATGGACGTCTGTACGTCCGTCTTTGAACTCTCTGACCCACTTTCGCACGTTTTTGAATTTCATACACTGTGGCCCATAGACTTCGCATAACTTACGATGAATTTCAATGGGGTTAGTGCCCTTGTCACTCAAAAAACGGATCACTGCACGCAACTAGCACTTGGCGGCGGAAGTGATAGGAAGCTCCATCGCAAACGGCTGCCCAGACAAGACTAATTGTTGCAACGAGTTCGTTGTGGTGGGGATTTGAAGGGATGAAACCTAGCTACACGCCAGTGTTGCCATATCTCGCGTAATAGCGTTCCTCACGGCCCCATCGCCTTGGCGACCTTATTTTAAGGACACGCGTCGCACAAATTGATCACTCCATTACGGACAATCCCTCATTTTCCAATCCATCTATAGTAGATGGAGGACATACCGCAGTACACTTAACATTCTAATACTGAAATTTAATAGGTTTTAAGGACCCTCTATGCGTAAAATGGTCCTCTGCGCCCGCAAGCATGTGTTAAAAGCAGCTTTAATCTACATATTGACGTCACAAATAAAATATATCATCAATTTATTGAATGACCTTGATCGAGTGGGATGGCTCAGACGGTTTCATCTGTAGCCTGCTTTCGGGTGGTGCTGGTTCTATTCCCTTGGCCCTCCTATCTGACCCATGGGTATTTCGGTGGTTTTCCCGGATCGCTAGGCGAATGCTGGGAAGGTTAATTACTTCCCCCGAATTCCATGTCCCTCTATTTCAATTCCTTTATCATTTCACATCATATTTTCATCCTGTGGTCTCTTTCAGGGTAGAAGTGTCAACGGGTGCATCGGCACTGTTGTGACCCTGGGTAGGCGACCCTCTGTCTGCTTTCGCCTCATCGTTCCTCCCGAGGATACCCGACTTTGACCATAGCTACAATAAACTGCAGGCTTCGGTGCCGAATCCCCCACGTAGTAACCGTGATAATAATTAAAATCTTGGCTATCTTATAAGCCGTAACGGATATACAGTATGCTCCTCACAAAAATTAGATTTCGTTAAAGCACAAGGTTTAGTGAAATACGATTTATTGTGTCACTAACCATTTCCGAGATAACCATTATTAATGGTTTGGCCTTTTCTAATAACTTGCCATTTCAACGTGCTATAGTCATTCAGTTGATTCTCATGTCTTGGAAAGTATGGAATTACAGGACTAGCATATAGAGACGTGGTTTTGATCTGTCGATTCCGTTTCCTGTATCCCGCATTAACATTTACCTTCAACGAAGTGTTATTACACAATTTCTATAAACGTTTATCCTCGTTAATAGAAGGAATGCAGGAAGAAATCTAGAAACTGCAGATATATATATATATGCTAATTTTATTGATTTACAATTATTTTGGCTATGTACGTAGTAATAAATGCTTTAAACACATTCGTTTTCAGTTTCGTTTTTAAAGCAAGGATTTCATTCACAATTGAGTCAAACGCGCTCATGATTTCCTTGAAACAATTAGCAATATATTCAGAGCATAAAGTTGACACAAATCTGCGACAATAACTTTGAATTTCTACACACTTTCCCTTTTGGGATTAAGTAAACGTAGTTTCAAAAATTCCCAGATATCATTCGCAAAAACCAATAGAACAGGTAGCAGGTTTCCCTTGTTTTAATATCCATAAGAATCCACTCAGCTTATTCTTTACTCATTATACCAAGATTGGTCGACAAGTAATCAATTTGGCTGTTGAGGAATGCATTTAAGGATCCTATTTACGTCCTTAACTTAACATTGTAACATTGCCCCAACAATTTCGATATAGTTTTCAGAGTTCTTATCACTGAGAAAGATTTATCTCAATCTATTGTATGTCAAACAGGTTGACCCCTCTCACTCGCATTTTGACTGTGGAAATACAAGAGCTGTTCAATAAAGAATGATCATAATTTTTTACGGTCATAATTTTTCGCAATAAAATTCAATCTTATTATACTCTGTTAGCATAATCTGAAACAAACACGCCTTAGTAGTTTCATTGTTGGTATTCCTGGTCTCCGCCTGTGAGAACCAGGCAAGTTCAGACATTTTCAGTATCGCCTACAGCTGCAATGGAGGTAACATGCAGTTAAAGTTGATGCTAAAGGAAGATCCGGTGTTTCTTTCAAACATAATCACTGCTGATGAAACTTAGCGACATCATTTTGATCCTGAGAGCAAACAGTAAAGCTCAATGTGGAAATCTTCTTCACCACCAACCAACCAGCCAACCTAAAACGCAAAAGTGGTTGCTCCCGCTGGGAAAGTTATAGTCATCTGATTCTTCGATATTCAGGGAATGGTTTATCAGTATGTTGTACCTGCACACACATTAGTAACTGCAAAGTACGACAGGGATGTCCTGAAAACATTGCAAATCCATATCTGGCGCAAAAGACCACATTTCCATAAAGCAGGCTGGATGCTGCACCACAATAATGCGCGGCCGCATATTGGCAATATTGTTGCTATATATCTTGCGAGAAACAACGCGAAGTGCATCCTTCACCCTCCCTATAGTCCGGATTTAGCCCCATGTGACTATTTTCTATTTCCTAACTTAAAGAAACGCCTTCGTGGGAGGCATTATCCATCAGCAGAGCAGTGGTGAAGTCTGCAGAGGCGATTTTGAAGAATCTCACAAAAAAACGGTTTCCAGCATGGCTTTGAATACTGGCAGAAACGCTGGTACAAGTGCATCGCATTCAGGCAGGAATATTTTGAGAAGGGCCATCAAAGTTATCAGGATGAGTAAAGGTACGTTGTCAAAAAAGTATGTGATGGTTCCATATTGAACAGTTCTTGTATATTCTCTGAATCACCTACTGGTACATTTGCTTCAGCTTTCTGTTGTAACTATGTAACAAGAAATCTGAAACAGTTCTTCAGAATAGTTAGAAATTATTTCCTTAAGATTAATTTAATATATAGGAATGGAAGATGGGCTTAAGAACGAAGATTACAGTTGTCATAGTGCAGTTCTTTGTCTACAGAAAATAAATTGTTCCTTATTGACCAATGTTCTTTTTGTACATTACTTTCATCTAAACTTGCCGCCCGTTCAAAAATAAAATAGAAATGGTAAGTAAACTGCTTGTTGGCATAAAAATAGGGGTCACTTGTAGATCACCAGGAATACTCCATTTATGTTCCACATACTTCACCGTCTCTAGGCGTTCGGTAACGTAGATGGTAGCGTTTCAGACTCACGTTCAAGGAGTCCCGAGTTCAAATATCGGTGAGGGTGATTTACCTGGATAAGGTTTTCTCCGGAGTTTTCCCTTATCCTGAAAGACGAATGTCGGGTATCTCTAAGCTCCATGGACCCCGGACTCATTTGGGCAGCATTTCACCCATTCCATTCATAGTCCGATATGACTTAAAGTTGGAGGACGTAAATTACCAAAACATAAAAATTCTCTAGGTGAACAACCAACGTATATTTCCATTTTTAAATTGAACTGCATGGCCTACTGTAATTGAGGGTAGTAATATTCCATTTAGCAGCATATTTGTCGTTAAACTTGTCTTTGAGCTAGCGTTAGAAAGAGTCCACTAATGAGGCTTAAATGAGGAATTCTTGGCATTAAAAAACCAGTATGTTGTTACACAACTTCAGATAATAATTAAATTGTAAAATGTAACGAACTTTGGGTGGTAACATACTTTTTCCCCTTAATCTTAAAGGAATAAGTTCGGAGCTGCCCCTCAGTACTGTCCGGTCGTTGTATCTCCAGCTCTGACGTTTTGCGACTTAAAGGGGTAGAGGGGGAAGGATAATTGTACCAACATACATTAATGAGCAATTGAAAACATATCCTCAAAATTATATTTAGAATGAAATTATAGGACTATATTAGCTTTAAAACACTGAAGTACAACTTACAATTACATTATAGTGCAATATATTTATTGCAACAACACTGTATTTGAGTATTTCGTTCACACCTTTCACTCACACTAACTGCATCTGTTGGTAGTGCTGTGAGTCTCTACATCCGGTATTGTGGCCAGGTAGTTAAAACTGTGTGCTGGTACCAAACAGCGTTTTCGCTGCTAGGCGTGGCTCCCGATCCCAACACCGTGTTACCAGGTTAAATTTGTTCTAGCCACGTGGCTTTAGCTGCTTGCGCTGGTGAACTTTCTTTGGTATATTTTGCGTGCGTGAATTCCGACTTTTAGTGTTTGTAAGTCCTATTATTATCGCTATTATAATAATATGGCTACTGGTTCGTGAAATATGCAAATACGTGAAATATTTAAAATACGCATTGTTCCTCTGCTTGAAACTACCGCTAAAGTACTGGCAACAGCCTGTTTCTCCCTCTCGAGAAACGTCTGGGCCGTAGATTGAGCGGCCGAACTGTAGTTATAACTCACATTACCAAAATATTAAGAAAGCTTGTATTAACTTTTGAACATCCTTTAATATTAAGTTCACTTACAAGTTCAAAGTCCACTGTGGTTCATTTTCAATGGCTGTGAACAAACACGCACTTTCCCACTGCGTGGAATAAGACTAATTGCATAGTCCAAATTAGAGGGATACTTTCTGCAATCTTATTCCTAACTAGTTATAACGACAACGCTGCACAAACCAAAATAGCAATCTGTATTGTAGTTTTACTTTCACGCCACAGCACTATTACTAAAGGCCAATACTTCTGCTTGACATAAACCCATTGTATTGCATTTTCCGTGCACAAAGAATATACGTAATGGGGAGGCTACTTTTTATCCAAATCACCAAGAGGAATGAAATATAAGGCTTTATTTGTATTTTTGTAAATATTCGTTATACTTCTGCTATTGTGCAGAAGCATAACAAAAGCAGATCATATTATTTACGCAGTGATGACGATCTGACACTTTCTACGCGAACATCGAAACTAATTTGGATTCAACACTGGTCTAAATGTGGACAGATTACAAAACTAAATTATTTCTTAGGAACGAAGTTTAACAAAGAAATGACCTGGGTCGGTAAAAGGAAAGAAATTGGGGGATGGGAAAGCAATTAAGAGAAACTTCTGACAAAATATTTCCATAATTGTAGCCTGTTGAATCAAAACTAGGGCAGGTTTGAGATTTCAATCTGGAATGGAATTACAAAATAATCTCATTTAGCACTCACTGAGTAGGCCTGTGTAACCTACAAAAATATTTCGCAGAACTGTCACAAAATTAAGAATTAACAATAGAATAAATCTAAAATATGTATCAAACCATTTTATTTTCAACGATAATAAGTATTGTGACTTTGTGGGTTCGTAGAGTTAAAAGTCCAATTTGCCGAAATTCTAAATGTTCTTTATTTCCGTAGCAATACACTGTTCAATTCTCACGTAACAACATTACGTTGCAACAACAACAACAACAATAACTCATGTTTCATAACTTGCAACTCCACTCTTGGCGAGTCGTCGCCTCTTTAAATACCTCACTGATAATTTCTAGATTATTCGAAAATAAACCACAAACCCAAAAGTCTCTATTAGTCAAGAAGTAAGTTGAAATTTCCATTTATCTCAGTTTGTTTGTTTCGGCACACCTTTATCTGCATGTTGTCTTTGTCTGCCGGCCCTTGGTTTTCACACTGCCCGCCTATCAGTTCCTTTTGTGTAAACAATCCGCGCGATCTTAGATACTGGTTCGCAACAGTATCAATATGATTAAAGTACCAACATATAGATAATTGCCAAATATATATTAAAATAACTACATTGAGTCATCATTTGCTGTGAACACACCTATGTTTGCTTTATGTACCAAGTGTGCATTTCATTTTAGTTGAAAGAATTCCATTCATTTTGGGATTCATCACTCATACATACTCCTTGGAACACACTATCCCAGCATCGCAGGGATGAAACCCGATGTGGGAGTCTAGTGTACAAAACAGCAACGTTTTGTTTCCTAAAAGGAATTTACTTTCCAATTAGTATTGCTTCTCATATGGAAAATGCGAAGAACAGAGCAATTTTTAGTTAAATTACATTGTGGAGTAGGTATTGGAATCTGATATTATGGAAATTAATTGTTCTGTCACACTAGCTGTGTGTAGGACGCACTATGAAACGGTAGAGCCAGACTGAAAAATTCAGTGCCATAGCCGGGATTTGAACCATGGATCTTCTGGTTGCCGTCCAGCCGCTGTAACCCTTGAGCTACTATGGCCAACGTGCTAACATGACACTAAATTCTCCACCTGACTCTACCTCAGTCCATAGTTCTCACCGAACTATAAAGCCCGGGCCTTAAAGTACTTACAGCATAGTAAGTCGCCATTAAGGTAGTTGTCTCACTTGTTTATGAGAACTCCTAAGCGGTTTACCGGGAAAAACACGAGTCAGGTGGAGAATTTAACGTCATGTCGGCACGTTGGCCATAGCAGCTTAAGGGTTAGAGCGGCTGGACGGCAACCAGAAGATCTATGGTTCAAATCCCGACTATGGCATTGAATTTTTAAGTCTGGCTCTACCGTTTAATAGTACGTCCTACACACGGCTAGTGTGAAAGAACAAATAATTTCCATTAATTGTACGTAACAGTGGTCCAAACTATAAAGCTCGGCCCTTAAAGTACTTACAGAATAGTAATTCGCCATTAAGGTAGTTATATCATGTGTGTATGAGAACTCCTAGTGGTTTACCTCGAATAATACGAGTCAGGTGGAGAATGCAATGTCATGACGGCACGTTGGCCATTGTAGCTCAAGGTTTAGAGCGTCTGGACGGAAGGCAGAAGATCCATGGTTCAAATCCGGGCTATGACATTGAATTTTTCACTCTGTCTCTACCGTTTTAACTGCCATTATGTTTGATCGACCCTTACTCTTCGAATACTAACCCTTCCTCAGATTAGAGCGCGAAAAAAACTACAGTAAAGCAAACCCGCTCGCGTATGCATTTGTTTTTTAGCGATGTGTGGGGAATTGAGTAACAAGCAAGTCTGTAATATTGACATGTATAAGTCAATTAAATCATCTTGTAGCCGCATAATAGTTCATATGTTAAGCAATAAACAATTTTTGGCAACTATGCAATCCTATATAGACGATATACATAAATATGGTATTTATTGCACGGTTATATAAATTTAAATACGCCCATCGTGGCTTGCTTTCGGTAAAAGTGTTCAAAGGAGAAGCTGTTTGGCTAACAGGGGCAAATTTTGAAGCCGTTCCACCAATGTCTCTGCTCCATCAACCGCTACTCAACCCACAAAGGATGCTGGATATGGAAGC
Organism: Mantis religiosa; assembly: GCA_030765055.1. Taxonomy (NCBI): domain Eukaryota; kingdom Metazoa; phylum Arthropoda; class Insecta; order Mantodea; family Mantidae; genus Mantis; species Mantis religiosa. The sequence continues at coordinate 294,989,559 of CM060948.1, read as the reverse complement.
AATAACCCTATTGCTTCCCGTTCTCGAAGATTTGGGTGCCAGTGGAAATTACACCTTCTGAGCTCCAACTCGCTATCAGCTCAAGCTATGAGATACTTATCTCAGGATATCCTCGTAGTTTTGGGAAAATATAACTTTTATTTCGGAGATAAATATTTTAATATATCGTTTAAATACTTTTAACTCAGCAGTTGCCAAGAAAATAAATGCTACTCTATAAATTTACGGCGTTGACTACAATTTGTTCCCGTAAATGAATATGTTAATTAGTCCTTCGCGGTGGTATTTGAAGGCAAGACGATGAATATTATGCTAGGCGATGTACTTAGGCGCAGTTCTGCCCCTTCGGCGGAGTTTCGCGCTGTCTTTTGCGAGCGAATATTCACAATTCAAATCGTCATAGTTCCAAATGAAGTGAGTGAATACTGTCTTGAACCCTGTATTTAAGCCTATACTTCCCTTTGTAAATTCTCTTCCCCTTGACCACTTTATGTTCCTCACCTATGTCCTCTAATACTTTATTGTAATATACTTTCTAAAATCTTCAATAATATATGACTTTACTTCCAATCCCGTCTATAAATTTCTCAAAAATCCAACACATTATTTCAAGAAACTCGCTCCAGTGTGCTACTAATATGAGAATCCCCCTTAATAAACTGCTTGCTCTCTCGCTTAATTATCCTAGAAAATTATATGAATTGGCCTGTCCAAGAATCAGTAACCACAAATTTGTAGCCATCTCCAATGATTTACAGCTGCTAACAAGCAATACATTTATGAATACACAATTTTACTAATTTTACCTTGTCATAAAGTAACATATGCAATAATACTTAGAGAGAATTTGTTTAGTTTGCTTTTATACTAACACTTTATCGATTGCAAATTATAAATTTAATTGCTTATTTATTCATTTCTTTCAACATTATGAATTATGTAATATACATATAATTTTGTGTATCAGTGGGACCAGAGCACACTGGAGCGGTTCCCCCCCTTGTGGGTTGGACTTATATCACACGATGCGGTGACATATCTGAAGTGGAATTCGCCCTGTCGTGAGGTCTATGCCCCAGACGCGCAAAAGTTTCGCGCTCCCTTGGTGTGGCGAAGCATGTAGAAGCCAAACCTTACCTTGATGTAGAAGCGATGAACCTTTCGTCTAAAAGCCGTGAAGCTTATGTTCTCGAATATTTCTATAAATCCTCTCTCCGGCAGCTGCGGCGAGCGATGAGATGTGAAGCTTCTCAGGCGTGGTATCGATATAAAGGGATTTCACTTTTGGGCAACTATGGAGTAAAATAATTAACACCATTTCAGTTTACTTGGAATTATATTTCTCGACATCATTTTCTTCTTTACATGCGACTTTTTGCACTCAATGTATATAGCCCTTTACTATATTTTAATTTTCTCCTTTTATTTATAAATGTTGCAATGGTTTTTTACTTAAATCATTTATCATAGCGTCGCGTATTCGATGTATATTTTTAACGCTTATTAAACGTTCATACATGAGGAACACCAATAACTTCTCGTAGTTTCAAGAAGTCTCTTATCGAAAACGCGTCTACCCTCGTCGAGAGTTAAAGCTAGAAGAAAAAATATAAGAATAAAATCATTGGTTGTTTTTTTCTGTTTTGGTTGATAAGTTATCGTAATATTTAATTCTTATTGATCCTACGTCACAGTTTCGGATTTCATTAAAACTAAGCATTTGTTACATCATCTATATGGCCTGCTTGGTTATTAACTTAAGTTGAATTATAGATGGCCATGTTTACTTAATATGGCCATGTATGCAATATCAGCTGCAACACTGTATCAAAATTCCTTGCGTGCCTTTACTTTTTCGTATTGATTGAAAATAAAATTTTCAAGGGAAGCGCTGTATAATCAAAACGTTTTGCCAAAGCAAGACAGTAGCAGAATGCCATGCATTCCCTCTAGAGAGAGGAAGAGGTGTATAGCAAGGCGAACCAATCTCCCAAAAAAATACTCCTGTGCTTCCTTAAGGAGATATTCCGTAAGCAAATTAACAAACTACAGGTTTGTTGACCAATGATATTTTTTTTCAAAAAAAAAACCTCCAGGCAAATTGCAAAGAATGGGACCGGAACTTTTCTTTTTTGTTCCATTTATACCCTGCCTTTAACTGCAATGGTCATATCGGCGGACGTTCTGCCTTGGAACGTATCGATGGTTTTAACTCGTAATAGTTGAGTTTTATAATTAGTTCACGCTCACATTCACACTCTCATTCATACTTACAAACTCTGGGAAAGAGAGGAAATCATCTTGGTTGAAGAAAATTCTACCCCAGCAGGAAAATCGAACCCGGAGCCCATAGCACGTCACGTCTGAGCAATGAGGCCAGCCAGACAATAACTTGAAGAACTACAAGGACGTAATATACGTGTCCTTTTGCACATGGCTGGAAAAACTTGTACTCTTCAAAGACAAAGCGGGAAAGCAGATAAAGAGGCAAGACTCGTGAGCAGGCCTCATTACTATTGTGTATCAGTTTGGATCGACCACTAAACTAACTTCAAGCTAGAAACCTGTATCCACTCAGTTATACTTTATGGATACCAAAGACCATCGGAAAAAGTATATATTGAAACGCAGATAGACCGACACCTTCAGCGAAAGTGTAGGACTTCGGTCTCCCTCGTAGAAATACAAGCGTTTGACCAGAACTAGTGAGAATATTAAGGCAAAACAGTTGGTGCTCATTTAGGATAATTCAAGATATAAATGCACGAGTAATGTTAATTATATCCATACCAGTATCGTAAATAGGTTAGCAAACCATGTCAGAACTAGTAAATGTAGCGAATACGCGAACTGGTCATTGAGTAAACGGTGAACTCACAACCCTGATATCCCTAGAATAGGGATTCTGAAAAACCAATTGATTTAGGTCATGCAGATTAGGTTCACGTTTGATATCCGACGAGCTACCCGTAAGTAAGTAGAAGGAGCCTAATGGGTTGATTTCTTATTTCTTTTAATGTGAAACTGCATTATTATTCTGCGGCAAGCTATATACAGTGAAGATAAATACTGAATATTAAATTTTGATCTCTTTAGGTTTGAAAAAAAATCGAAGTGAACGGAAAAGGTTATTTATATGCTCGAGACTTGATAGCCTCTAAGTTTTGTATAACGGCAATGATGAAAAGCTTTCTACGAATGCAAGACATTTTAATGTGCTCAAAGTGAGCGCGGAGTAAACATTATCACAAAAGCCAATACACAAAGTTCTTCAGGTATTTATGTGTCCTCCTTTGAATTTAGTCTACGTATTCTAATGATTTTTGTGGTATCTACGCTTGTTTATTTCTTAAAGCGACGTTATTTAGGTCAGCCATGCCATATTCTCATAGCGTTCTTTATCTTCCAGTAAACTGCCAGATATGTAATAAAATGTTATACTGGGAATCGAACTGTTCAGACTATTGGGACATTTATTTGCATTTCTTTTATTGTCATAAGGAAAGCGGAATCCTTTCATATGAGCCCAATACTACGTTTATTGTAAGGCAGGAGAAAAGAGAACAAATAATATATGGAATCCAGCATATGCCTGCTCCTGCAACCAAACTCTGTGTACTAGGGAATATATTGCATCAATTCTGTAGACGTTCTCATGCCACAAAAAGAAAAGAATAGCGAAATATGGAAGGGACTGCAAAGCATGAAGGAGCACAAACAAAACAATAATGATACCAAAAAATTGATGGCAAGCGGGCCGCGTACATACAGTTGCTTATGATTTATGGAAAACATCTTAAACATCACTTCACCATGTACGTCTGACGTTGCTATAAATAACAATGTATATTGTTTCCTTATACTTTATTGTCAAACAGCTCTAATGTGCTATTTAACAAGTAGATATTTACTTATTGAATTTTCTCTATAAGTATGTAACATGTTTTAAAGCTATTTCTCAAATTACATATCAAGAAGCCTAAAGACCTCAAAGAAATGCTAGAGATACACATAAACAACTGCAATAAATAATTCTCTTACGTTAAAATAAATGCATGATGTAAAACTTATAAGTTGCAGTACTCTAAAATAAGAAAACATTGGCAAGGAAAACAGTTATAAGTTAGGATAGCAAAGGCAATTATTTAGTCGTTACCACTCCCTCAGTCAACAATAAATCGCTTAGATCGAGGTTCCCCATAAGTTATTAAGTGTTTCAAATGGGAAGAGCTCTGGCTTGTAGCGAATCAGATGCGTTAGAGCCTCCTGCGTTGCCACCTCGTTACCCCCTCTCTTTTTATATTTCTCTCTCTCTCGCACACTTGCGAATGGTCGTGGCGCTAGACGTAAGGAAACGAAAACTACATTTTCCAAAGTTTTATAATAATGCACTTGTTTAAATCACTACTGCAACATGGATATTCGTACATTGCGCAAATGGTTTAAATATTTAGCTTAAAATTAATTATAGTTTATGAATTACTTATTTTTCTAATCGAACGAATATACCAGCGGTGCATCCGTATAGCTGTGAATGTTACTTACTTTGAGAGGTAATTCGCCATTGTCATTGTCTTCATTATGTGAGTACTACAAATTTATGCTATGTTAAAAATTATTGTTAGGTGCTATTTCTTTCCAGAAGTCGTCTTCTTGTAATTTATCTGAATGGCTCACGCAGTTTTTCCAGCTCTATTGTGTTCCTTGTCAATTTCTTCGTGAATAAGTCGTTCATTGTAAGTCAGTTTAAAAATATTATTTAGATTGGCAACATAATTTGAGCCCACATTAACCCAATTGGATTGTTCTAGCAGTATTAAGGGGGTTGGTGGATCTCATTGATCCAGCTGATACACTTTTTTATGGAAGAGTAATTGAATAATGCTGCTTTGAACTCTAGAGTAAATAGAGATTACGAGCCATTCATAAACAAAAGATATAATATGACCAGACACGTTCTGCCAGACCAGCAGGAAGTGTGATGTTTCTTCTCATCGAATTTAACAAACACCTTGGATTATTCAAAGTACATATTTCTTTTATCGCGTCATGTAACATGTTTACGTTTCAGTTCTGAGTGATTTCAAATATACGTTCACGCATACATGCCAACCTATAATGATATTCATTACAGTGCTTACGTCGCAATGCATTGCTATAGTATAATCGTATCTACTTTATTTATTTGTATTAGGAAAACTATTTGAGAAAAAAATATGTGGATTTCACGGTTTTGTTAGATAAATTGCTCTCTACTTTCTCCATGGATCAGTTATTGCAAAATCGGAATTTTTGTCTTAACGCGAATAGTACTTATTGGAGATTGATTAGTTTGGCGCTTGTCACACGCCACATAGGGGGAATGCAATACAACACCGCAAGACTCCGATTGGTTGCTCATCTTGTAGCGCTCAAGGACAAACTCATCCCATTTCAAACACATAATAGGTTCCTCAGTACGTTCAAAAATTAACCGCCAACGTATATGCACATATGCAGAAGTATTGAAATCAGAAAGGGAAAAATTACTTATACCTTGCCAAATCCGTCAAAAATGATTTAGATACCAATTAAAAGATTACAATTTGCAACGTGTAGTAGCGAAACTTTCGTGTGATATTCATTAAGCAGGCAGATTCTATGTTGATGAAAGAGTGTATGTTTTTAAAATTACTGTCCTTGCATTGTACAGTCTTAAAATCATTTAAATTACGGAAAAATGTTACTATGATTACCAGTAGTCCGCTAATCCTATGTCCTTATCCATTAGCGTATAAGGAAGTTCTGAATTTAAGATTTCAGGGATCATGGTAACTTGCGCTTCTCATTGTTATTATGGGAACATCTTAGCTGGACCAACTTAAGGGAAATCAGAAGGACTTTAACCGTCGATTTATTACCATTGACGAATCCCAGATGCATCCTTATACTCAGGGAACTGAGCTATAGAAACAATGATTCTTGGTAATTCTAAGCCTATGCTAGAAAAGTATGGCGCCGATCTTCTGAGATGCGAAGGATGCTACATCGATTGACTTGTTACAAAAAAAAAGTGATTACTTGACGACGATTGATCCGATTCTAAAAGTTGAAGAATGCATGACACCATTTGGCGTAGAAGAAAGTTCAGTTTCACAAGTACAACGCACCAACACATTCGTATCGTGTTGTAGCCGCAAAAATGCATGACTTGTGCTGTCAAAATTGCTGCCGCATCGCCTATTTCCTTTGGATCTGGTTCCTGAGATTTCATCCTGGAATATTGAGCGAAATGTGCCTGAAGCGAACTATGTGAGAAATAAGTAGTTTGCTTTTGAAAATTTCGCTTTCTTCATTCATAATACGGGGAGCTATTGAAAATGGCCTTGTATTATTATATTAATATTTTATAAAATTTTATTGAATCACCTTATATAAAATGAATTATACTTCTTACATTTAGTTTTCAGAATTTAAATGGATATGCGTAGAAGGACTTTATGTCTATATGAATATGCTAATATGTTGTTTACCTGTCAGGTAAAATACAACTAATCTATGTTTCATATAACCTTGCCCCGCTGACATGTATCACTCCACGTGCAACTACCTTCCCCCTCACCCGAATTGGCTAATGCTTTTGCGCCATAGACCACAGACGGTACCTTCCCGTCACATTTAAATCTGCAGTAAACGGCATAATAATTGCCAGGAAGATAGATAAAATCATACAAATAAGGAAGAGAAGGCATGCAAAAATAGTTAAATTTATAATGAAACTGAACAAGTTGAAACTGAATGAATGAGCAATGAAACTGAAACAAGTTCATAATGAAAAGCCTTCGGCATTTTCCACTAGGAGTTTTTAAAGTCAGCACACAAACCATGCAAAAATGCGTGTCTTAAGTCTTAAAAGACGTGTCACGCCATTCTTTTCGTGTGTTATTCATTCACCCAAGTCTCGTCAAGGTAGTATATTTTGTGATTTGTACCGTCTGATTGTCCTTAAATAACATCTTCGCCACACAGCAAAATCGTCCCTGGAGTGGTAAGTTTTCGTGTTGTCTCAATTTCATGTCGCGATGTTCATACACATCTAACACTCGCACCTGTAAGTTCAGAGCACAGCTGTTCGACTTCTGTCACTGAGAGAGGGGATTCCTCTCTGTGAGTGCATTAAACATATGCACCACAATTCTTTTTTCGCCACTTTGATGCTTGAGCGAAAAACTGGCGTATACTCTGCCATTATACATATAATAAGTACACGCGCTATAAACAATGAATAAAATAATGTAGCTGTCGCACTCGGCATAACACACCTTCGAATGGCGATATATGACTAATCGAGTTCAAATCAAGGTCAGTGATAAGTCATATAAGCAAACACGTCATCACTACCGCTAAATCACCTGCCATTGTGCCATGTGAAAGACGGGTTGAGATGAGCAAAGGAACCTCCTTACTTCGTTTAAAGATTAACATGCATATCAGATAAATCAACTAACTCTGTTGCGTAATATATTTAATTAAAACAGTTACGAAAATATAAATTTGACAATTCTTTTCTAACATATAAAGATATATCACAATGTTAAATAACAAACTATTTTTTACCGCACAACAGTCTATACTGCAATAGCAGCTAATAAGAGGTGACAAGGTCACGTGACCGTTAAGATATACGGGACAAGCTTATGTGAACCAAGGTTTAGCTTTCATTAATAAGAAATATAAAATATCATGCAAAATATTGAATGAATTTAGTTAAGTGCCTTTCAACCGAACCACAGCATCTGACGGGTGCATGCCTATATTACTAAGAATTTTCACTTTTTAAAATATACCGGACACACACTCACACACACATGTTTAATAATATAGTTATTTTTATTGAATATGCCCGCTGTGAATAGACTACCGAATACATTGACTCAAATTTAGCAACTTCTCCCATAATACATAAAAGTAAGGTAAAAGACACTACGATTCACAAACTCATCGCTAACTATTCAATACTTATTGGCTTTTGGTTTTACATTATAACGAGGTTCAGTTTAATGCTTCGTCGTTCACTTTTTTTCAGGTATTCACATATCGTGGAAGGCTTCTCAATTTTTAACTGGTACAACGTTTCTTAGCATGAATTACTGCACATACCGTTTTTTTATTTTTTATTGTTATTTTTTTTTTTTTTTAGATTTTGGCTGTTTTAGAGCCTGCATGGGTCCTACTAGGCCAGGCACGAGGGAGGGGGATGGCGCTAGGGGTGCCTGCGTGTTTTAATCACAATGTGTGTCTGTCTCTAGGGTGAGGCCTAATTTATTTATGTCCATGTGTATACACACAACCTGAGCTATAGAGGTTTGGCGGTTCAAACAAGAGCCTTTACTCCATCCTTCTATTATTAACATGTGTTATGACGAGGTAACCAACTGCTGTTACCCCAATCTTTCCATTCCCTTTACTAGTGGGCTACATTCGAAACTTGGCATGTCAACGTGCTTACAAATTATCTTACTTCATTTATTACACCACAAATTTCTTCTTCTTCTTTTTCTAACTCCTTTGTGCTGTTAAGCGTGGAGTACAAGCCTCTTCTACCCATTTCCTCCACTTCTCTCGGTCTATTATCATTCTCTTCATTTCTGTCATGGTTTTCCCTCTATCCTTCCCCAACTTCTCAATGTGTTCCTGATACAACATGCGTGGCCTGCTCCTAATTCTTTTGCCTTCTGGTCTTGCTTCTAAATATTGTTTGGGTTTTCTTTCTTCTGACATGCGGAGTACATGTCCATACCATTTAAGTTGTCTTTTTTCCAATATTTCTTTAACGCAGTGTGTACCCAACTCTTCCCTTATTGTTACATCTCTAATCATATCTCTTCTTGTCTTCCCCATAGCTCGTCTTAAATATCTCATATCCATAGCTGCTATTTTGCTTTCTTGTTTCTGTAGGAGAGTCCAGCTCTCTGCTCCATATAATAGAATTGGTAGTATTATTGTTTCAAATTCTATAATTTTTGTATCTCTTGTTATTTCCTTTCTTCTCACAATAGTATTATTAATCTGATAGTAGACCGAATTGGCCTTTCTTATTCTGTTTAAAATTTGCTGCTCTATTTCTCCATCCTTATTTATAATTGTACCCAGATATTCATAGCTGTCTACCTGTTCTAAGATTCCATCATTACATTTAATTTTAACTCCTTCTTCTTTCCTTCCTATATACATGGTTTTACTTTTGGGTATATTTAATTCTAAACCTTTTCTAGTTAATTCTTCTTTCCATTCATTTAGCGCTAATTGTAAATTATTATTACTGTTTGTTATCAATATGATGTCATCAGCATATATCAAATATTGTGCCCAAACTAATCTTAAATATCTATATCATATGGTAGTTCTTGCTCTTCTTTTTTGCAAATTTTCCATATTTCATCCATCACAATAATAAATAAGAGGGGGCTGAGATTATCTCCTTGTTTAACTCCTCTATTCGTCAGAAATGGTTCTGATTCTTGTTCATCTAATATTATTATCCCTATTAGTTCTTGATAAACTCATTGTATTGTTTCAATAAAATTCATAGGTACTTTTTGGTTCTTTAGAGCTCTCCTAATTTCTTCCCTAGTTATTGAATCAAATGCTGATTTTAAATCTAAGAATGCAAAATAAATACCCTTTCCTCTATATATAGCTTTCTCTACTATCATTCTCAATGAGAAAATTTGTTCTTGGGTTACAGAACAAACTATAGACACAAATATGCCTGACCTTCATAAGCAACTGCATTTTCTGTTTAGTTATAACCGACACGTGGACTAGAAGAATAGTAACACGTAGTCGTATTTTACTATCAACTAACAGAACTGGCATTAGTTGTACTCACTCTTGGCTTACAATATATAGGATCCTGATTACTACGGAGGGCATTCGACATTGCGACCGCTCTTGATCTATTGTAGCTATGCCCCCAGGTGGATCATCCCCGGGAAGAAGCGTAAGGCGAGACGAGATAGGGCGGACACCCCAAGGAGCCATAATAGTTTGTTATCTCTATAAAAACATTTGTAAAACATAAGTTTTTGTAGTAGATTTCCTAGCGTACGGTCATTTACTTGGACTTATTTATTATTTACAAGTTCGTAATCCTTTTGAACTTCATAGAAGTCTTTCAAAAACAAAATTACAAACTGTAGGATTATTGTTTGCTCTGTACTATTTTACTAGAACACACGTTAAATCAGAAACTCAAACGAGGGGTGAGTTCTTTCAGATACGATTGAACATTTGAATGACATATCCACTATTGAAAATCAGCCAGAAATGAGGTTTTCCCCCCGATTTTCCTCTCAAATTGTAGATAATGCCCTAAATATTACGTATAGAAAATTTCCTCATTTCACATTATGTCACACATGGTCTACCACCTGTGGTGCCATAATATATCCTGAAAGCGCTAATAGTATTTTACAAAACAAATTAGGTGAAGAGATCTGACACCCACCTCGGCAGCGTGGTGGTAGCGAGTCTGCGTCACGTTCAAGGGATCCCGAGTTCAAATCTCGGTCACGGTGAGTTACCTTGATAAGGTTTTTTCCGGGGCTTCCCTTATCCTGAAAGACGAATGTCGGGTAACTATAAGCTCTATGGACCCTGGGCTCATCTGAGCATCATTTCACCCATTCCATTCATCGTCCGATATGACTTAACGTCGGAGGACGTAAAACACAAAAAAGAAAGAAAAAAAGAAGAGAACTGGTGTTACCCCAGTACATTTATTTTATTACTAATTATAGAAGAGTCCCTCGTAATGAACAAAATTTTTAGGGTATTCTCATAAAATTTTACATATACTTTTTCATTGTCATACAAATACCTTCAAGATGTGGTAGTTTAATAGAAATCCTTACAGCTGTGTACTTAAGAAAACTAATTGCGTGCTTTTAGATGTAAAGGGTGGCTTGCGGGGGAGGTATTTCTTTGATAAATAACCTTCATGACACATTCAACTTAAATACCAAATTACTTTTTCAATCGACTGTTTTTGTAATTTACGTCGTTTAACTTTTTAAGTCATATCGGAATGGGAAAAATGATGCTGAAATGGGCACAGGGTCCATGGAGCTAAGAGTTACCCGACATTCGTCTTTCAGGGTAAGGGAAAACCCTTATTCAGGTAACTCACCCTGACGGAGTTTCGAACTCGGGACTTCTTGATCGTGAGGCAGACATGCTACTATCTACGCTACGGAGGCGGGCTTTTTTCAAGTATTTTGTTCCAGACAAACAGACACACACACTTTTCTAATATTTCGTTTTTAGATTTAGGGGTCTCAAACCGTGTATTTTCGTTGATATCTCGTCATGAAATTTTTCTGTGGAATGCAATACTTGCCACACTACTGGAGGCAAGTGATAGGCAATTGTTTCTTCAGTTCGCAGTTGAACACTCGGCGGAATCAACAGGCATTTTGCCCCAATGACATCCAAGCTCGTACTTATTTTTTCTCTCTTTTTTTCTTTTATTTTTTTTTTTCTTTGTCCTAGCTGTGAGCATATCGATGTGTGCCGTGCTCAGCAGCTGTCTTCAACAGGAACATGACTGCGATTCATTAGATTGACGTTACAGGAAGTGCGTCACGTCATGGATCACTGTCAGCACATGACGTGAAACCAACCTGTTTCGATGCACTGGTTCCCGTCAACCGGATGTACGTGTACACGCAAGGGTGATGTCAAAACTTTTAAATGAACTGCTGCTTGGCCGGTTTACATCTCAGCTGTTAGGTTCCGCACACTACGCAAAGAATGAAATGCACTGCCGAATGTTCACGCTTCCAGTTTTATAATGTAATTTATAATCTCTTCTGGATGTTGTTACCCAGTGTGCATATACTTTAAACTGCAAGTGATATCAGCACAATAATTTACAATAACTTCGTATTGTTTCAGGATTCCTACTAATGCGGGCACATACACGTTTTGTGTCACGTGAAGTCAGTCAGACATTCGGAACTGTTCCTTCCTCTGCATTCAGTTTTCGTGTCCCGTAAGATTACAAAACATTCTCTTCGTCACAAAGCAATCCTTGCTAGCAATTGTCGTAAATAGTAGTATGTGTTACATTTATATGATTTTCACAACCCATTACCATGTAATGTTACGTAGCTTATAACTTTTGATACGGTAAAACATTTCTACAACAGTTATTATCCGAATTCTCTTTTCTCATTTATGCAGATATTATACGTTTCAAAAAACGCGTTTACTTTGGATTCAGTGGATTGGATTGTTTGAAGGGGATTCGGCACCTCGACCAAACTGGTCTTTTGTAACTGTATGCACCAAGTGGGACACCCCCGGGTATGTAGTACATAGAGTAGTAGTAGTAGTAGTAGCAGTAGTAGTAGTAGTAGCAGTAGTAGTAGTAGTAGCAGTAGTAGTAGTAGTAGTAGTAGTAGTAGTAGTAGTAGTATCTGTAGTAGTAGTAGTAGTAGTAGTAGTAGTATCTGTAGTAGTAGTATCTGTAGTAGTAGTAGTAGCAGCAGCAGCAGCAGTAGTAGTAGTAGTAGTAGTAGTAGTAGTAGTAGTAGTAGTAGTAGTAGTAGTAGTAGTAGTAGTAGTAGTAGTAGTAGTAGTAGTAGTAGTAGTAGTAGTAGTAGTAGTAGTAGTAGTAGTAGCTTGGAAGCCAAATATGCTAAGTCATGTTGTTTCCTTTCCCTGTTTCATACACAATTGCATAATACGAGGGCTGTTCGGTAAAGAATAATCATAATTTCTTTTACGATCATAATTTTTCGCACTAAAATTCAGTCTTATTATTTTCTGTTAGCTTAATGTGAAACAAACACGCCGTAGTAGTTTCATTGTTGGTACTCATAGTTCCCGCCTGTGAGAACCAGGCAAGTTCAGACATGTTCAGTATCGCCTACCGCTGCGATGGAAGTAACATGCAGTTAAAGTTGATGTTAGAGGAAGATCCGGAGCTTCTTTCAAACGTAATCACTGCTGATGACACTTGGCTACATCATCTGATCCTGAGAGCTAACAGCAAAGCTCAGTGTAAAGATCTCCTTCATCAACAACCCCCCAAAAAAGCAAAAATGTTTGCTTAAGCTGGGAAAGTTATGGTTCTCATTCTTTGATATTCATGGAATGGTTTATCAGCATTTTGTACCTGCACACACATCAGTAACTGGAAAATATTATAGGGGTGTCCTGAGAATATTGCAAGTCCATATCAGACGCAAAAGACCACATTTCCGTGAAGCAGGCTGGATGCTGCACCACGATAACGCACGGCCGCATATTGCCAACGTTGTTGCTGAATATCTTACAAAAATCAACGTGAAGTGCATCCCTCATCCTCCCTAAAGTCCGGATTTTTCCTCATGTGACCTTTTTCTATTCCCTCACTTGAAGAAACGCCTTCGTGGGAGGCATTATCCATCATCAGAAGCAGTGGTGAAGGCTGCGGAGGTGATTTTGAAGGATCTCTAAAAATAGTTTTCAGCATATCTTTGAAGACTGGTAGAAACGCTGGGACAAGTGCATCGCATTCAGGGGAGACTATTTTGAAAAGGGCCATCAAAATTATGAGGATGAGTAAAGGTACGTTGTCAAAAAAATTGGTGATGAATCTTTATTGAACAGCCCTCGCATGTTCCCTTATCCCACCAACGTTTTATTTCCTTATGTAGCTCCAATCTACATGCCATGCTACTTCCGTCCTTTCTGTATTACAAAGTGGTCTTTTGACTTTTTTCTCTACACCATATATTTTATTATCCCCTTTCCCAAATATCATTTAAACAATTTTTGATAACTCCCTAAATGGTCCCACCACTCACCATTTTGTATTCTCTATGTTATCTATTTGGTGTCAATAACTTATTGCTCTTCGAGTTTCTTGGTTGCCTTTAATTATTGCTAGTCACCATTTAACAGCATTTTTCGGCAAATACGGCGTCCATCCAGCATCCTACTTTACAAAGTACTCCTGAGTTTAAAGTACCTCTCCCCAATGTCGTTAAAATTACATTCTACTTAATTAAAAATATTTATCCTATTTTATGCCCATAGGTCGCCTCCGTGTGGTAATGATGACGTAACCGTTGTCTCACATATATTTTGTATTGTTTTAATTGTTACATCTAGTATTCGGATCAAAATCCTCTGCATTTCAGAAACATTTCCGATGCTTTTGTGCTTTATAAGTTCTGGTGTTTCTCGTACATTTTTCACCCCACTGCTAAGAAATCCAAGTGTTTACACCATTAAAGGAAAGTTCTTTATTGTTAATTATATTTACTTTCACCACCCGCTGCTTATAAAATCGACACAGTACGTTTAATAACGTCCACGTCAACATCCACGTAGAAAAGAATTGGAATTTGTAATTCTTGGTTTAACAGTGTCCGTATAATAATTTCTCATCATAACGTTAACATTATCATCAACAAATAAATTAAAAGATAACGGAGATTATATATAAATTATGTGTATTCTGGTGTATTGATCGGTCTTGATATAAGTTTTAACTTTTCTTTACACGTTGCCTTGTGTACTCTTATTGTTTCATCGAAAGCCTTTTACGCGTTTCTTTCTGTCAGGGTACACTTCCTATGTTCTATAATACCAAACTAAATCTTAAAATATTAAAACAGTGCATACCTTACGCACTTTCTTTCTTGAAATATCATCAATGACTTTCGTTTAATAACGACCTTATCAGCTGTCGGAAAGCCTTCTCTAAATCCTGTCTGAGGTCAAAAATCTCATCACATGAATTAACCCAACCTTTATTCCTTGCACATATATTTCTAACGTAAATCTTTGTAAGTACAGAGGACAGTGGGATGCCTCTGCAGTTTCCTAAAATGTAAATCTACGTTTACCGTGGTAAAAAGTTTGAGTAATGGCGAGTTTCCGTGCTTCTAAATATTCTCCTTCTTCAAATATTTTATTGAAGTTTACTAATCTATACATATCCGGTATTTTATTAATTTCTATAGAGCTCTTGAATAACTTGGCTGAAAAGCCCTTTTTATCCGCTGCCTTTACTTATTTAAAAATTTTAATTCACGGAAAATCTCCGCTGCGCTAATTTCGTAGTCAAATATATACACGGTTAGAGCTCCAGTCATCCGTTCCTTGGTCAAAGGAATTGATTCCATCCCTATCTCCCCTTCTTTGTAGACTGCGTTAAGCACTTTACCAATTTCTCAGCAGGAATAGTGACGTAACTCCCCTGAATAACAATTCACATATCACTGATCTCTCTGTTTTCAGCTAACTGACGCATCTCTACCACCTTTTCGTCCTGCCAAATGATATATATCTGTGTGTGTATTATTCTGATTTAGGATTTCTGTTTACGCTTATCTTGTATTTCTCGTCGGTATTTTGACAAGTGCAGATAGCACCTCATTTTCGTTGTTTTATACTCATGCCGCCGATTGCAGGATGATGGAAAGCCTGGGGTTGCCATGCATCGTTGTACCAACTGTTAATTTTGGAAGTTTTGGTTAATTAGTTCTTGTACAGTTTCTATTTAATACTTGCTAAATTCTGTATAACTTCAACGCATAGGTTGGCTCTACCACGAAGTACACATGTTAGATTTCTAGCTGGCTAATAAGAACCTCCAGTCCTGCTTCCATCTATAACTTCTACGTGAAGGAGTGTATGTTACGTTAAGTGACAGTATCGTCCTTCTGTCGTTAAACTTTTAAGGTTTTCCTTTCTGTGTGAAAAGAAAAGACCAGTGGATTTGAGCATCTACTTATATTATAATTCATTTAAGTAGGATAGAAATAGTATTTTATTATTAATTAATTCGTAATTAAATCATTAATAATTACCATCATAATCATTTATAAAGAGAGAAAATGTGTATGTGTGGGAGACATGTGCACGTGTGCTTGACTATTACACCCCTTAACGAGTTTTGACTGTAGTTTGAATGACGATTTTGGGTTGTCTTGAGGATTCCAGCACTGCAATCGACGACTGATGGTGCGTCAGTCTCCAGAAAGAAGAACGAGATGAAAATACAGTACATCGGTCAGAATCAATCATATGCGACGCTACAACCGCGGTATATGCGTTTCTTCAGCACGATGGAGTTCCACGTCATCTCAGAGAGCTCGCCACTAAAATAGCCCTCCAGGTCCAGCCTCCTGAAACAAAGTGGAACGGGGTACATTAGATGAATATCCTCAACGTGGACCTAGTGAACCGGGAAAACTCGCGAAGATCGCTTGGGCCGGAACTGGAGACCCTCTGAATACGAGGCTCAGGCATTACCGCCTGAGCCAATCCGCTCGATAACAATCTCGTAAATGTTTTGGTGTTTCTTTAAGGGTGTTATTGGGGTACTAAGTTTTATTTATTAGCGGCTCTATTTCAGCCTGGCGGGTTTCCGCTAAGAGCACCCCCATTAGTCGAAGTGCTGCCCATAGCAGCTGCGGGTGAAGCTATGCAGGAAAGTTGACGGCCATGACCCGAACGCCCTGACCGTGGCGCGTGGGGAGTAGGGTGCTTTAGCGGCTACTACGTTTGTTTGGTAAGCCTGATGGGGCTTTAATTGTCAGGTCTAGGGGGCGGTTTCCAAGCTCCTGTGAAATACGTGTCAAGTCGTGCTCTGTTTCTCTGATTATGGTCATTTATGATTTCTGTTCGTGACTTAAGTCCGTCAGGTCGTGTGCGTAGTTGTGTCTGGGTGAAGAGGAGATCGTTGAGCAGTGAGTGTAAACTATGTTCCATGTTGGTGATCTGGGGATGGAGTTGGTCCAGTCTTGCGTCTAAGTTGGAGAGGTCCTGTGGTTGTGTTTCGCTGAGTTGTCTTTCACTGCGGTGCAGCTTCCGCTGAAGTGAGGCTAGCATATCCTTCTGCTCGCTGGCTTGGAGTTCGCTGTGTTTAGTTGTGCGTTGATGGCTTCTGCTGTCTGCTGTAGCCGTGTGACTGAAGAGGAGAGTAGGTTCGGTAGAGTAGTTCCGTCAGTGAGTAGTCTGTGAGTGGTAGTCAATTTGTTTTGCACGTCTGTGAGGGCGGCGTGGTTGAAGTCCTGTTGGCGGAGCCGCGCCGTGGCTCAGTGGTTAGACCGCTTGGCTCTCACCAAGATGGCCCGGGTGCGATCCCAGGCGACCGCAAAGTGAGATTTTTGGTGGACAACGCGGCGCTGGGGCAGGTTTTCTCCGGGATCTCCGGTTTCCCCGCCATCTCATTCCACTGGTGCTCCATCTTCATCTCATGTATCATCAGTGTCATCGCCTGTGGTGCCGTATGTAGTAAAAGCGGGCGTTAAACACTACACATTTCATTTTTTTTCCTGTTGGCGGGCTGCAGCGGTGACGAATTCCTCCAGGTTGCCCAGACGCTGGTTTAGGTTAAGGACCTCTCAGTGGAGGCCTGAACTTCATCGGCTGGAGGCCGGTGGTTTGTAGCTTTAATTGTTGTCGTCAGGAGCTCCTCAAGGGTGTGGGGTCTGCTGGTGACTTGCTGCAGCTCCTCCCAGAGGCAAACAAGGGCTTGCTGCCATCCAGTGGAATAAGTACAGTGGGAAAACCAGAAAACAGCTAACCTCACAGAAAACTGCTTCAACCTATAAGAGGAGATGAATGGAATGTTCAGATCTGCTGGCTAGTAAGACGAATCTTCAAGACCGGCGATTTCCTGACTATAGTAACGAAAGCCACTTCAAAGTTGTTCAGTCTTCATTTAGACGCAATTAGTTGTAAATATCCATCTTTATTTTCTCTTTTTCTCTTTCCTTCAACTTTCACTTGTATTTTAAATGTGCAAGTACAGTCAAGGACCCAAGCACCAAGTAGTTGAATAACAAGTTTAATAATTTGACAAGAATAAAGATATGTTGTCCTTCTATACATCCATACACCCACCCTGCCGTTGTCAACTATTTACATACCCACATATACCTACCTGCCTATCTATCTACCTACCTGCCTGTCTGTCTGTCTGTCTGTCTGTCTGTCTGTCTGTGCGTCCGTCTGTCCATCTAGCTAGCTATCTTATGTGTCTATCTGTGCATCTGTCTATCCCTTATCTATTCTATGCATCAATATTTTTTATTCTATCAATTAATACCATTCCGTCTATCAATCATCATGCTTTCAATTATATCTGTCAATTTACTCAGTAGTCTCTCTCACTCTATTCTGTGTACCTACTTCTACCATTTCAAAGTACTGTTCCTCCACATAGGCTATAAAATGTTTCCCATAGTTTCAAATCTGTAGGGAAGGTTTAGGAGATTTTAGTATTCATAGCACCCAATTTCAACCCCCTTACGTTGAGGATGTTTTACACATTTTATTGAGCACTTTACAGCTTTCTATGCACTTCAACCACGACCGACAAATAAAGTTTAAAGTTTCTTGAAACAGTTGTTGGAGCTATGAAGTGGCATACGGTGTTAATATCATTATATTTACCTCTAAGTTCGCAGAATTTGTTATACAGGAATACTATGGTTCTGGAAATAATGATTCTATTTTATAATCTTGTAATCCCTATCGTGACTCTAAACTATGATAAATCCATATAATACTTTGTAGAGGTGGCTTGTAAGACCTAGGGAAACTTACAGGACACCTTACTATTATAAAAATCAAACTCACATATTTCATCTCCTTATGTAGGAATCTCCACTACTTAGCACAGTATTGTCTCCTATAGAAACTCTAAAACTAGCATGTTAAATTACGCCTTCCAAAAACTAAATAAGCCTTGATCTCAACCGTAATATCATCGTACTCTTTGAAAGCTACCGTTTATCTTTACATTCAATCATTCAAAAAGAAAGTTATACTTTGGCTAATCTTGGGCACATGTTTGGACACTTAAGCTGTTTGGCCTGGTTACAAGTATGGAATATTTTACAACTTAAAAATGTATTCCTGCCATACTTGAAACCCCTATGTACAAATTTACACAATTTGACCAGTACAGACAGAGCTTTAGACACCTTCGCTTGAAATACGAGTAGAAATATACAGTTAATCCAAAAAGTATTCGTCTAATGCATGAGTTTATGTTTAAGGTTGTATGGAAAGTGGAAAATCATCAGAATAAAGTACAGCAGAGACACTGTCTTATTTACTGATTAGTGAAAAAGACAGTACAAAGAAAAGCATATAGTATCTATTTACATAGACATAGTTAAACATACAAAAGTAAAGATATGCAGTATAGGATGCAAAATAAGTATTCGTCTGTATACTGAAAATGGAGTAGTATGTTACGGTTAGTACTTAGTAGGACCTCCATTTCTCTTTATAATCTCTTGTATTCTCCTGGGCATGGATTTCACCAAAGATTGTGTTATTTCTACTGTAATTTTACGCCATTCCTCTAGTAGAGCGTTGGTTGGATCCTTTATATCAGATATCTGATGATTCCTAATATTTGTGTCTAGCATACTCTACAAAAACTCTATTGTATTCATGTCTGGGGAGTGCTGTGGTGTCGAAATCCAGCGTGGAGTATTATACAACAACCATAACCTTGCATCTAGAGCTGTGTGTTTTGGATCATCTTGCGTAAAAATATAATCCTCAGAGAGACCCATATCATTTACACTTTTGGACAGATGTGTCTTTAGGATGTTTGTATAAACCTTATGATTCATAATTCCATCAATAAACCACAAATCACCTATACCATTTGCACTCAGGTAGCCCCAAACAAGTACTGAACCTCCTCCACGTTTAACTGAAGCAGTTATTTATCTCCATAAGCTCACAGTTCCTTCTTCTCCACACTATTACTCGCCCTTTTGATTTAGAGCCCAAATTGACTTTCGTCAGTAAATATAACCTTCTTCCAGAAATCAAACCCATTGTATTTATGTTCTTTTGCAAATTCAACTTGCTTTTTACTGTTGAGTTTACTGATGTAAGGTTCTCTACTGGCTGTTTGGCCTCCATACTCAGCTTCATAAAGCACGTATCTTATAGTTTGTGTTGAAACGGACTTTCCTGTGTGTGTTTGAACTGCAATAGCAAGTTTTGAATCACTTAGATTAGGATTTTTCCTGACTTCTCTAAGTAACTGTCCTATCTCCATCTCTGATAGAACTGTAGGACGACCTATTGATTGATTTTCGAAAGTTTTGTTCTGATCAAACCTGTATATAATGGTCTTCATTGCACTTCCAATAGTTTCTGCAATTTCTTGAAAAGATTCTCCTTTTCTAAATATTCTTTTGTAGTTTCACAACGTTTTCGACCCATATTACTTAAATAGCAGTCAACGGCTTTGAAAACAGATGGAACTGTGAATTGACAGCGGATGAAACACAACTATATAAGAAAATGGAAGGGGTGTGTGTCAGCGAGGCACCATTCCCAGTTATGGTGTAGTTAAACACTACACCATACCTGGGATCTTGTTTACTAGACGAATACTTGTTTGACATCAAATGGGATATGATTTTAAATAACGTAGAGCTGTTCACTAATTAAGCAATATATGAAACCAAATTGTGTTTTATTTTTAAATCTAGAGATCAACCGATGTAAGGAAATAGTTGTTGTTCGTTTCTTACCTATATATTTCTGATTGTGCTTGTTATATTCTATGTCTTATGACGAATACTTTTTGTGAGTATCTGTAGCTTGCTGACGAAAATGAAAAGCCAGTCCATCCCTAGTTTCAACCCCTTAGTACTGATTAAATATTCACTGCCTATATTTACACTTTCAGCATTGCATTTTAGTTGTGTTTGACCTTAAAGTTTCAGCGTATTTTGAGGGATTACCCAGGAAATAAATTAGACTAGGGCAACTTAAGGGGGGAAGTTGCAGAAAGGTGTACATCTGAGGTTCCGCTTCTCGACCATTACATAGATTTTTTAAAATTTGTATCCCAGTTACCTAAAATTCAATGCCGAGATTTCACCTGAAATACAAAAGCTGAAATTTTCTGAATCGCAAAATATAATTTTTAGAAGAAAAGTTGTGTGTGTGTGTGTGCGTGTGTGTGTGCGTGTGTGTGTGCGTGTGTGCGTGTGTGTGTGTGCGTGTGTGTGTGTGTGTGTGTGAACAGTTTAACCCTAAAAGGATAGGCTGGTTAAATACAACATTGGTATTTATGTTTAGTGATTTCCAAGAGTGCGACACGAGGATTTTGACCTGACTTCCCCAATCCAACTATATATTTTAAATACAAGCTCTCCTTTTATTTTTTTTTAATTTCTACAGTAATATTGTTTAAAATACCGTAGTTTAATATTTAACATGCTAAATTTTCTGGGAATAACCTAGGGATTTCTATGCATGCTAAACAATTTTTTTTAACCCTAAGAGTTAGGCTAAACGTACCGAATTAAAGTGTACATCTCGCTAAAGCATGCAAAGACAAATTCCGGAGGAGACTCTGATCGATTTCGATACATTCTCCATCATTAGTTTGAATGATCAACAGCTTTTCAGGTAGGAAGTCGCTATTCCGCCTTTTCCTCGTGGCCATGCAAAGAGTGCGCAATTTCAAAAGATTCACACAGCAATATATAATTTAAACATAGAATGAAGTTTAACGTGAGTAAAGAAAGTATCTCAATTGACAAGGAGAAGAATGAGTAAACACTTCATGCGTACACTTCATAATGTTTTACTCCAAATCAGACGCACTGCTTCTTTTAAAATGATTGATGATTTAAACATATATGAGCAGATTCGAAATATAAAGCATATGCTGTAGGACTATGCATGTATAAACAGGTAAGACGATTTACAGCAGCGCATCTTGGTGCAGAAGTATGTAAGCAGCCGTGGCTGATGTCACACAAATCTATTCCACAGACAACAAAAGCCAGAGTATTGCGCGCTTGTGGCCACAAATGTGGGAAACGTGATACGTTCCACAAGTCACTTGTCACAAAGAGCTGTTCAACGCAGCTGTGAATGTAATCGATAAACTGCTGAAAATGGTATTATTTTCCCGTTGATTTTTGATTACTCGTTTAATGTGCTACCTTCCATTCCGTCGGTTAGAATCCATCTATATCTTATGTTGAATTTATAATAACGTCACTAAACCATAAGATAAATAATTACTCCTGTATCGAAATTTATATTCTAAATTTCTTCATAAAATAAAACGGGATCAATAAGAGCCGAATGAATGTTCTTAGCCAAGGGTTTATGCAGTGTTCGCCTAATGAATGAATCCAACTTTTAAGTAAACTATTCTCCAGGGAAGACCTGTCGAAACGTGGATTCAAATGAAACTATAGAAACGATAATTTCACATTGGAATTTATTTGAGTTGTAAAAGAAATATCTTTTGTAAACCAAAAGGATCCTAGAAAGCAGCACAAAGGGTACATTTGAATTTTGGATGGAGTGTAAAAAATTTCCATGGTAAATTTAACCTGCATTTGCACAGGCAGTCATAAGAATTCTTATAAAAATGTGTCCCCCCTACCCGCCTTTAGCTGCAATGGCTACATCGCATATTGGCGATGGCGTTGACTCGTAAACGTTGGGTTGCAGGTACTATGGATTTTTTATTCATTAGATCACAGACAAATCCGTACTCTCATTCATACTTCCAGACTCTGGGAATATAGGGAAACATCTTGGTTGAAGAAAAATCTCCACCTCCAGCCGTCGGGATTCGAACAGAGGACTCTACTCACGGCAGGCAGGTGCTCAACCGACTGAGTTATGGGGAGATCCTTTAAAGTTTTTGATCATATATTTAAAACTATAATAATGATAATATGTACATGTGAGATCAGTGTTTCTGTATCTATCTCATAAATTGCGTTATATGTGTTTAATTGAGGAATGTTATACTTTAAGGCATTGTTTCTGACATTTCTTCATTTTTTTAAATTTATATAAGGTCGTTTTAACATCCTGGGTCATATCGCCACCATCTTTACAAAATAAGTTCTACAATTAGTAACACACACACACACACACACACACACACACACACACACACACACACACACACACACACACACACACACACACACACACACACACACACACACATATATATATGCACATTAAATATACAGGTTTACGATCAAACATATAAAATATACACATTAATAACATTAATTAGGAAAATAATTTACATTAAATACAGATAACTGAAAACAAAGAGAATAACATATTTATGTAAGCTAACAACGGCATCTTGCAAAAAATGAGTTTCATTACTTTTACACCACTGTGTAGATTATGAATTGAAATTGATTAAACTATATCCTTTAGGTAAGTAAACAGATTGCGGCGTAGTTTGGAACTGTTTAGAAATAGGTAGATATCCTGTGGGATTCCGTGTTGTTTTTTGTTTCTTTTGTATTCATTGCATTCTATGAGAAGGTGGTAAATTGTAAGGTTTTCATTGCATTCCTTAAACGTAGGCTGCGGCTGTCTTGAGAGAAGATGTGAATGAGTGAGGCTGGAGTGACCAATTCGTGGACGGCTGAGAATGACTTGTTCCTTTCTAGTAAGTGGCTTCGTTGGGTGAAGAGTGGTGGATCCTTTTCTTACTTGGTGTAATTTTCTTGGTTGTTGTTGATTCCATTCAGATTTCCATTTTTGTACTGGTATTTTGGAGACATTATTTATAAAATCTGAATATGGAATTTGGACGTTCATTTGTTGACGTAGTGATGTGGCATCTTTAGCAGCTTCGTCCGCTCTTTCATTCCCTGTTATTTCTTGATCGGAAGGGATCCAAATGAAAATCACAGCTTTGCCAGCGTCGCTGATGTTACTGAATAGAGTCTGTGTGTCCTGAACTAATTTGTTGTCTGTTGTGTAGTTCTTCATGCTCTGCAAGGTACTCAGGGAGTCAGAGAGTGTTGCATAGCAGTTGTGGTGTGCTCTCAGTATGTAGGTGCTTGATCAATGGCGTATAGTTCAGAACTGTAGGCGGAATAATAGTCAAGTAACTGCTGCTGTAGGATTTTATCAGGAGTTATTATTGCACATCCAGTACCATGATCCGTTTTTGATCCATCAGTGTAAATATACTGATAATTGGGGAAATTGTCGCACATTTCATAAAAAGGTGTTTGGTAAACAATTGCAGCGGTATTCCATTTCTGGTGAAATGTTAGGTCGGTATACATCTTGGGAATTTTGAGTTTCCAGTATGGTCCTTCATGGAAATCCCTGGTCATTATGGAAGGGATCTTTATGCTGTTAGTGTTTAAATAGTTAGCAAGTCGTTGATAGAAAGATAAGGAGTGCTTTTTTCTTTGACATGTCTTGTTGCTTTTTGTATTAGGGGAAACATATGAATGGATACTTGAATGAGGTCTTGCAGCTATTTTGATTCCGTATTTTATGCTTAATTGTATTCTCCTGGTGTTTAACGGTGGTTGGTTGGCTTCTATCA
Organism: Mantis religiosa; assembly: GCA_030765055.1. NCBI lineage: Eukaryota > Metazoa > Arthropoda > Insecta > Mantodea > Mantidae > Mantis > Mantis religiosa. The sequence goes on along the minus strand of CM060948.1, from coordinate 294,965,186 downwards.
ATAGGCTATTTCTTCATTATTTTACGTTAATTTCTGGTCTTACAATGTATAAAGGAATATGTTATTTTTAATGACCAGCAAACAATCTTAAGCTACAGTAACTTATATATTTCAGAGGCTTTATTCAATACAGATGTTACATACTCTCTCCCAGCTAAAGGGGTCCCTCACTGTGAAATGTGCGAGGTTAGTCTCAGAATTACTAAACCTGGAATATATATGGCGTTGTTATTGGAAAAAAAAAATCATTATCCTAGATGGCAGCAACCTTATAAAGCTTAATTATGAAGTTTGACGATGCTACGTTGCTAGTAGTAACTGTTTGGAAGGCATTAATAGTGAATGCTCTTAGTGAATTTGTAAATATTAAACTAATTGGTCGGCGCTATGTGATACAATAGTCTTATTTGAAAGGTCTCAGCCCAACCAATATCAAAGCCAAGCTCGTTTCGACTTTGGAGGAGTCTGCTCCTTTGTTTCGAGCGATAAAATATTGGTTGGTATAGTTCAAAGGAGGTCGTACAAGCTGCAAAGTTCAGGACGTTGCTGCAAGGCACCTTCCTCTGTTGTAAAACAGATTTTAACTTATCTTATTATCACTTCCTTATAAGATACTGTATAAAAATATTTGTGAACATTGTGTTTCTACGAGAAAGACAAAAGCTTTTTTTTTTTTTTTTTTTTTTTTTTTTTTTTTTTTTTGTAATTTACGTCCTCCAACGTTAAGTCATATCGGACGATTGAATGGAATGAGTGATTTGATGCTCAAATGAGTCCGGGGTCCATGAAGCGTAGAGTTACCCGACATTTGCCTTTACAGGATAAGGGAAAACTCCAGGAAAAAAACCTTATCCAGGTAACTCACCCTGACCGAGATTCGAACTCGGGACCTCTTGAACGTAAGGCAGACATGCTACCTTCACGCTACCAAGGCGGGCTAGAAAGAGAAATGGAAATGATTGACAGGTTACGGAACTGCGGTAAAAAGTGAGGGTGAGGAAGAGGCATAGACAACGTGAGAAAGGAATAGACAGTAAAATGTTCATATTTCATAAAATATGTAGGTCAGCTGAAGAGTTTGGAGTGTGCTATTTCAAGCTCAGCTCTCTTGTCGTGGCAACAAACAAAGCATGCTGAGTAAGCTGTTAGGATTGATAAGCATGGCTAATTCATGTATGAAACATTGTTGTGAACTATGGTGTTATAATGCGCTATTCTTATCTCATTTTGTGAGCTGGGCGGCTCTATAATGACCCCATAGATTAATAAAATTTATACTTGATAGTATATGATAGGATACAATGGGATAGAGAGGATTGGATTGGATAGGATAGGATATATTCCAATAAGGGGATTCGGTACGTCGACCAGATTTGATCTATTGCGTCTATACCACAAGTGGTGTATATCCGGGAGGAAGGATGAAATGAGAGGAGATAAAGACCGGCTTACCAAAGGGGCCATGGCAGCGCAGAGAAAACACCCTGACACCTGGAAACTCCCCGGCAGGCCAGTGCAGCCGGCTAACATGGTCCTGTAACGGCCCACTAGGCCAGCACGCAGAACGAAGAGCCTCCTACCTGAGGAGACCCTGCCGTGGCCGAGCGGTTAGACAGCTCAGATCCTATTAAGGTGGCTCGGGTTCGATCTCAGGGACCGTAAAGTGAGATTTGTGGTTGACAACACGGCATTGTGGCGGGTTATATCGAGAACTCCGGTTTCCTCCACTATATCATTCCACTGCTGCCCCAGCTTCATCTCATGTATCATCAGTTTCACCGCCTGTGGTGCCGCATTTAGTAAAAGCTGACGTTAAACACTACACATTTCACGTCCTCCTGTAGGTGTTTAACAGAAGCATATCATCCTGCCATGCCGCGCCAAGATTCCCGCCGACACGTCTATCCTGAAAGAGACCAGCAATTCAGAGGTCCTGTGAAATGATACGGAGGGGGATGTGATTAGCCTAATCAGCTTTCATCTGGCGACCCGGGAAAGCCCCAGAACAACCCATTGGTGCAGGTAGGCCTGCCACGGGAAGGATCCCGGACCTTCCAACTGCGGGTTACTCTTGAAACCGCCTAAGCCGTATGGCTCAGTTAATGCTGGTGATGCAAGAAAATATCTTCAGCAATACAGATGTCAAAATGTCCGAAATCTGGAGCTTCGGACATACATAGTTCCTTAAGGGGAGTAGGATTTGTTTGTTTGCTGCTCCACGACACTGAAATAAAGAGAGGCAATCTGTACTCGAAGGCATTATTAACACCCACAGCTGCCGACTTCTCTTTTAATTGTTTCGCAATACGGCACATAGGGTACGTTATTAAAGTGAGCAAATGGCTCGCCAGCCAGCGACGTGATGATGCCATCTGTGGTGATCCGTATCAACGTTAACTGGATTTATTTTCTTGGCGTGTGGAAATAGTAAAGTTGCAGATTTTAGGAAAATATCTGGCTTCCATAATATATTGATTTCCTACTATCTCTTCTTCTACTTCTTCTTCTACTTCTTCTTCTCCTCCTTTTTTGGCACGAAACATTCTCGCGGGTCACTCATATAGGAGTACCGGTTTGGATGTACCCGTCTCTTAATTAAATGACCTATGACACTATCTATGATTCTGAATGTGCAATTTTTCACCCTGAACACAAACAAAAAGTATGTGTTTGTATATCGCAGTTGTATTTGTTGTTTCAAAGACGTTCACAATAACCATAGAAAATTTATTACTCTTAATTTGAAAATGACCTTCATATCAAAGTATACCAAACATCGCACAAGGTATAATTTCATGTATGCACTGTATAATTAAGGCAAGAAAATATTAAATATTATATATCCAAGCGGTGACTTATATAACTAGAAAGAAATAGAAAAGGGTCCATGATGTATCAACGTTTCAGTCTCAAATGAAGATTTTGAAAACAGACCTTTATTATTTCAAAATATTTCCGCTAAACGTAAATGAAACATGCTTAAATTAATTTACTCATGCTTTCCCAAAGTGTAGTCCGCCTCGGTAGCGTGGTGGTAGAGTGCCCGCCACACGTTCAAGAGGTCCCGAGTTCGAATCTCGGTCATTGTGAGTTACCTGGATAAGGTTTTCCGGGGTTTTCCCTTATCCTGAAAGACGAATGTCGGGTAACTATAAGCTCTATGGACCCTGGGCTCATTTGAGCATCATTTCACCCATTCCATTCATCGTCCGATATGACTTAACGTTGGAGGACATAAATTACAATATATATATATATATATATATATATATATATATATATATATATATATATATATATATATATATATCCCAAAGTTTCCCTAAATCGTTTGCTAAAATATTAGCTTAATTGACATATCTAATCTTTTATCTGAAAAATCCTTCAATCACATACTTTAAAGTTGTATAATTGGGAAAACGTAACAGATAAACAAATCCTTCATATACGATACAAATCGAAACAGAGGCCCTGAAACCACACAATTTATACACTATCCCATTTTTTATTTGTTTAAACTTTTTCGAAATTTCTTTGCTGTAAGATTAAACCGTTTGCAATTGAAAACTTTGGTACAAATGCCAGCATGTTTCCAAAACGTAAGTTTTACTTTATAGAATGAGTTTATTCCTAAAAAAAATAAAAAAATCTCTGCATGTGATATTAACATTAAACGTTGTTTGCAGTCAAATGTTTAACAAATAATACCAAGAAATTTGGATAGCTGGGTAAGAACATGTGTGGTGTTATAAATAAATTTTCTAATAATGGGATTCTCTGTAAGTTTTGTGTTTTCCACTCTATTATATTTGATTATATATTTCCTATTCCTCACTATCTTTTACTGTGTCTATCACATAACTGCGGTGGGCAGAGGAAGTATTCAACTCCAGCCAAAAACTGCAGCAGAAATTTTAGCGAAAATGGAGGTTTTGGGATTATCCAAATTCCTCCTCACTTAGCAATCACTTTCAGGAAACGGTTCACATGCATGTGCCTCTGTAGAGTGCAACATAAGCGACAAAAGTTCGAATGAACATAATACTTCTCATTTATCTTTAGCATCATTAAGTGATTAAACATTTTCCGCGTAGTTCCCCGACAGAACTATAATTTATATTGAAAGTTCTTTTTTTATTTTCTGGAGACAAAGTCTAACGATGTTTTAATAGGTTGAAGGTACAAAACTAAAAGTAACTGGAATTTTCTACAGATATCCTGTTAGGTCTTCAATCCGTTTGACTGCTCATTTAATTTTCTATAAGTGGAAAACCACAAGCGACGATTAATTTTGATGAACTAGCGATTGATTATCCACGCTTTTTATTGCTTAAAATAACATGAGCCCATCTTGGCTGCTGCATAAATCAAATTCAAAGTGAACATGAACCAATGAAATGGTGATAAAATCTCAGTAAGGGTCAAAATGTTAAAATCAGTGTATCATACATAATTATATTTCATGTCCGCAATGATAAAGATATCAAAAGCCAGAGTATTGAATAAAGTATATGTGCATAATTTATTTAAAATAAGCAAAACACATAATTAGTTTCGGTTACCAGTAATGAATGAAGAAAATTCGTATCCCTCCATCAAATATTTTAGGCAGTAGATCTAAAACACTGTCATCGAAAATTAAGTTTGGAACCTGAAGACGTGAGGTTCGTTTATGGTTATTATGTCACAAACAATCTATAAATACACAACAATGAGTCCCATTAAAGAATTAGTTACCTGCTAAGTTGCATTTTGAAGTCTTGCATTACTTGCCTTCTGGACAAAATATCCCAATAAAGAAATAGGCAAATCATTTAAGTTACTCTTGAGAAAATCCGAAAAAGCTTAACCTGTAACTCGAATTATAACTAAACCCCAGGTTTGGTCTGTATGATAATAGATATCCCTAAGTTAGTTACTGCGATGTATTGAATAATATGCCATCAATATACTCGTTGCAAAGATAAGATGTTCTTATTTGATACTGGAAAGGAAAACTGTTTTATCGGAAGCTCCATGCTGCTAGGAGATTGTATAATTCCTCAGAGGAAGCATTCCACGCCGTTGCTTTGGATACCCACGACCCAGTTACAAAACTGCGCATGAAAAAGAAATTCAATACATTTCAGAAAAGAAACAGGTACTTGTATATACCTACGAAAAACAGGTGATGCAAAAGTTCATCCGACCTTTGGTTGCTTGTGATGGCTCACTGAACCAAAAGTTTGCTGCAGTGAACAAGTTCCTCATTAGAAAAACTTTTTAAGAGAAGATTTTTCCCCTGACAGTGTTCCGTGCGGGATTTTCTAAATAAAAAGTTTGGTGGGATGATATCTGGGGTAAGTCGTGGGAAGTCCTCATTAGGAACAGGAATTAAAGTTCTCCTAACGGGTTCACCTGTGTAAGGCATACGAATACAAAACAAAGCAAGCTTGAAATCTGCCACCCAACGGACGACTCAATTAGAGTTGATTTTTCCCCAACTCCCTTTCACAGGCTTTTCTTTTTTCTCGGGGCTTGTGCCGACTTGCGCGAGTTGTAATGCTGTTAATTGCAAGAGACTTTAAGAGGCGTGTCTGTTAAAAAAGAACTCGTTCATTTTCTACTGGAGATGGCTTGTTGATCCTTCATTTTTTATCATCACTATCATCGTGATTCATGCCATAGACTGAAACAAAAAGTATTTCTGTTTCTTGAGTCTTTTTAGAACCGGGTACTCTCCCCAAGATCTCTTACTTCAGCCGCCTCTTAACCCTTTCATTGCTAACGACCGACAAGCGCTGTCTTCTTTTGTGATCGCCGTCTTCTTGGCACTTCTCTCCTCTTGACGACTTGACGACTACTGTCCTCTATAGATTGTATTGTCTGTTCTCCGTAGGGTCTGTGTTAGTGTCTTTGGTCACATTACCACTTAACTTTCGGTTATCGTTTTATATTTAGGTTTTTACACAACAAAGAATTAGTTTTTATACTCATTTAAGGTGAATATTACATGTGAGGTATATCCAGTAATGCTAGTGTTGTCTTCAAGGTCACTAGCTCACTACAGGTCGTGTGTTAGTTCTTTATAAATGAAAATTTTATATGAAAGTTTGGGTGCGAGTCAGTATTCACCTGGTATTGAGAGAAAGGTGCAGTATGCAGTGAGATGTGCATTTACACGCTTTTGAGCTATTAAGTTTCTTCCTTCATATACTCAAACATTAACAATAATCTCGCGACTTTGACCAAGTAGAGTTTTTTCTTTTATTTTTGGCATTTTAGGAGGCATTGTGGCGTTAGCAACTAAGACATAACTACGTAACTATCACTCGTAGAAACACTTGCATGAATGACTACATCCATACCGCACAAAACTTTTGCAGTTGACTCTATTCACAAACATAACCGTAACATAAACTATTTGCTGACCTGTTTACTAAGAATAGGCTAGCTCAATGGATTTCCGTTGAAGGTGATTAAACAAGAACTAACGCGCATCCTATACTACATCGATGCTTGAATGCTCAACATGCTATCTTCACTAATCAGAGCTTCAGGATTCGATCCGCTTTGTTTAGCAGCTTACTTCTGTACTCCACATAGTGTGGAAGTGAGTGTATCGAGTAAACTAAAATTAACTAAACTAACATCTAATACATCAGTCCATGAAGGGACAACACTTACCACCTGGCTGTCGCTATACCCATATTAGCACACAACGAAAGCCATGAGTTGGGGAACAGTGGTGGAGGGTGGGATATGGTCAGCGCCCCGAGTCCCTGCAACCTGTAGAATGCAGTCTTCACAACAAGTGGAGTGGCGGGCAGAGAATGAGGAACGGAGGTGCACCGGCTCGAGAACTTATACGGGGATACAGAAGAAAATGATATGAATTGAAAGTGAAAATGATAAACGGAAAAGTTTTAATGCAGCAGTAAGTAGAATACATGGCGGAGGAAACCTGAGAACCTGCACAAAAATCCGCCCAGACATCCTTTACTCCGTCACAAATCAAATATAATTGTTTTAGATACTGCAAAGCTATATCAAATGAAGTTTAAAACATACAGGCAAGGGTTTTCTCAAGTTAAAGCGCCCAATTTGACTATAGAATTCATTTATAATATTCTTTCAAAAGATTTCTGATTCAAGTAAGATCCATAATTGTTGCACTTAAGCATGATCACTGAAGTAGATAGATTTAAGTGCCTTAGGATTGAATTGTATCTGTTATTCATTCTTACAAAGAAATTAAATACTAATTAAACCTAGCAGTTAGAGATTCAGTATTGAAAGTTGTACAGCATGCATTTGGTTTCAAATACAAACTAGGAATAATATATTTTAATTTTCAGTTGAAACATTTGCATGGAAGGTGTACATAGGTCGTATTGCATTATACAAATACTGTAGTATTTGTTTACTTGTGTATCCTTAAGAAATGTTTGTTACTTTATTGGATTCCAAAGCGTGACACTTTCTGAAATATATCCTGAAACCCAAAATGCTAATTTTAACAATAATTAAGCTATTTGATATAAGACCTGTGGTATCCTGGTATACAGATATTTCCCGAGACCGAGGTATACCAGAAAATGGGGATGGATGTTGAATTCGTCATAAATGAAGATACCAGTGGCTATGTCAATATATAACAGCAACTGGATATGTTTCCCTGTCATGTGGACTTCATTTCGGTGTATATTATGATATTTACACTTCCTGCCGTTGTCATTTAGATACAAAATCCCTAGAAATACCAGAGTCATTTCTATGATCAGCACTGCAGTGCACTCGCTACCAGATGTTTAACCTCTCGCTCACTCTAACAAGTGATGGAAACAGAACAAGGTTTAATAATCGAGAGCAAATGCCCTTAATCTGATGCGACCCTCGCGAACAATCTAGTCCAAGCATGAAAATTATATCAGCAAATCCGTCAATAGATTCAGATTTATATTTACACAGACGAGTATGTCATATACATCTGCGAAATCCTCCAGGCATGCTGTGCACTGCATAGTCTGTCTGTGAACTCTCATTAACGCCAGTATCACACCCTATTTTCCTATGAGGAATACTGAAGATACAGGGAAACCTTTAGAGGTCGTAGTTTTCCGCATTTCCCGTAATTGGAAATAGACGTTGCACATACGCTTCTTTTCAGATCTTTAGCAACAAAAATGCTAACATATTTACCTTTTCAATAACCCTCACATTAAAGTTCTGCTCATTAATACTGAGATTTGTTGTTATATATTTTAAAACATTAGTTCTTTTCTATAAAAAGCATCTTAAGTTCTGTATTATACTTAAATATTTATGTACTTCAGGCAGGTTCATGAAGGATGGCCACTTCAAGCTATGCCAACTGATTAGACTACGCTAACTGATTTGGGGTCCAAATACTCAAATTAAGTAAAATATTTCATTCATATATTTAGTAACATACAAGATCTTTGAATTTTGACCAGCAATTTTGTGATTTGTGTTCTATTGCTTACATTTTTCCTTTTATTTCCTAAAGAAAGCAAAAAGACTATTTTAATTAATGTAAGTATTGAAGAGATCACTAAAATTTTTATTGATTTTGGTACATCTACCTTCGCAATTTATAACATAGCAACTATAAATTTGACAAAACTGAATTAATGGAAACATAAGCATTTTTACATATTGGATCAGCCATTTATAAATCCAAGTGTATTGCTATAATATTAAAATTTTGTTCATACGTCTAGCAACTTGACTACTAATATTTTAATTGACATTAATTTAATAGAATTGAAGGACCGAGATCCAAAACTGAGGAGTCCCTGGGTCTAAGAATATATTGCTAACATTATAGCACTTTGTGAAGTAACTTCTTACAAAAACCTGAAATGAAATGTCACCTTCTGAGCTGAAAGAAGCACGTTATTTCTTCTACTGACTTTATTTAACTAGAAAGGAAAACTCAATATTCCATCTGTAAGTATGCAAAGAATCTCAGAACAAATTAGTACATTATCATACAGTGAAACATACTAAATCGAGCACCTTCAAATGAAAAATATGTGCTAGGAAAATTTTAAATTCTAATAGTTGTCTTACCAGAAAGTTAGTTTATCCATAAGGTATCTTCAAATCAGGGCTGAATAGATGTTTGTTAATAGTTTTTATTAAAATTTAAAGCAGTTAATTTGTTCCAAGCCTTGCGTAATTGTTTTACTGGTAAAACGCTTTTAATGTTCTTCTCTTCCTTACGTTATCTGAGCATTGCACTCCATTTTGGGATTCGATTTACCAGCTGATAGGAGTTCACAGCTTCGACATATCAAGCAGTATCAATAAATCAAGTGCAAAAAATAGAACTCAATAAAATGAAAGAAGAATCAATAAGTTTACATCTCCAAATTTGTCTTAAAATTAAATAACTGGAAACAGCAGTTCACTAAAACTTTATCTTTAAAGTAGATGTGAATTTTAACATTAGTTTATAGATGATGCGGAACGTCAAGAACGCGTGTTTAGAAGTGAAAAGGTTCCCAATAAAGAAAAAAGATATGGTCAAAACTTAGCATATTTTTACCAACAAACTCCAAAGATTCTGCCCACTTAAGTAGCGTAGATGGTAGCGTGCCTGCCTTAGGTTCAAGAGATCCCTAGCTTGAATCTCGGTAGGTCCCTAGCTCGAATCTCGGTTAGGTTGAGTTAATTAGATAAGTGTGTTTTCTGTTTTTTTTTATTTAAGTTTTCCAACGCTATATCACATGGGACGATAAGTGGAAGGGGTGAAATGATGCTCAACTGAGCCCAGGGTCCATAGATCTTAGAGTTACTCGACATATGTCTTGTAAGATAAGGGAAAACCCCAGAAAAACTTATCCAGATAACTCACCCTGACCGAGGACCTCTACGTGAGGCAGACACGCTAGCATCTACGCTATGGAGGCGGGTGTTTTTTTCCATAGTTTTCCCTTATCCTCAAAGACGAATGTCGCTTAACTCTGAGTTCTATGAACCCTGGGTTCATTTGAGCGTCATTTTTCCCATTACATTCATTCATCGTCGGATATGAGTTAACGTTGGAGGATGTAAATTAAAAATAAAAAAATCACTTAAGCTCTTCAGAGAAGCCTGAAGAAAAATATAGTGTTCCAAAATGACGGATGCTAAGAATAAAAGAAACTGAAGAAACGGAACTTGGTAGTAAATTAAGACTAAAATATTTGAGCAGCTTTCATCTACTGTTGCGGTGGTGGTTGAGGGTGAGGAAGCTCCAAACGAATATTCAGATCACACATTGTAGTATTCAGGATTCCAAGTTCATGGAGCTTCCATCCTGAGAGACATAGTAGAATGTGTTGATATTTGGAATGATAATTTACCACAGTAAATATGCAAGAAACTGATCTATTGTGTTGCCACGTGACACTACATAACTGATACGTATAAGGTCAGTAAATATTATTTTTTCTATTGCGCCAATACCTGTTCAGTATTGTATTTAATCCACAACGATGCTTCCGTACTAAAAAGTTATTTTAACTCCATTCTCGATTCATACATTTGTTAATTTCTTGTCTATATTTACATACGTAGATGACTGACAGGTATGATGAAGTGGAAGCTGCAAAGAAAAGAAAAAGAATGAATTAACGCAGATTTTTGCTAGATGGACTCATTCAAAAGACTGATGTTTGCAAACCACTTTAAACTGGTCTTCTTCCTTTTATTTTTCTTCTACTTCTTCTTCAAACTATAGACTCGTAAGCCGGAACTCCTCTGTTGTTTGCTATATCCAACTTTCTTGCTGCTTTGCCAATACTTCTTTTTCCAATGTATATGCGTGCTGTAATTATTTCGGAAGCTTATCTTGGTCCATGCGTTGTACGTACTCTCAGATTTTATTACTTCTTTTGAACTAAAACTTTGTGATGGACTGTTGGATATTATGTTATTTCTTATTTCGGCTTTTCTAGTTTAATCTCGTCGGCTTACTTCCGCTACGCTTTGGAGAATTTGGATTGGTGCTGCATGTTGCTGTTTCAATAATTCTCTATCAATGTTGAAGTTTCACTCGCATATAGGTTTTCGGTTTTGCCATAACTTTATAAAGTTGTTACGAACTGTTATTTCCATGATTCCGTCCATGTTAATACATGTGGCAATGTTAACATTAATATATATTAATTTGTACAAAGTAAACAACATCCAAGGAATAAAACAGTTTTAACTTGTTTTATTATGTAAAACAACCCTTTAACCTATGAATACCTTTGCTGTGGTTTCACTTGACTGCCTCTGTAGCATAGCCAGTAGTATTCAAGAGGTCCCAAGTTCGATTCGGGACCAGGGTTAGTTATCTCGACCAGGATTTCTAAAGGATTTTCTCTTATCCTTAAGAATTAAGTCGAGTAGCTCTAATCTTTATGGACCCTGGACTCATTTGAGCATGGTTTCACCTATTTCATTCATCGTGCTCTATAACTTAACACTTGAAGAGGTAAATTAAAAAAAGCCTTCTGCGTTTCCTCTTTTGGGACGGTTAAAATCACATCTTTTATAATTACATAAAGATAAAGCAATCTCTTTTCTAGCGTATCATCATCACTAAAATGACTTGATAGCTGCTAAAAATAAGTTTTTAAATAGTCTTTTATTATTGATTTCAGATAAATTCAATTTATGCTTTTTTAATTTAGGTTTCCTCATTGCTTTTTCAAGAAAACGATTAAAAAGTGGACTTTATCCTAAGTTCAGTGTGTCATAAAAACTTCCTTCTATGGATTTACAAGGTATGGTGAAGTGTTTTTAAGTAGACATTTAACACTAATCAAACGGTTACGGATACCTTTTGTTTCCTAAATGTTCTCTCTTTTTACATTAAATTATTTCAGATAATCTATTAATAATAAATGAAGCTAATTAAAGACTCCTTAATTTTTTATTGTTTGTTTTAGTATGAATATCTTAGAAATGCACGATCCTCTTTTCGAAACCACAACAGTTTCTTCATGAGTATGGCTTCCACCTAAGGGTGGTTCGAGTATTCTATATAATATATTGAAGAAAACCCTAAAATGTACAGAGAGAAAACTATAAATTATTGAGAGAAAGAGATTCTGCAGAACGTGACCTAGGACGTTGCTAAATGCAGCACAGATTAGCATTACTTCCAACGGACGTTTAATGAAAGCCGAAGACGCTTGGTGCTGTCAAGTCATATTACACTTAATCATCTATCAACTTGTAGACCAGGGACCGGAAGTCATATTTTGATTGAAAGGCCTGCGACCGTGAACTTCTATGGATGCGTATGAAAAATATTCCTACCATTTTGAATCCCCTGATGTCAGTGGACATTTAAAAGTCTCTTAATGATATTATGCTTTCCACTTACAAAACTGCTCACAAGCTTCTTAGGAATAATCCAGAATGAGGGTATAAACTTACCTGAAACAAAAGAAACCGTATTAGAAGCTACAAATAGCAAAAAATATACACATTCATTTGCATTAATTGTACAGTTTACCTTCTATATTCTGCGTCAGTTACTGGTAATCATTTTTATTTTCAACTTCAAATCTTATTTGTGCCGATTGGCACACGGGCTTCTTGCAGGTAATTGCCTGACTTCCCTATAGGGGCGCTAGTAGTGGCTTACTGTGTTTTGTTTAGTGTTTGCCTGCGCCACCGTCTGGATCGGGAGGTCGAAGCTGGGTACCTGGCCTTGAGCGAGGCAGTTGGGGTTTAGGGCTCATCTCGGCAAGCGGTGTTGAATTGTGAAGGACATTTTTAAAACTGTTCATTGTTCGTTGTCATGAAGTTGAAGGACATTCAAAACTGTTCAGTTTACTTTTATATAGAAGCAAATGTTTTATTTTCACGAATGTTCGATGTCGTGAAATCATTGTACAGACTAAAATGTATTTGTAAATGGGAGAAGTTAATTAAAGTTCTGCTGCAATCTGAGTGGAAGCTTGCTGGTCCCATAACCCAGAGGTCCGTGGATCGGAACCACGGTCTGCTACCAGACTGCACCACAACTTTAATTAACTTCTCCCCTTTACAAATATATTTTAGTCTGTACAATGTTTTCACGACATCGAACATTCGTGAAAATAAAACATTTGCTTCTATATCAAAGTAAACTGAACAGTTTTGAATGTCCTTCAACTTCATGACAACGAACAATGAACAGTTTTAAAAATGTCCTTCACAATTCAACACCGCTTGCCGAGATGAGCCCTAAACCCCAACTGCCTCGCTCAAGGCCAGGTACCCAGCTTCGACCTCGCGATAGAGACGGTGGCGCAGGCAAACACTAAACAAAACACAGTAAGCCACTACTAGCGCCCCTATACGGAAGTCAGACAATTACTTGCAAGAAGCCTCTGTGCCAAACGGCACATATTACAGTGACTAGTCTTTCATGATTTACACATAAATTCACCAGCATAAATATTATAATTAGCTTAATAAATAACATACATATTTATAAATAATGTAATTATGTATTAAAATTAATATTTTATAAATATAAACTATTTCAAAACAATTCTCTGAAATATAATTAAGGCTTTAAAATTGATTAAATCTTCAATTAATCATGAAATGCATAGATTAGGTACTTTGAATAAGTCTTTATTATAACACCACATAATTGGGCAGTTTCTATCGTATCTGGATTCCAATAGTAAAGTCTAAATTCCTCACTGAGCTTCGGGCATAGAGAGGACGATACACTGTTTGATCCTCACATGTATTCTGGACTTCCTATGCTTTCGCGTAGATGACTGAAAACGCTTGTACATGGACCTGTTCGCAGACAGCGAGGAAGAATCACAGATAGAAAAAATTCAGAGTAGAACACTACAGTCTGGGATGGTGCGGATGATGTGCGAAAGGGAGTTGGTTGAAGGAGAGTGTGTGTACGTTCTCACTGAATACCATAATTATATCATATTTGTCTCAAAACAAATATTTGAGAAGCATTTATTCAACGGATTGTACAAACACGATAACCCGAAAAACGGATGACAATTCAAACCATGCACTGAACTGTGGGCTTTCTTATGGCAAACAAGACTAGCTTTACACTGAACACAATCGTTTCAACTTCCACATTCATACCACCATACTCCCCAAACGCTATAAAATTATTGGACACAAAGGAAAAGTTTCTACCTTACCGGAAAGAAATTCATGACCACTACATTGTGAAACCAGGAGAATCACCCTTCCAACACATAGGCTGGCGACTTTTTCTGATTTGCAGTAGGATTGTAAATGATGAAGTCAGTTCACGGTCTTCTTTAATATAACAATCAAAGCTTTTATTCCTTCTAACACTCAAATATTACAGTTATTACTCGTGTAATGATCTCTTAGGCTTTTAGCGCACATTAAATAAATATTTATCAACGAATTCCTCTAACTTTGCTCTAATATCTCCTAATTTTGGCTTTTTATGTAAAATATTTTGCAAACGCTTTTAAATAATAACGTCATGCTTCTTTACAACTTTCAACTACCAAATCCATTAAAAAGTAAATTTAAAACATGACATAATTGTATTATCATACTATAAACGTATACAATGCAGAGCATTGTGTTTTTCTATAAATGTGCTCTGTTTGAAATATTGGTTCGTTACTAATCTGAGGGATTGTACGCTAGGTACATGTTTAAAAATGATCTTGAATTTACATATAAAGCTTATAAAGAGGATTTAATTTCCATTAATTTACCTAATAGCTGTTAACTATAAGGCCCGGGCATTAGGCGACGAAAGTTGGGGGACTGCTTAATCCTGAGTGATTCCCACCAGTGCACTTCAAAGTCTATGGGAGCTGTACAAGTACCACACTATTGTGCAGCGTATCCAGGATGCCCTTCACGTTTTACACGCTTCTGGCGTCAGCGTGGTGTGTGCATGGATCCCTGGTCACGTAGGCTTGCGGGGGAATGAAATGGATTCAGCAGCCAAGACGGCTACCATGGAGCCCAGGGTTCGAGTACCATCTGTGACATCGGAAAATTTTAGGGCCGTATTGCGGAGAGCTGTGCAAACCTGCTGGCAGGAAAAGTGGTCCGCTCTCCGCAGCAATTAAGTTATATCTGTGAAAGAACTTCCAATTTCCTGGGTTACCTCCTGTCGTTCATCTCGTCGCAAGGAGGTGAGTTTCGCTCGGTTACGTATTGGGCACTGCTTCTTGACACATAGTTTTCTACTTAGAAAAGAGCCTGATCCACTGTGACCGTTTTGCAACGAAGCGTTATCTGTCCGACACGTGCTGCTAATGTTTTTGCCTATCACACCTTAGGACGTCTCTGCTGCTGCCGGAAATGCTAGCGGATGATAAGGTAGTGCAGAATGTTTTCAGGTTCTTTTTAAGGTTAGATTTCAGAATTTAGTGCATTTTTTTGTACTTTGCATGTATATTTCTTTCTTTCTTTTTCTTTTTTCTTTTGTTTTGTTTGGTATGTATATATATTTTTGTAAGTTTATTTAAACTTTTATAGTCTTAGAAAAGTTTATATGTGGCTTTTGCCATAAATAATTCTTTAAAGGGCGCTGATAACCTCTGTAGTTGAGCGCCATTATACATATCATCATCATCATCAACATCATCATAATCAACATCACCATCATCATCACCCGGGCCTTAAAGTACTTACAGATTGTAAGCTGTCATGGCTCATGTGTTTATGAGAACTTCTAATTGTTTTACCGAGAAAAACAAGAGTCAGTTGGAGAATTTAATGTCATGTCGGCACGTTGGCCATAGTAGCTCAATTGGTTAGAGCAGCTGGACGGAAATCAGAAGATCCGTGGTTCAAATCCCGGCTATGGCATTGAATTTTTCAGTCTAAATCTACCTTTCCATACTTCAGCCTATACACGGCCAGTGTGGAAGAAAAATTAATTCCCTTATAAATATAATTTTAAATTTTTCTTGTTTGTGTTCATTTACACGTTATACCCAATTTCTGTGTAGCAATCTCCTCTCAGATCTCATTCTCAAGTGTTAGTGTTTACCATGTGGGTTACTTGATGAAGAGGTTCTGATGACTTCAGATCACTTGCTCTGACCCATGCACTTCAAGTATCGATTGGATGGTGTCAGTTGGGTTGGGTATAAAAAGCGTAAGGGTGAAAGGGCAAGTAAAATATACATGCTCTTGTTCCCCGGCAGTTCCCCGAGGTTTGGAGAAGTCAGGTCAAAGCATTCCTTAACTGAAGGCTTCTCCTCTCAAAGACTTGGATATACCGTTTGCGGGATTTACCAACACGTAATGCACATTGCCGTCTCTCCTTAAAATGCCTCCTAAGCATTCAGGCATGCAACAACATCAACAACAGCAAGCAAACTACCAACCTTACTCGATGGCTAAATAGTTACGTTTGTCATACCTGGGAAAAACGTATCCTACTTTCACCTTACTATATATCGGGATGAAGTTTAAGAAGCATGTAGCTATATTCTGAGTTTGAATGTTCGTACCCTCACATGAAACAAATGAATGGTGACAAAACTTCAGAAACGAAAACTTCATAACAATAAACGTGAATGTACGGGTTAATAGTTATTTGAAATAATCTGTGCGTTTTAACAAGGTCAAAATTTTTGTACACTGAATGCTAGTTATTACGTATTGCATATTACAAAATGCATTCTGAACTATAGAGCCTTCTTTACACAGTTCAGGATATACATTTGATTAGTCATCAAATAATAAATTAACGTATGTGGTATTTGGGTACAGATTATTAATGAAATGTTTGTGAAAGCAAATCTTTATGAAAAATTATCCATATGAAGGATATTTTGACGTATAGGCATATTTGTGTTGTAGTTTTGGAAAAAGTCAATCTGAAATACTTGGTTTGGTATTTTTCAACTTTGTTTGTGATCCAGGCGATCCACAAGCACAGGAGCACAGATATATGCATACATTTTTCTAATTTATTTCTTATACAGATATATGAAATCACGCACTCTCAGTGAAGCTTTATAATATTTTCGGACGGAATTCAGTTCCTCTACCTGCTTTACGTAGGAGCTAGAGAAATAATGAAACACTGAGCATCTAAAAAACAGTACCATGCCGAGCCACATTTTAATGCTATAACAATTTTTTTCTTTGACCTACATGGACCAAATTTTCACAAGGATTATATTTTGCACCACTAATTATTTATCAGCCTATCGTGTAATACAAATTAATGCAAAATTGTTATGGTCACCATTTGTATTATAACACCTGAAGCTTTCCTGGCGACGAATACGCTCACTTTCTTCTCGGTCAGCCAGCCAGGTGATAAGATGATTAGATATCAACGTTTCGGGAGTGTGCATCTCTCCCATCATCAGGATATTTATAAAATGTTATAGCCATAGATGAAATACTGGATATAACACAACTATATACAAAGACAAAACACTATCAAAATTCGCATTACTGGACAAAAGACTGTTTTCAGTAAATTAAATGCCAGGTCAAGGTGTTGGCGTGAGTATAGAAAATTAATTGTGTCAAAGAAACGTAGCTACTTAACTTGATTATCAAGCTGTATTGATCTTCGCTTCTTAAACGGACGGATTTACATTTTGAAGGCCGGTTTCCAAAAGGAGCTGAGCTGAAATCCAGCATCACGATTAAGCGTGCTCCTTTCAGAGGAAATCGCCAAAGCTTCCTTAATTCTCCGCTCCCAGTAACTGTTGCATTTTGCCAAGATTATCGTCTCCCGAACGGCGCATTCGTTTAATGCAACCTGAGAAGTATGGGCTGGTAGAGCATTGTTTTTATAACGACCATAGAGCCTATTTTCGGGAGACCATCTTGGCAAAATGCAACAGTTACTGGGAGCGGTGAATTAAGGAAGCTTTGGCGATTTCCTCTGAAAGAACCACGATTAAACGTGATTCAATGCCATAGCCGGGAATTGAACCACAGATCTTATAGTCTCCGTCCAGCCTGTCTAAGCATTGAGCTACTATGGCCAACGTGCCGATTGAAATTTTCATTCTGACTCTACGTTTCCACAGTTTATCCTACACACGGCCAGTGTGAAAGAACAATTAATTTCCATTATCTTATTATTGTTTATTAATGTACCTACGTCACTCTTGAAATTTTTAAACCAAAATAGCACCAGAAACTGTTACTAAAACGAGTTGCATAAATTGAGCACTATAATAACTGGATATCTGACTTTCAATATGCCAAAGCAAAATTAAAACTTGCAAGAGAGAACCATGTTCCAGTATACTCTACAAGAAGACATCTACTGATATGTGTATAGGTTTCAGTCCAGTGTGAGTTATATTATTACTTAAAAACGTTTCGGGTAATGCAAAGATGTTTCTTATATTTATGTTACCATAAAGGACTCAGAGAATGTGATTTGACAGGTGCTTTGCAAATAACGTGTCACTACTGGCAGCTAAGCTATGATTGCTATGATTCTTGACGGTATTATTACAATATCTAGCTCTATTTCCAGTAGATGTATCCCATTTTAATGGTCAATATAGGAATTTTGAGGAAATGCAAAATTTGAATCCCCGAAACCAAAATAAAATATATAAATTCTTGTAGTCTTAGTGTGGGTGCGTAGGAAAGGTATAGCTCAAAAATAAAAAGTGGTTCAAGGAAGAGTTACACTATAACGCCCCCTGAGTACTCTAACATTAACATAGAATCGAATTCCGTACCTATTTTCTGAAAAAAAGTTTATATTGATTTTAAGCAATATTGATTAAAATTCCAAACATCTATTAATACGTTTTTATGAAAATCAAAAGATAATCTTGAATTTTCTTAGGAAAACCTTCAAAGATATCTTCTTTATTTTCATATATCTTTATTTTTATCTTTAAGTATTAATTCCTCGATATAAAATTTACATTAAAATATTCAGCGATAAAAATCCTGGTATTTAAGTACCTACAATAGTATGTCGCCACATATGTTTATCTCGATTATGAGAACCTTAAAGTAGTCTACCGGGAAAATATAGTGAGTCAATTGGAGAATTTAGTGTCAGGATGGCACGTTGGTCATGGCAGCTCAAGCGGTTAGAGCAACTGGACGGAAACCAGGAGATCCGTGGTTCAAACCCCGGCCGTTACATTGACTTTTTCAATTGGTCCTGATTAATTAAAATCATCCATATACCGGAGTAATGTATTTAAAAGGATTAATTATTTAAGGATTAATTCCTCAATGTAAAATTTAAGCATAAAATTGTTTAGCTCCATCTATTGCTGACATTGGTAATTGAATTTAAAGTGTCAAATGTTATCACTTTTAAGTATTGTTACCATTCTATTGTTTTCACGATATCATGTAAATAAAATGGTACTTCAACCCAGCATATAAAGGCTTCGGTAATGTTTCAGCTTCTCATGTTCCCATGTAAAACAATGCAATTATTTTGTAATTACTATTGAAATCTTAAGTATAATTAACATGAAGTAGATGAGAAAATGAGTTTTTAAATATTGTGTGTAGTATATGTAAGAAATATATGATTTAGAGTTTCCATGATAGCTATGAAAATACATGATGCAGAGGTTGACGTGATTGTTATGCTAAGATTGTCACAGCTGATGTACAAACTGGATGTGGAGAACGCCAAATGTTGCTTTTCATTAACTAAGCGCTGCGTGTTGCTTCAAGCCTTGAGAGTGCCCATTAGTCGGCGTGAGATTTCCATTTATCAGGAGAGTAATTCTCAAACGTTTCCTAACCTCAAACAAGCCGGAGCTCCGAAGCTGAGAATACGTCTTGTGACAACAGAGATAGCTCAGTGTGTAGCGTCGTTTAACCAAGATCACAAGCCGCTCAGGAACTTAACAAAAGACACTACTGTCTTCCACAACCGGAGACGCAGTTAAAGCCGTCTGTCTCTACACAAACACTAATTGTCCAAGTGAGTCCACCCAAGTTTACCATGCTGACTCCTCGAGAGATTTTCGTATGCGCCGGATGTCCTTTATAGAGCGAATTTCTCTACTTCATAACAAGTTGCCAGGAGCGGAACCCTCACCATGCGTGACGTCATTCCGTCTGCAACTGACGCGTTTGCAGTTTCACAGAGTTGAGGGGAGAGAGGTAAAATAAAATAGTAATAGACGACCACCCGAGCGGAACAGCGGAGGGGTGCCAGCAATTAACTTAATTAAGGAGGTTGTAACGACCAAAGGGCTGCGAATTAATTTCCTTTCTCACTCTGTCCGACGTCGACATCTTGCGAGGGTTAGGGATTCTCAAAACCAGAAAACATCCTGGGCTTACCCCAGCACCGAATGTTTGACTCCTTATCCAGTCATTCTTCCTCTTTATACCCCATTTCCTTCCCATTTCTTTGGGGTGTACAGTGTAAAGACAACAGATATATCCAGGAAACAGCGTCGTTTAACAAAGCACAGTCAGTTATCTTGATGTAGTCAGTTCGTCAATTAAGTTACCACCTTTAATGAACGCAGACCCTAGTATCTCCCACCACAGGCTGATTTACTGTAAATAGAAACAGAGAACTTACTCCGGCTTAAAGGAACGGATTTAAACACGGATTTTTGAACTTTAACATTTCTTTACATTTATTGTAATCAATTCGTAAAATTAATATGCAGACATGAAACATATATTGCAGATTGAAACCCGGAACACGTAACTTCGCTTGGCCGAATTCATCTATTTGCCAAAATACATGTTACTATAGTTGATCGTTTATTGTAATACAATTTCTCTAATGCAAACTTATTAGCATACCTTTAAAAAGAGAAATTCATTCAGTGAACTTAAATTGAAGTCAGTAAAAGCCAAGTTCTTTTCTTCATGGTTAAAGCTTTACTAATGCCTATTAAGGAACTTAAGGAAAAATGTCTATTTAATATAAGCGTCAAAATAAATCTATATACCCACCACCACCACCACCGCCGCCGCCGCCACCATGCATCTCACCAAGGCGGCCCGGGTTCGATCACAGGCTACCGCAAAGTGAGATTTGTGGTGGACAACACGGCACTGGGGCGGGCTTTCTCCGGCACCTCCGGTTTCCCCCGCCATCTCATTCCACCGGTGCTCCATCTTCATCTCATATACCACCAGTGTCACCACCTGCGGTGCCGTATGTAATAAAAGCGGGCGTTAAACACTACACACACACACACACACACACACACACACACACACACACACACACACACACACACACACCGCCACCACCGCCACCATACCCACCTCGGTAGCGTAGATGGTAGCAGGTCTGCATCACGTTCAGGAGGTCCCGAGTTCGAATATTGGTCAGGGTGAGTTACCTGGGTAATTTTCTTTCTGGGGTTTTCCCTTATCCTTAAAGACGAATTTCGAGAAATTCTAAGCTCAATGGACCCCGGACGCATTGAGCATCATTTCGCCCATTTCACATTCATCGTCGGATATGACTAAATGTTGGAGGACGTAAATTAAAAAAAAAACCACTATCCCCACCACCACTATTATTATTACTATTAATACCACTATTATTATTATCATCACCATTATTATTTTGATAAAGTCCAACGCAAACTGGAAATGCTAGACATAGGACAATCTAAAGTGCAAAATCAATTAGAGTGGAAAATATAGCAGGCCTAATTTAAAATGCATTGGTCCGAAAGGAAAATAAGTGAATAAATGGAATTTAAAACGCTACAACAAAATAAATGAATAAATGAATATCAATAAATCTGGGAATAATTGGGAAGATATTCAACAAATGCAAAACAAGCAACTAAACCGGCATTCGAATATGCATATAATACGTGGGAACACTGGAACAAAGATCTAAATGGATGCATTCAAATAAACATTTGAGGAATCTTACTTAGAATAGCATTAAAAAACTAAACACAGAATTTGGTCAGTAAGAAAATGCAATAGAAGAGGAAACAGACGGGGAGACTACGTTATGAGTAATAGATGTTTTAACTCAGGAGGAGAGCGCATGTACAACGGCGACTTCCAGATTTCTTTGAACATTTTACAAACATTTGTGGTGGGCATACATTGGAGGTAGGGGGTCATCTTAAGACTACAAGACATTATTCACAAAAAACTCTCATTCCCCCCCCCCCCTCATTCCGTTTCATCCTGTGTGGCTTGGTTCCTCGTGCTGAATCACTCGATCTTTCAGTCTTTAGGAAAGGTTTGTCCAACATTAAACGAGGTTTCAATTTTCTAAATCCAGTTATTTTATTAAAGATAGTAGCATAGTCTACTAGCATTACGGTATTAGGTGCTACTATTCTTCTCCCTCGTTCTCCTCTACCTATATTCCTTTTCCCTATTGGTAAAGTGAATGTTATGCTTTATTTAAAAAAACAATAAAAGTTTTCCTACCAAAATTTTTATTCTGCTTCCGAAGCGATTCAAAGCTACTATTACAGCGCAATGTACAGAACTGTGCCCGTGTATTGGGGGTATCTTTATGAACAATAACCATATAAATAACCCCTCTTGGATATTCATTATATCAGTAGCAAATTTGTCAGAAGCACTGTACTTATAGTTTTATTGCCTAAGTAATACACCTGCAGAGTATATGCATATGAGAAAGAATTGCATCCCACTAAAAACTTATGACTATAGACTATTCAGCAGAAGTGTATAGATCTTAAAAAGCACACACACCCACACCCACACACGAACACGCACACACGCACACGCATATCACTCGCGTCAGACTACACACATTGCGGTTCTATTTGTTTATGGGAGATGTCATTTACCGCTTTCACTCATGGCTCAGAGGAGTACAAACACTTAAAGAATACAGACAATGAAATTGATTGCTTTTGCTTCTGCATACCACGTTAATTATGAAGTGCATTACTGGCCTTTCATCAAATAGCCTATTTTCTTTTTAAGTATTTGGTGAACAATATAATAAATCCTAAACCACTGTTCCGCCGCTCTATCTCCGGCTCTGACGTTCAGTGGCTGCAGGAGGTGGAGGGGGAAGGTTAATAGTACCAACATATAATGAGTAATTGAAAACACACCAGAATTGTCTTTATAATGAGAGTATAGGACTATATTAGCTTTAAAAGATTGAAATCCAACTTGTAATTTCATTATCATGCAAGATATTCTTTACTTCACCACTCTATTCGAATATTTCGTTCACACTTTTCACGCACACCAACTGCTTCTGTTGGTGGTACTGGGATGCCGTACATCCGGTGTCGTGGTCAGGAGGTTAACACTCTCTGTTAGTGCCAATCAGCGTTGTCGCTACTAGGCGTGGCTTGCAAATCCAGCGCCGTGTTGCCGCTGCAATTTTGTGTGGACCACGTGGCTTTTAGTTGCTTTTGGATCCCGCGCTGGTGGTTTGTTTAATTTTTTGTGTCTGCGTGAATTCTGATTTGTAGCCTCTGTAAGTCTTATTATTATCGCTATTATAGTAATATGGCTACTGAATCGTCAGAATTCAAGAAAAAAATCGGCTCTTATAAGAGCCAAAGCCGTGGATATATATTCAGGCTACGTGAGTACTTCGAAAAGGAGCGGGAAAATGGTGGACCTCTACCTGTTACCAAGGTGCTGGACAGAGTTTGTGACACCTTGAAGGTGGGAAGAATGTGACCAAGGAAAAGTGCCAGCTGATTTAAGTTCGCCGTCTGCAGTTCTGCGTACACCGGGAAAGCAAAGGCAACGAGGCAGCCTTAAAACTTCACTTGATGCTTTTCAAAAGGTTCTATAATGCGACATGTATATCAATATTATATGAGAAACGAATTTCCCACTCGTGCGAAGTAGCATTTTGTTATTTCTTTTCCAGTAAATGGTATATTGTCTGGATATGCAACTATTCTGGGATCATGTATATACACGTTGTCCACGTACATTTACGCAGTTATGATCTTCAAATGCGTGAAATATTTAAAATACACATGTTCCTCTGCTTGAAACTCCCGCTAAAGAACTGGCTACAACGCGCTTCCCCCTTTCGAGAACTGTCAGAGCCGGAGATAGAGCGGCCGGACTGTTGTGTACAAATTTCACACTGCAAATCAGAATGTGCCTAAACCGCCTGTGGTGCCGTATGTAGTATGCGCGGGCGTTAAACTCTACGCGTTTCACACTGAAACGATTTAAATGATTATTTAAAATTATTTAATAATTTAAATAAATAAAAAGAGTTTTTAGAATATTAAATATATGGTATGAAAAAGTTATTATGCAAAATTTATGACGAAGTGTATAAAAGTTTAATGATGCTGATTTGTCGTTATGTCAACGGCAAAAAGACTATATAAGCACCTGGACTGGAGTTGATTCCTTCTTCTTCATTTGATTTCCACGGTGAAAGGACGTGTGAGTAAGTCCGCAAATAGACGCTGATGTGCAAGGGCAATTTTTGTGTGTAAGAATATATGTATCAGTATATTTTACTTGATGCAACAGAGA
The DNA here is from genome assembly GCA_030765055.1 of Mantis religiosa. Classification (NCBI taxonomy): domain Eukaryota; kingdom Metazoa; phylum Arthropoda; class Insecta; order Mantodea; family Mantidae; genus Mantis; species Mantis religiosa. Next base: position 294,940,754 of record CM060948.1, on the reverse strand, counting down.
AGTGATTATGTGTGAACAGTTAAAAGGATTGCACCAGAGAATATTGATACCGATTGATTTATGTTAAAAAAGTTTTATTCTTAATAAATCTCAAAGTTTGGAGATTCGTTGAGGAAATTGTAAATAATCTTTTATTTAAAACAATATTATCCTTCCATATCCGCGACCTCTCCTGAAAAGAAGGGTCCATGCAGATACAAGAGCAGCCGAGGAACGGCTAGATCAAACTCCGAGAGCTTCGAAGAAGTCAATCATCACCCAACTTCTTTCTACATCCCACATTTGAGCATTTTGTTACAGCACACAATGCGCCTAATTAATTTTCCCTAATTACACTCCACTTTGTCATTCCTCCAGTAAAATGAAGCGTCGGCATCAATTTAACTGGATTGCAATTTAATACATTTAAGCAATGTATTATTACACAATATGCAAGTTCTGTTCTTAGATCTAGTTTATGTTCATTTGTAGAAGAGGTTAAGATGTCTCTAAAATATTTGCCACCATACTTTAATTTCAATTTTCCTACCTAGATCTTCCCAGTTGTATTATTTCATGCATTGGATACACGAGTCACGTACAAACCTCGAAAGCTAGGCACTTTGCAGAGATAAACTTCGGTTTAACTGTTCTCTCTTGCGGGAGTGAATTTAAACCAGCACCCGTGTTTAAGCCTTGAAGTCATATCGTGTAACTAGCTACAAGGATTCATTTAGTTGTTGATTAGCTTTCGGGAATGCTCACTCGGTCTATATTTTGGAGGAATAATGGACATGAAGCCCACAAGCATCTTCCATGTCTGCTTCACGTTTTCTTACTGGAAACAAATATATCTTAGTGTGCTCGTAACATTTGTTTAAAATTTATGGAGTTATGTTTCTTTAAAGAGATATTATGATATATTTTGTCTGCCTCTTTGGATAAGTGAAGAACGTTCTGGCGTTTAAACTACAGGTCCAGGCTCTATTTGCGGCTGGGTGGGGAATTTTTCTTTATCCAAAATTTTTCCCTATTTTCGGTAAACTCTGATAGCAGGAGTGTGAAAATGAATACAAGAGCGTTCGATGCAAAAGGTCACGTAAAAGAGATTAAAACCGCGACAGTTAAGAAAGTAATACCACTACCAGTAGGCTGTTTCTCAAATGAAAGCCCGATATGACCACAGAAGATACAAATGAAACAATAAATCAATAAAGAATCACTCTATATATGGTTGTCACTACTGAAGGTCACTCCAATACTTCCATTGTGCTTTGAGGTGACAATAAAATGTAATTAATTATTTTCAAGCTATGACAAAAGACTCAGGAGATCTCCAGTTCTAGTTATAAAGGTACAAGTAAGCTCAATAATTAATATTTCACCAAGAAAACAAAAATGGACTTTAGAGACAGACTCAACTGGACATACTTCTTGTCTACAGTATACCCTGGAGCGGTCGAACCATCTCTTCAGAAAACACAAATTTTAATTTTAGAAGCTCTGCCTTAAGGGCACAGGTGAGCCATTCAAAAAAAAAAAAAAAAAAATGTGCGACTGAAGAGCTGGGTCCAGATTATTACTCGTTGGTACCCTTTCTAGAATATTTTAAATGTATGGAATATCTGTGAAGCCTAAGCTCTAACATTAATGATTCTGACTATATTAAAGAATGAAAGACATTTTAATTAAACGCTGTTTTTAATCGTAGTTAAGCAAGCGATACATATATGCTGACGGGAACATTTCATTATATGCTTAAACAAACACAAAAAGCCAGTTACCAGCGGCTGGTGTAATACGTAGCGGAAACTCTCTGCGTTCAGAAAGTAAATGCGAAGTGAATCCTCAATTAACACATGATTCAGATGAAAAAATTCCTGGTATGTCTAAAGCTGAGATTGTTGAAGTGAGATTTCCTGAGACATGAAATCAAAAAGATGGAAAGTATTGTTTATTACTGACGTTTATGTTCGGGCTCCTAAAAGTGTCCTTAATCGGGGTGTTTTTGACAAGTTCAATTTTGTATGAGCTTTGATAGAATAAATATAAAATAAGTCACACAACCCGTTCGTTGACATTATTCCCGTAAAGAAATTATTTACCGTGAATAAAAGAGCATAAAATGTACATAAACAGTGAACGTTTGTGTAGTAAATCAAAGGCATAAGTATGAACTTTATATTTAGGATTTAAAACTCCGATTTAGTCACTTAACGTGCTGTGGAATACCCATTGCTGTCATTCAATTCATGTACGGCACATATGTTAACAGATTAATTTATATAGGCCCCTAAGACATTACATTCGCGCTTGATTTCAACTTGATTGCAATTGCCTCAGAGTTGGAGTAGATTAGTTGGAGAACATATCTTAAATATTCAACTTCTTAGTGAAAAAAAAAACATTCACAAACGTTGTTTTATATAAAAGCATTGGGAACATGCATCTATTTGTGAATTTACAATTTGAGCTGAATCCATGCCAATTTAAGGTTAGTTTAATTTAGATTATCTTTACATTATCTATGTTTAGGAAACTATAGCACGTAGAGAGCTGAAAGCTTACAATCAAACTTTCAACAAGGAATATTTCAGTTTTAGTTGTAATAAATGAATGTTAATTAAAGTAAGCAGCCGTCGAATAGAAGTTGCGAATGAGTATTTCCTAAACCAGATCTAAACTTTGAAATTTTGCCAGCTGAAGGGAACAATGCAGTTGAATTCAGACACAATTGATCGCAAACCGATGATAGGGACCAAATATGCTGCATTATTTTAACATATCATTACTTCTAACTGACTGCCATGATGACACTTAAAACATACAGAAATGAATGCTTAAGATTTGTTAGTCGTCTTTAAATATTTTGGCAATTAGTACAACACGAAAGCAAGTATTAAAAGTAATAGTAGAAATAGTAATATGAGTAAATGATTAATATTTGTATATGACAGGCAATATGTATTTTTTGTATTACACCATCGCATAGTTCAAGAATCTGTTCGGTTGTTTATTAATAATTTACTACGTTTAATAACTTCATTAGATGATCACTCACATTCATATATAAAATCTTTCGCTTACAGTAATTCTCCATCCTGAATACATGCTTGTAAAGCATTCACACAGCGTTCGTATTTGGCCTCTAACGCGATGAGTCTCTATTAAATACGGATCCAGTCCGTGGGTTCTTCCTTCCCAAAATCTAATCACGGCTGGAGGCCACAAATACCTCTGAAAACTATTTTTTCCCTAAAGCCTTCCATTTGTGTGCTTGTTGACAAAATACGTACCCAGTCTTCCGGCTCTGCACATAATGGGCTAAGCCTCCTGGTCTTCCCTATCCGCAGTCTTAGTCATCTTAATCTCGAATCGCCTTTCCTATAATATGTTTCAAATGGGAAAGTGTTTGTCCTTGAGTGCTACTAGTTGAGCAACCAATCGGAGTCCTGCGGTGTTGTCATATTGCATTCCCGCTAAGTGATGTGTGATGAGCAATAAACTAATCGATCTCTAATAAATACTATCCGCGCTAAGACAAAAATTCAGATTTTATAAAAGCTGGTCCATGAGGAAGGAGAGAGTAATGCATTTAACATAACCGTAAAACCCCATATTTCTAGCTAAAATAGTTTTCCTTATACAAACAAATAAACTAGGTACCATTATATTATAACAATGCATTGCTACGTAAGCACTGTAATGAATATCATTATTGGTTGGCACATATGCGTGAACGTATATTTGAAATTACTCAGAACTGAAACGTAAACATTTGACATAACGTGGTAAAAGAAATATATACTTTCAATAAGCCAAAGTATTTGTTAAATTCAAAAAGAGGAAACGCTATAGTTCTTGCTAGTGTGGCAGAACGTGTCTGGTCACATTATATCTTTATTTATGAAGAGAGACTTCAAATCATCATTGTTTAGTTTCTCTTCCATGAGAAAGTGTATCAGCTGAATCAGTGAGGCGTAATCCACCTCCCTGCCCATTACTACTGCTAGGGCAATGCAATAGAGTTAATGTGGACTCAAATTATGTTGCAAACAGAAATAATATTTTTAAACTGACTGACGTTGAATAACTTATTCAATAAGAAATTGACAAGGAATGCAACAAGACTGGCAAAACTGCGTGAGACATCAGATAAACTACAAGACGACGACTTTTGGAAATAAATAGTAAGTAACGAGATTTTGGAACCTATCAGCATAAATTTGCAGTACTCAGACGATGAAGACAATGACTTTGACGAATTATCTGTTAATGTAAGTAACATTCACAGCTATACGAATGCACCGCTGGTATTTTCCTTGGATTAGAAAAATAAGTAATTCATAAACTATAGTTAACTTTAAATTAGATATTTAAAAAAATTGAGTAATATACGAATGTTCATGTTGCAATTGTAACTTCAACAATTGCATTATTATAAAACCTTGGAAAATGTAGTTTGCGTTTCCTGACGTCTAGCAGCACGAACAGTCGCTAGTGTGCAAGAGAGAAGGAAATATAAAAAGAGTGGGGATAAAGAAGTGGCAACGCTGAAAGCTCTAACGCATCTGATTGGCTACAGACGAGAACTCTTCCCATTTGAAACACATAATAGCGCAGTCTTAATCATCATAATCTCGAATCCCCTTTCCTAGTGTACTGAAAACTTCATTTTAGCCAGCTGCGTCTTCCACAGTGAAACATAAACAGTTTTCACTTACTTGTGTCAAGGAAATATATGTTGAATTTTAAATAAATAACCAAAACTTCAGATCTGGGTTGTTATAAAATAGGTAAGACTTGATTTTGATTCTTGCATTCGCATTGCTATTAACAGTAATCGAGATCCAAATCGATTAGTGAGACCGCTGCTGTGCTTTGAACGTGATACGCTTTTGTTAGTTTTCTGGAGGGAGGCCGTAAAAGTTCACAAGAAATGGGCTTCAGAGCTGCAAAGAGGAATTTAAAATAATGGAGACGAAGAGACCCATTTTCACAGAATTGGTTACACGTCAATCATTTCGAAACTGCTTTCAGCCTGAATATTTATATTGCAGAATGTTTTAGACATATAATTTCATCCTTTTTAGTTTAGAATTCCAGATATTAGTAGTTTTCACATACATGTTGTGAAGAAGAGCTGGCATGGTTTAAGGATAATAACAATGATTTTGTCATAAACTCCGATGGTGTGTTAAAATTAAGTGGTGCCTTCTAGTGGGTGGGATACTATTGTATTCTCTGTATTTAAAAAGCACGAACAGTCACTACGTTTTCTATTTCCCTTCATGAAATCAGCAGTTAAGTTTATCTGGTGAGTCTTCAGCTGAACAGAAAAAAGACTCATGTTTTTTACGGTAGCGTTCAATAAAAATACAATATAATGTAGGAATTTTACCACTACTCCCTGAGAGAGGAATGCTCCTAATTCGAGCTGCTAAAAATTACTTATTAAAGATAAAAAGGAACGAAAGCAAGTGCTTAAGTCGCAAAGAATATTTCGGCTTTAAATACTAAGCAGAACAGCCCCCGGCTTGCATGTAATTTCAGCTTCAGATATAGTTTTAATTTCTTCATCCTTAACTTTACACCAATTGATGAATAGCGGGAATCTTGCTAACGTAATTCCCCGCTGCTGTGTAGAGAAGAACGCGCGATAAATTGCCGGAACTAAGTTTAATTCAATGCTAACTAGGTTACTCGCTCCGAAAGTGGACGGGTTACCTCGATTATGAACGTGATGAAAGCTAACAGTGTGAGGGCGCCTTCTTCTTTTTCTTCATCGGCCGATTACGTCATTTATCTTCATTTACCGCAACTAATCCTACAAAGAGTTCAGAGGGAATGTGTTCAACACTGTCCAGAGTCCAGGGGACCAGAAATAGTCTGCGGTCATTTGTCTTCATTAATTACCGAGTTCAAAGAGGGGCTTTACGTGACCATCGCTGACCTCTAAATGAGAAAGGGAAGGAGGAGGCAGAAGAAGTTAAAAAAGGAAATTAATGGAACAGGAGCAATTTAAAGGGCCGTTCAAAACGCTCCTTAATAATTCGCAAACGAGGAAGAATTACTGTGTCCAGACCAGTCGCATGCTAATCGGTTCCCTGATTCAGTGTGCGACCCTCTAGCCTTCGAAGATTTGTTATAAGCCGAGGTCTACATCTCACGAGACTGCCCAGAAGTGGAAACGTTCTTTCTAAGTGTTACGTTCAGACTCAACTACATCTACCCGTTCCATTAGTACTAAATGGGAGGAAGAATATTTATGGGTATTCTCAGAGGCTTTTTAAGCATCATGTTACATTAGTCACCATTAAGAACTGTGCACTCTCAGGAAAAAGAAAAAAAAAAAGCATAACCGAATTCCTTTCATATACCATGTATTTCACACAACATGGTTCCCAAAACTGTGGATAGCGATTCCACGATACGTTAGTTGATGAATTTTGACCACAGCGTTCAACTCTGGTAATAAGACTGCCGTAGACTAAAGGCAATCAAAATGCAAATTCTCCAATCAACCATGTGCAATTTTCGTGACCATGAAACGCTGTTTCTTTATTAATGATCGACCCTTCCATTGAACTCTATGCACTTGATGAAAATAACTGCTTCTCTATCTAAATTCTGATAGTAAAAATCGGATTTTGTCGTCGACATTCCAAACATCAAAGTAAAATGTGCGTATTTTCTTCGTACGAAACGTTTAACGGCAAAGGTTCTACCCCCATTAGTCTTGGACCCTAGGACCAAGGACCCGGGCCTCCTTCTACCCGGGAGCGATGGAAAACTCCGGGCGTCTTTCCGTGGCGCAATACCCTGACTCTAAAATGCCACCCCCCATCGACTACAAAGTCAAGTCTGGTGGAAGTGGATAAGCCACTTACGGGCGTCAACCCCGCAGGGAAGACTAGCGAAAACCGCGCTAGGGCCGCCTGGTGATCTAGCACACCTTCTACTATCTCTGCAGGGACTTATTAGCCAACACTCCACCCCCTCCGGGCGGTCGTAGCCTGGCCAGAGGTGCCCAATTCCCCGTGGGTGTCGGGAACACACTGTGCCCTCGAGTCCAACCCAATCCAAACAACTCCCCTACGGGAGGGGCTCAGCAGTTCGGCCAGAGGTTCCTCTAGTAACGTCAGAGGTATTTAACTAAGATTTTCATTCTAATATTGAAATCCTTGTATCTCATTAGCCATTGCGCATAACATAATCCCTCGGAGTTGGTCTGTGTAAGCGCTGGCCTACTGATTCCAAAGCCACAAATCCTGGTCCAGACCAATAGCTTTTAAGTGTGCTTAAAAGCGACAGCCTTGTCAGATTTATTGCTATGTAATCTAAATCCTGCGGAATGGGAATCCGCCACATCGGTGGCAAATGTGATACAGACATTCGATAAAGAGTTAACAAGCAAATTTATGTTTTAATGCTTTCGTAGCTATATAGTGTCGCGAGCCATTATCTACGATCGCGCGGCTTGTTTACCAAAGGAACTGATAGGCGGACAGTGTGGAAATAAAGAGCTTGCATAAGCAGATAAACATAGCTCTTGAGATAAAACACTTGCCGGCACAGTTTAAGTTACACTTCTGGAAGGTGATAGAACGTTCAATGGCTTGTTTATTCCAGAAATATCTCGTGATTGTTACAGAACAGTCTTGAACTTATCAATGAGGTATTTAAGTGGGCGACGACACTTCAAGAGTCAGTCGTAAACAGAAGTAAACAGCTGTGAAGTGTTGTAATGAGAGCTGATGTAAACAGATGTAATCAGAACGCTGTGTATATTTGTCATCGACCTTGGTAGACTGTGTGCATGTGACGTAATGTTGTTACGTGAGAATTGAACAAATGTATTTCTACGGAAATAAAGAACATTTGGAATATCTGCAGCTCAGACTTTTAACTCTACGAACCCACAAAGCCACATTATTTTATTATAATTGTTTGTATTAGGTAACTGCTTCGACTGCAAAGAAACTCACATGAAGGCCAAAACTGAAGTACTGAGAGATAACATTGGTCAATTTTCAGTGTGACTGTGCGACTGACTATAGTTATCTGCCTCTACAAAGTGTCTCAGTTAGTCCTGCATAAACTCATTGAGGTGGCGCCGCGGTAACATATGCGCCTCGCAGTTCGGGAGTCGTGGTTTGGATCCCTGCCAACCGCGCCCTCTGACTTCAGCTTTTCGTACTTCCTCTTGCCAGTTAGGCGATGCTGGAGTGCTTACTTTCATAGGACAATTTCATTTCCTTAATTTCCTTCATTCCATTTCCTTATTAACTTTCAGCTGCTCTTCAGACTCGTGGTACCTGGTGGTTTTGGATTGTATATGCTGTTCTCGGCGGTAATATCTTTTATAGTATGCATTGAAACTATGAGTAACATCATTCGACCAGAAACCTTAGCATTCCACCTAACTGCTAATGTAATTATAGGCCACCTTTTAATAACTGTTTCTGGGAAACACTCAAAGAACATTAATAATAGCTTTATTGAAAAATATTGTCCTCACGTGCGGGGACATTTAACCCAGAATCTTGGCGGCTGCGTAGCGGCTTTTGCAGTGGCATCAACGCCTAGCATTGTTGAGGGACTTCCGCACGCCTGTGTGGCCTGTCTGCCTTTGACTTGTGACCTCCTGTGGTTCCCTCACTTCATCTCTTCCTCCTGGAGGGGAATAGTTGCAATAGATCTGTGTGAATGTCTCGGTGTGTGAGGTATACCCCATCGTTGTCTATCCTTTATCCTTAAGTCCTGTATAACAGTGATCCCTAAACCTTCCCCGCTGCCGTTTCTCCTTATATCCCATTCTTTGTGACAGATACAGGTGCTATTGTCATAGCTACTAATATTTAAAGATAGTCATTATAGATAATGTTACTACACATTTCAAAATCATTGAGTATAAACCTAGTTTTACAACAATTACATAATGCTTCGAGGAACAGAGATGTATAATGAAGTATTCAAACATAACTACCCCAACAACCCTCTATTGTTGGACATACATTGTACACTTAAACGACTTTTAACAATCGTTCTGTAATAAATCTATGTTTATGTTTTTGAATAAGAATGAAATAGAGCTCACAGAATATCATTTAAGATATGAATTAATTTTTTATTTCAAATTCTCAAATATCTAATATTTTGAATCAAGCACTTAAGAGATGATACACATTTTAAATGTAGAGAGTTAGCATTGTTATGGGCAATTTTATGAACTTTGAGGGGGGGGGGTGTTACTGAATTTACTTCCTAGTTCGCATTTCGTGCTAGAGTCATATGCCTCGAGTGAGAGAGAGAGAGGGAGAGAGAGAGAAAAAAAACCTTTATTGTTAACACGCTCCTTTGCATTTGGATATATCAAAAGCTGTTCTGTGTGTGTATGTGTGTGTGTGTGTGTGTGTGTGTGTGTGTGTGTGTGTGTGTGTGTGTGTGTGTGTGTGTGTGTGTGTGTGTGTAGAATAAAAGCACTTTTGCTGCACTAAGAAGCTACATACCATATGTAAGCTGCAATAAACGTAAACCACGAGGGTGGGTCAAAAAGCAATGCCTCCTATTTTTTTCCTTAAATAAGTAAGTTATGTGAAAACTTTTAAGTTGGCGCAGTTCTTCGAACCTTCTTCTCCAATCCCCTGCAGTAGTAACTTCCTAAGTCAACAGGTGGCAGCACTGCATTCTCTTGAAAAATGGCTGACATCGACATTCGTATTAAACAGAGCTCTGTGATTGCATTTTTGACTGCGGAAGGTGAAACGCCAAATCGCATTCACGAAAGGCTAAAAAAATGTGTATGGTGATACAACGGTGGATGTCAGCACTGTTAGAGGATGGGTTCGTTGCTGTAACGAAGCTGAAGGGCAAACACCATTGGCTGATGAAAAGTGAAGTTGCAGGCCAGTGACTGCAGTGACTCCATGAAACATTCAGCGAATAGATGACATCATTCGTGGTGATCACCGGGTAACAACAGGTTAATTGTTTCGCATTACCTCCCTCAGTAAAGGCAGTGTAATGATGATTATTCAACAACTGGGTTACACAGAAGTTTGTTCACATTGGATACCAAAAATATTACCCGCATAAAACAAAGAAACAAGGAAAACAATAGCCTCCGAACACTTGCAGCGCTTCAATTTGGAGGGAAAGGAATTTATCGTAAAAATTCTTACTGGAGACGATACGTGGGTTCATTTTTTTTGAACCTGAATTAAAGAGGCAGTCAAAGGAATGGCATCACACAACGTCACCGAAGAAATAAAAATTCAAACTCAGCGGTCGGCGGGGAAAGTTATGGCGACAGTGTTTTTGGATGCAGAGGGTGTGCTTATGATTGATTTTTTTTTAGCAGGGATGCACAATAAATTCTGTCAAATACGTCAGAACTCTCAAAAAGCTGAAAGCACGTCTTCGCCGAGTTCGCTCAACAAAAACTATGGCGGAAGTTCTTTTGCATGGCAATGTAAGACCACACATCAGCCGTTACACCACTGCAGAAATTGAGCAATTGGGATGGAAAGTCTTACCCCTCCCCATACAGCCCAGACCTGGCGCCATCAGTCTTCCATCTGTTCGGGCCACTAAATGAAGCTCATCGTGGGATTCATTTTGAAGATAAGGAGGCTGTGAAAATGTCCGTGCGTCAATGGCTTAGGAAGCAAGAGCGTTTGTTTTATCACACTGTAATATATGCCCTAGTTAAAAGGTGGATATAAACTGTGAAAAAGGACGGAATTTATATTGAATAGTGACAAATTAATCGTCAATGTTGTTTTCAAGCTATGTAAATTGGATTCAATTTTCTTGGCAATTAAAGGAGACGAAAATAGGAGACATTACTTTTTGACCCACCCTCATATGAAGGATTTTCTGCAAGTCCAGGTAAGAAGACATCTGATGTTAATAAAGCTATAAATGTATACTTTTACGATTGAAGAAATCTGGAATGCCTGAAGTGCCTGGAAATGCATTAAACATAAATCGTTTTCTATAGTATTTTCCTTATATGGAGATATCATGAAGTTCATGCCTTGTTTAAAATATTTTTAAGGACAACGTTGAGTAGCTAGTCAATAAGCCTCAGACTCCTGGGTAGGCAAGATAAGGATGCAGATAGCGCCACTTGGAAAGTGTAATGAAGAAAAATCAAGCACACCTCTTGCGTCTTACCTGAGTCTGTGCCGCAAACTTTGCAAACGCTATAGGAACAACCCTGTTATATAAACTTCTCCTTCCTCGACAACAACCCACGTTGCTCTGCATTCCGGCATACTAAACTACCTCGTCCTTTATCCCTACCCCAAACTCGTAAGCATAAAAACTACCCTCTCCAGAGCTCATCCCTTCCAATGTCCCTTTCTTCCCTACATATGCAGAAAAGTTCTTTAGCACTTCTTTTTCTTTACCCTTCACTCCCCTCCCCATTATTTTTTTCCCCTTTTAGGGGTTTCTTTTCAGTAGTTCGCGAGAAAACGACTATTTTCGGGAATCTGAAGCCGCCCCAAATCTCAGCAGCATTTCCTCTTCAGATTACGTGGGCTGCACACACCACAATATTGTGGCTCTGCCAGGAAACCGTTCCCCTTTAAACCACTTCGGTTGTCAACTAAGCACGACTAGAAAAACACCTATACGCCATCTAAAACGACAATGGTGGCATATACAGCTCATTTACAATATGTATGTTTTCTTTTGTTTTGAAAAGCAACAGCCACAACTTCGCACATGTTCTTGTTTTAAGGGGAGTTTTAACTTGCCCAAAAAGTTGCAATGGTATGAAGTTTTAAAACAGCAACTTAGTTCAACATTTTAGGTGCTTGTGTTACTTATACCCAAACCTAAGAGCGTTTTAATCTATTTTCTTTTCTGTTAATTTTACTACACTTTCAAGCTAGAAACATTGATGCCGTATGTATTAGCCGTATGATTGACTACTGTTTTAATATTGAAGAAAATGATAATTAAATTATAATGAGGAAGTAATGTGAATGAATTTAATACGATTATTACGGGTGGATAAGTTCATGAAACGAAGCAATAGTGTTTAAATTCAATTACTAGGATGCAAGTAAATATTTTAACTCAGAGCTATGTAATAATGTTGTTAGTATATATGGATAAAAATGTTACTTCTAAAGGTGTTGTCACGGGATGGGTCGCTACGTGGGTCATTAACAGTCCGGTCGGGACCGGTCCAATCCTGGCTCAAACCAATATTTCCGGGAAATGTCCAAGTGTAGGCGGTAGGCTAGCTAGAGTGGGTTTCTGAGAAACTAGCTGGAGGTAAGGCTATCCCTGTTTTTGGTAGAAGAGATGAGGTTCTAGAGCCAGCCCCTCTGGTCTGAGACGTGGTGCAGTGCGGACGTGTCTAGCCATCCCTCGACAAACGTTGAGTTAGTAATAATCAGTAGCGCGTATCTTATAAAGTGAACAATATCTCTCAGCAGCGAAGCAAGCGCCGAAGTATATATTTAAAATCGTGCTAGTGATTTATTCAACTGTGATAGATTTCAGCCACTACGTGTAGCTTAACCGTGATAGTGGAACGTTATAGTCATTGGATCTGAATATGGCGGCAACTCATGGTGAACTGTGAGCACGGAACGACGATGAGAAATAAAGCAATTACAAGGAACTGAGTTGCTTTCATTCGTCAACCTATCTCACGCATACCCTGCAGATAGCGTAGTCTCAGTTCCACTGACTAGCCAGGGTAAAGGAATAGATAGCTTAGGCCCACCTCAGTAGCATGTCTGCCTCACATTCAAAAGGTCCCGAGTTCGAATCTCGGCCAGGGTGAGTTACCTGGATAACCTTTTTTGGGGGTTTTCCCTTATCCTATAAGACGAATGTCGGGTAACTATAAGCTCATTTGAGCATCATTTCACCCATTCCATTCATCGTCCGATATGACTTAACTTTGGAGGACGTAAACTCCAAACAACAAACATATATATAGCTTAGAAGGCTAATCTACTAGACGACCAGAACATCGGGATCCAGGCTGCTGAGATCTCATCAACAGGCAACAACTCAGCGACAACAATTTTTGAACTTGGCTACGACAAAGTTGGCATAAAACCCCGTCAGAAGTTCTCAAAAAGTCTTCTGAAGGTGTTGATGCATTTATTTCAAACTTTTTTGGATTTGTAGTTAAATATCTTACTTTTTCATTTGTAAAAAGTAACATGCTGACATAATCACAAACTTCTCTGTAACAATCTTTGGAAATGATTGTTAAAAACTGTAATAAGTATGGTAAAATTGATAAAATAGTGCTTCTTTATATTTTGTCTTCCAACGTTAAGTCATATCGGGAAATGAATCAACTGGGAGAGATGATCAAATGAGCCCAGGGCCCATAGAGCTTAGAGCTTCCCTACATTCGTAGCTTAAGGAAAAACACCGGAAAATACCTTATCCAAGTAACCCAACCAGACCAGATTCAAACGCAGAACCTGTTGAACGTGAGACAGACACGCTACCATCTACACTACCTAGGCGGGCAAAATGAGTCTTGGAGAACACGTGATTTAAGCAATTATATTGTCAAGAAATGTAGGTTTCCTAAGTTATTGAAAAACTGACAAAATGCGCTGAAATTTTTCCGAATAACATAAAAGCCCCAACAGTACTACTGTGAAATTTGGTATCTCCTAATTCTAAGCTGAAATGTTCATATTTCATCTTTCACATTATTTTATACGTAGACATTCTCCTCTTCCTAATTCGATCTCTATCGGTTCTTTATATAGTCGCCCCCCTCTTCACTTTGCCTTTCTATATTCATCGTTCTGTTTTCACTAATATCTCTATATACCGTGGGCATCTATCTCTTTGTCTTCCTCAGAGTATATTATCGATGTTACGAGAGTTAATATAAACAAATAAATTTTCTGAGATACTTTTCATAATACTTTACTGTTTTATTTTTCTAATAAGTTCCAAAATAAGCCAAACCATTGGATTTTTTGAGTCCTTGCCAATTTAAATACATGCATTGGAAACATTTAATTATATTTCTCACACTAAGATGTGGAAAGTTAAAACTGTGATACCTTTCCAACTCCTATAAACATTTACACAAGCGATTGACGCAGTACCGTAGGTTGGGTTCGGTCCCAACGATCCTGATATCTGTGGTGCAAAAAAAAAAAAAAAAAAAAAAAAAAAATCGTGGACATTGAGTATTTTCTCGGGGTTCTCCAGCTGTTCATTCAACCAACTGCTCCAAATCACCTACTTCATCGTTATTTCATATCACTCCATTCTTAACTTCATGTCAGGTTTCGGGCTAATCAACCATGCCATGGATTCCAGAGTTCCGAGGCCTCTCAACAGGTGTCTGACCCCAGGCGTCAACCATTAAGTTCCCCAGGTAAGGAGGTTCAGTAGAGAAAGAAGATGAATTTACTCATCCAAAAGTGAATCGCGCCTACCAGAAACACTTTATTTTAATAAAATGCTACTAAATATGTTTTACAGGTACAATGTTTCTAATTTCGATAGGAGAGGGGATCCGTCCGCTTCAGCAGCTGTGGTGCGGATGTTGAGGACCCCTAGCGCTCGTGGTAACTCTGACGATACTAGAGGAACCTCGGGCCGAACATTCGAGCCCCTCCCTGATTTGGGGTTTTCGGATTGGGTTGGACTCGAGGAGGCAGTGGCTCCCGATACCCGTGGGTGATCGGGTACGTCTCCGGACGGGGTTGAGGGAAGCCATTACTATTCCCGCATTCTAGCCAGCATAGCTAGTAGAAGGTATGCTAGATCACCAGGTGGCCCCATCGAGGTCATATCGGTAGCCTTCCCATTTTGAAGTTGGTGCGCGTAAGTGGCGTATCCACTTCCATCCCGTCTTGAGTCCACAGGACTAGATGGGGGGAGGCTTTTTAGTCACTAGGTCTTGCCCTATGGAAAGCCCCATGGAGGTGCCGGGCACCCTTTCGGGGCAGCTCGGTAACTCCCTGGTCGAAGGAGGCCCGGATCCTTGGTCCTACGGGTCCAGGAATAATGGGAGTAGAATATCTGGCATTAATTTCGACCCGGAGTTCGTGCCTTACTCTGAGGTATTACAATTGTAAAGGTTATCTTTGTTAATCAACGTCATTAACCGGTTAGGTCATAGCGGACGATGAATGAAATGAGTGAAATGATTTTCAGATGATCCCCATAGAGCTTTAGTTTAACCGACATTCATCATTCAGCATAAGGGAAAACTATATCACTATAAGTTACTCTAACCGACATTTTAACTTGGGACCTCTTAACGCACAACAGACATGCTACCACCAACGGAGAGATTATTACTGTCGGCGAAAGGGGTTGATTTTAACCTTTCATTCATTAATTCCTTTAGAAGAGGTTGCAATGAAAGTGCAAGGCACAAAATAACATATATGCTTCTTCCAGAAAATGCAACTGCAAAAGCCTGGGTTACAAAACATGCATTGAAGTATTCAGATAAACTGGTACCAATTTAACAGTGTGGAGGTTTATATATTTGTGGTCAGAGGTTAATTAGTAGAATAACAGCAGGGATAAAAATAATTGAGGAAGCTAATAAGAGCTATGACAGTGAGAGGATATATATAATTTCAATAAAACCAAATAATTACTAGGTAAAATATTACGCCCACCTGCAGCGTGCGCCTCAAAAGATGCACATGGTATAAAATCGATAGGTACAAATTGTGGACATTTGGTGCCTCTTTGTAGCATTACAGAATAAGGGAGTATAGAGACACATACACACGGAACATACTGAGAGACATCAAAATCAACAGGCTAAGAGAGAATCAACAGGCTGTGATGAGAATGAGAGAAAATCGCCGAGCCGAAAGATTGTTTGTTCCCCGTAAGACCAGAGGTAGAGAAAGATTCAGATCAAGGTAGGTAAAGAACTGTAAAACTCCTGTGAAAAGAATTTGGAAGAAGTTACCAAGAAATGGGGATAATTGGAAAATGCTTCTGAGGGAGGCTGGGGACCCACATAAAAACTGTGGAACCAGGATATGATGAATTACGTCTATTCTGGCTTTATCTAATCTGGTTAGACAGCCTTTAGAGTACATTATATAAATGACAGACTATGATTATTAAATATTGACATATTTACAACTAATGTTTCCTACCTTATATTATTTGGCTCAAAATTTTACAGGATATTCGTTGCCTGTTGTTCCTTTAAGGTGTCCATTACTTTCGCATTAGTTCAACCTTACATTTTTGTATTCGTGATTCATACAGCAAATATGCAGTATCAGTGCTAAAATAGAGCGAAGTGGTTTTAAACGCTTGTCTATTGTACTTTTTGCTACTGTATTGCTATATAATGTGTGTACTTAATTATTTTTATTATACCTTATCATGTTTAATAGAGCCCGCCTCGGTAGCGTGGAGGTAGGATACCTGCCTCAGGTTCAAGTGGTCCCGAGTTCGAATCTCGGTCAGGGTGAGTTACCTGGATAAGTTTTCTCAGGGGTGTCCCCTTATCCTGAAAGACGAATGTCAGGTAACTCTAAGTTCTATGGACCCTGTGCTCATTTGAGCATCATTTCACCCATTTCATTCACCCTCCACTATGACTTAACATTGGACGATATAAATTACAACAAAAATTGTTTAACAGGAAGCAAACACAAAAAATAGTTTTTAAAGAATATCTTGCGGAATATATATGAAAGAAGGTTACTTTTGTTAGAGATAAATCATAAAAAATCATCCTAAGGCTTTATGTTATATATACTGTTTTTATAATACAAATAACGGATTACATCCGGGATTCTATAGCAAAACAAAAGTACGATTATTATTAGTTATACATAGAATCAGAAACTTATACTGTTTATTTCATATCTCAAAGCTCATGATTCAAATATAATCTAAGAGAAAGGTGGTTGCGGACATGCGCGAGGATCCGTTTAACCAAAAAGTTAACCAGTGTGGTTTTACTTGAGGGAGCATACATTTTGAAACAAGGGACTCAGGTTGGCTCACCACAGCTTTCGCTTCAGAGGATTACCGCTGCGCTTGAAACCAACCGACTGGAAAACCCAGAAGCTGCCCGGCTACCGGCCTCATCTGCGGTGGTTAGGTCCACTTATCTTTTCACGAGACATTCCGTTCTGGCATTTTTATGTTTGGCAACACTTGCTGCCCGTTCGACCTTTGCTCTCGTTGCACATAAAATAAATGATTAACTGAATATCCCCATTATTCATAAAGGAACATACTATTTGGAATGCAAGGGATTCAAGTTAACGGTAGACTAAATGTCGAGAGTTTATGTAATAGAGTTTCTAGTTTTTAAATTGGAATTTCTTCTTTGAGTTGATAAATAATTTTATTACTATATACACAATGTTGCATGCTATATCACTTTTTGGTGAAAACCATTACTATTCAAAACTCACTTTAAATTGGGACAAAATGTTTGAGTGGTTTGTTTTCCAAAGAGAGTAGGAAATTAAGTCAGCATTTAGGTAAAGTCAAAAAGATGGATATGCAGAGAGAGGAAAGGGATGACACAATTAGTCACACAGGGTAGTGAGTAGATTCTAATATATATTAAAACATGAGGTCTTGTGTTCACATGGCCTTCTCTACTCGTGTATAAACAAATGCTTAATCCTTCATGTTAATCGAGGAAAACATTAACTTGTTGCTAATTATCATGTGCGTTAAATTAATGTCGCTATGTGATGGATAACACATTCGGTTCTCTTTATATGTTCAAGAGATAAAAAACGTATGAATTACCATTTCTGGAAAGTGTAAGTGCTGGAAAATTAAAATATGCAACATGGAAAACCTCCTAAGTGGTTCAATCTACAAAACGAAAATATTTTTGACATTAGTTACGTATTTTAACGAGAATTATATTTCTTACGGTTTAACGGTTACACAAAATTCACCCAGAATGAATAGAGGACATGAGAGTATCCCAAAAGTTTCAAAATATGCAATTTGAAACAGTTATTGTATACTCAGTTTTATTTCAAATAGATTTCAATTATATTGGGTAGAAGAGGAAGTTTTAGATATCAAGTGAAAGTACAAAAGTAATTTGAGAGTTAGAGGAAAGGAAAATAATATATTAAATAGGATTTTTTCGGTATCGTAGATGGTAGCATGTCCGCCTCACGCTCAAGAGGTCCCGAGTTCGAATCTCAGTCAGGGTGAATTACCTGGATAAGGTTTTTCCGGGGCTTTCCCTTATCCTGAAAGGTGAATGTCGGGTAACTCCAAGCTCCAGGGACCCCGGACTCATTTGAGCATCATTGCATCCATTTAATTCATTCATCGTCCGATATGACTTAACGTTGTAGGACGTAAATTACAAAAAACAGGCAAAGAAAATTAATTTAAATTAAGAAGAAATATTATTTTGAATGTTTAACCGCTTTTAAAAGTGTTTTAAAAGGACAATTATAAAAATAGTGTTGAATCTAACAAGGAACATAATTATAATTGGTTGTGACTTGGACCAATGGTAAAATGTTGACTTCCATAGCAACGGAAGAACTAGTAATTTGAGATTGAATAAAGCTTCGTTCTTCTAAACTTAGCCTTAGTAGAGAACGGACGCGTTTTTGAAGGTCTATAATTTTGCAAGAACTATCGCTGTGCACACACACACACACATATATATATATAATTGCGAAGGCAAGAATTGTTTAAGGCTATATAATAGTGTTGTTAACAGAAGTGATTATTTTCTCAGTGTTCAAAAATGTGGTTTTAAATGTTTTAGAAAAAATCAAAGTTAAATCATGATTTGAAAATGAAAGAATAGAAAACCTATTTTATAACCAAACAACAGTACCATTATCTCTCATCTGCGACCGCATCCTGAAAGAGAGTTTCATACTAAATCAAGAGAAGCCGAGGTAAGTTCCAAAATCCAACTTCGTGTAAATCTGCGAGAACATAAATTCCATCATCTACAACATCTACCTATATCCCCATTCCTGTTGCAGATGGCTTCCCAACCTGAGACTTCAAGATAACCAACGCAGAGATTATCGCATTATCAACATATCATTTCAATCTTTAAAATTCTATTAAAAATTCATCTGTAAAACTAATTCAAAAGCATGGTATTTGGAAAAAAGGATTGTATACTTATTTTTTTAGAAAATCGAATGTTTGAACATTTTTCCACGTAAAGTTTGGTTTGCGTTGGGGGCATTTTCTTCAGAATCTCGGGTCCCTTCCTGGGAAGATGCTGCACGTAAGTATTTTTTTCTGTAAGTTACTTTTCACTTTTGAATCCTGTAGATAACATTACTGGACCACTTTTATAAAAAAGTGTTATTTTTGGATAAGTGAATCTCAAAATCTGGATTTCCAGAGATATCTCGGTACCGAATTTCTCAATGGAATTCTGTAGTTTGTCTACCTACTGTGTCTTTGAGAGGAAAAGTTATCACAGTTGCAAAGACGTGTGCATATATATTAATTCCTTACTAAATTATGTGCTTTGAAACACAACTTTGTTAATTAGTAAATAATGATCCTTAGAACGCAGTTGTTATATATTTTAAGCAGCAATTTAGATTAATGTATTTATTAAGCCATAAAATAGCCTTCCAGAGTAATATTGTGACTTTGTGGGTTCGCAGAACTAAAAGTCCAATTTGCCGAAATTCTAAAGGTTGTCTATTTCCTTAGAAACACACTGATCACTCCTCACGTAACATTACATCACATATAGAACACAATCTTCCATCTCCGTTGTTAACTCGGTATTCCTTTCTTCCATCTTCTCGGTGATGTTGTCATTTGCCGGCTATTTGTTAAAACACTGCCCGGGTATCAGTTCCTTTGTGTAAACAAGCCACGCGATCGTAGATAACGGCTCGCGACACTGCTCCGTCCTCAAAGCTGGTCGTCCCGAACAGCACCATGGTAGCAGGCCTGACGATCCAGCTGTACCACCATCATCTTCCCTCGGGGCATTTTCTGGACGCGGTACACCACGTCGTTATTCCTCTACACCACCCGATACGGTCCTTGCCATGGTTGCTGGAGCTTCGGGCATCCTCCCTTGGTCCGGGTAGGACGGTACAACCAGACTAGGTCACCCTGCTGTAACCATTGGCTGTTGGCTTGCCTGTCGTATCGGGTCTTCATTCAGTCGCTTGGCTTCTGCATGTTCTGACGATCCATCTCATGCATGTCGTGGAGGTGGTTCACCAGGTTCTCCACATACTCGGTTGCTGTTTTGCGTCCAAGGGGCTTCCAAAAACCAGATCACAGGGGAGGCGTAACTCACTGCCGTACCTACCCTACCCGGGCCAAGGGACGATGCTCGAAGCTCCAGCAACCATGGCAGGACCGTATCGGGTTGTGAAGAGGATTAACGACGTGGTCTACCGCATCCAGGTGGTGTCCCGAGGGAAGATGTTGGTGGTACACCTGGATCGTCTGGTCCGCTACGATGGTGCTGTTCGGGACGACCAGCCTTGAGGAGGGTGCAGTGTCGCGAGCCGTTATCTACGTTATCTACAAGCGTGGCTTGTTTAAACAAACGAACTGATAGGCGGGCAGTGTTTAAATAAATAGCTGGCAAATAAAAATAGTGCAGATAATTATATCTGTCGGCAAGTCTTATTTCCGGCGCTATGTTTATCTGCTTGTGCAAGCTCCTTATCTCCATGAAACACTGTTTTTCTGTTAATTTTCTGCACTACTTTTATTTGCCAGATATATGTTTAAACACTGCCCGCCTATCAGTTCCTTTTTGTAAAGAAACCACACGATCGTAGATAATGGCTGGTGACAGTATAATTTTAAATTATTATGTTTAAGAAATAATTTTTCTTCAATTGCGGATGTTATACTTTTAGTATACGAGTACATAGCGTTTCATGCAATAGAAGCTTTCCTGAAGCCAAAATGTACTGTTAATTTGTGAGCTAGCATGTTTAGTAACTCTGAGGCGATCACTCAGAACTGGTACTGATTTCGTCTGCTTTAATTTCTGCCAGAACTGGCGTAGAATGTTTCTTGTCTAACATCTAAGCTGAGGCTTCAAAGTTATTATTTCCTTATTACGATCTAGAAAGCGGATTGTGATATCTCCTGACCTGCTAGGTGCTAGAAAAATATCGCGACACATTATTTGATGACGATACAAACGCAAAAATGCTGAAAATATACATTTCACTTGGGAAACCTAAAATGCTAACACAGTGTGGCAAGGTGATACAACGATCACACACACAATTTCTATCAGACATCTTCACCTGCTTCTAGAGTGAATATAAATGTTTTTGTTTCAGATTTAGTTAATTTAATTAACAGCTCTGGTTGACAAACCGTTTCACATGCTACTAAGTCTTTTATTTTGCGTTTAACAAATCATTATAAAAGTCTGTGTTGGACTTTGTTAACATCCAGTTGAAGCTATGCTAGTAAAGAGGAATAAACCCTCTGAGGCTTGACATTTTCCAACTTTATGAATGCCACTTATGAAGTTATTGTATGAAAAATAACTAGTAATTAAATATTAAATGTGCCTGTCTGACTCTCTGAAGTAAATAATTCATGAACTTTTCCTAAAAATTGTAAATTGATTGGTCAAACGCGGAGCAATTTAAGTAGATGAAAAGACTTGTAAAACACCTAATGTGTTGCACACACATGACCTTTTCCACTCTTGTAATAACTTTTTACAGGCACTTACTGCTCAACTTCCCATTAATCCAGATAACCATTTCACATTATCTAATTGCTCATTTTTTTGTAGGTGCAAGAGGAACATGGTAACGCAGTAGGCTTTCAGCGATTGTCAAATCTTTTAAGAGTGGTGGCCTTTTTTGTTTCATTTATACCCCACCTTTAACTGCTATGGTCATATCGGCGGCCGTTCTCCTTTGGAACGTATCGAAGATGTTAACTGGTATTCGTTGGGTTTTAATCACTAAATCACGCACACATTCGCACTTTCATTCATACCTCCAGAATCTGGGGAAGATGAGGAATTATCTTAGTCGGAGAAAAGTCCTTCGCCGGGAATTGAGCCCGGGACCCCTAGCACTGCAGGCAGGTACTCTATCGACTGACCTACGGGGTCAGCCAGCGTCGCTTTGTGATGGCTATAAAATTCCTTGCATGATAGAGTAAAGAAGCAAATAACAACTTCACATTTGAGAAAAGCATGACTTTTGGAAGATGCAAAATAACATCAAGGAATATTTCCAAAATGATTCACTCCAAAAAATGTTATACAAATGTTGTGTTTTAACAAGATCTAAAACATTTTTGGACTTCGTCCACTCCTTGGGGTTTACCACTAATGCAAAAGTCTTCCAGGGCGAAAAGTACTTCTGAGGACAGTCTCAGAAAATTCCTTTGTGATGAAAATATTTTAATTATAAGTTATTTTAATAAAAATTTTCAAAGCCAGTTTTGAAAAAAAAAAATTAAATTTACAAAAACATGGATAGAGTCAACATGAAAAATTCAATGCCATGGCCGGGATTTGAACCACGGATCTCCTGGTTTCCGTCCAGTCGCTCTTAACCTTTGAGCTACCATGGCCAACGTGCCTTCCTGACATTAAATTCTCCAGTTGACTCGTATATTTCCCCGGTAGACCACTAGGGGCTCTCGCATCCGAGATACAGATATGAGTTAAATGATGAAGCCTGGGACTTAAGTACTTACAATAGTAAGTCGCCACAAACGGTGTATCTCGGATGCGAGAGCCCCTAGTGGTCTACCGGGGAAATATACGAGTCAACTGGAGAATTTAATGTCAGGAAGGCACGTTGGCCATGGTAGCTCAAAGGTTAAGAGCGACTGGACGGAAACCAGGAGATCCGTGGTTCAAATCCCGGCCATGGCATTGAATTTTTCATGTTGACTCTATCCATCAAATATCTTAGCCGATATACGGCTAGTGTGGAGAAATGATTAATTTCCATCAATTAACTAAAATATTACAAAAACATGTTCAATGAAAAGCATTAGCCAGGTGTGGTGGGATTTTCTCCAAACTCTTCCTGTGATATATGAACGATGCTAAACTTTTGGTATTTAACAGACGGCTTTTGAGTTATGCTGTTCGCGTGCAAAGACACACACATACATAGGGATCGTTTTTGTAAAAATCCTTTCTTGAAACATACGTAGCACAGAAATCTTGATAACAATTTTTGGTGGAATGCAATAATTACCTACTTACTATACGTAGAAGGATTAAAAACTGAAAAAAGGACCTTTAGGCCTCAAATGCCTCATAGGGTGACAAATATTGCTGATATTAGGCACAAATTATTAGTATGAAAGCTGAATATAGTAAAAAGGAGAGATTATCTTTTTAAATTTTTCGCATATTTCCATCCGTTTTCACAATGAGAGAGGCAACAGTCTGAGAGGTAAGGATTTTAGTGCCCTTCTGCCTGCGTCATTTCCAGGGTGGCCTTTGGCTCCTCGTACACTGGAAAGAGCCCGCGAATGCGTTACCGTAGAGATATTTTAATAAACTTATATATATGGACGTAATTTTTTTGAAAGGGAAACAAAGATGAAATGAAGTAATCAGGGAGATAGACACTAACGAACAAATTAAGCGGCAGAGACCTGCAGAGCTCTCCTCTTACTTGATGCCTTGGCCATCCGATTGGAAGGCGCTCCAGGGCGACCCACCCAAGTCATTGGACGGTGGCTTAGGGGCTGCCCTCCAACGGAAAGTAGGGAAAGCTATGCTGAGCGATCAGACCCGAAATGCTACCCTTTTTGGGGTCCAGAACGCATGCTTCTGCCCCAGCTGCCTGCCAGAGACCGACCCTCAGCCCCGAAGTCGTCCTGTAACATGATAGAGGGAAAAGAAACAAGAAGGAAAACCGACAATGAAGTCTCACAGGTGAACCCATGGTTAGGATAGTCGACCACCATGGCTGGACAGGAGGGCCTGCAGAATGCAAGCCCCACGCATTACCACTGAACCAACTCGCTCGGTATCCTATGTGGTAACAGCAGCTGATTCGTTACATAGTGCATGTCACATGTCCAGTCCATGTGATGCATCCAAGTTACGTGTCGGTTTTCCTGATGTTGACAGGTTAATTATATGCATAATGAAAGTGTTTTGGAGAGCCTCATCTTTAGTACTAGCATTCCAACCAAAAGCTCCAGAATTATCGTTGTTTGCCACCCCATTTCCATTTTGATAGGAAACAGGCCTGTTATTACTGCGAGTTCTTCGAAAATGTTAAGAAATGTCTTCAAGAACACAGAAGCTACATTAATACAACTTAGATCTGCTGCACTCACATAAGAGCTTCTACTCAAGTACAAACTGTTATTATACAAACATTCCTTTATTTTATCCATGGTAATATCTTATTGCTAATTTTCTTGTAGACGCAAGGTAATAAAGGAATACTGTGTGTTTTAAGCGATAGTTCATTTTTAAGAGCTTGTCCCTATTTAATGTCTTTGAAATTCCATTATTGTTGCACAGGCAAGAGATAATACAGTTGAACAACAATTCCCTACTTCAGAAACCTGTAAGTACTGACAAATTCAAACAATAATAATATCTTCAAATGGTTCACAGTACAAAAATTCGTTTTGCATTTATTCTAACGAATCAACATTTTGTGTTCAGTTTACAGTTATAAAAGGGACATCGAAAATGAAGAGGGTTTCTGAGGACACTCCCGGGAAATATCAATTGTAGGTTTCTGTTTCATGAAAATATGTTTAACATGTGATAGTTTAGATGAATAGAGCCATACTAAAGAATTCAATGCCATAGCCGGAATTTGAACCACGGATATCACGGTCTCCGTCCGGTTGCTCTTAGCCACTGAGCTACTATGGCCAACGTCCCGACATGACATTAAATTCTCCAACTGACTCGTACGTTTACAGGTAAACCACAAGGGGCTCTCATATACAATGAGGTACACACCTTTTGTGGCCAATTACTATGCTCTAAGTCCTGTCCCAGACTTCATAGTTACACCACTATTTTGTAGGTAAATTGATGGATTACCATAGTAAGTCACCACAAAAAGCTGCGTATCTCATTGTATATGAGAAACCCTAGTGGTTTACCGGTAAACGTATGAGTCAGTTTGAGAATTTAACGCCATGTCGGCAAATTGGCCATAGTAGCTCAGGGGTTAAGAGCCGGACGGAGATCGGGAGTTCAGTGGTTCAAATCCCGGCTATGTCATTGAAGTTTTCAGTCTGATTCTACTGCTCCATACTTTGTCCGACAAATAAGTAGTGTGAAAAAACAACTAATTTCTTTTAAGAAACAGTTGAAATCAGTGATCAAACGGTAGCAATAAAATGGTAAAATGAAGAAAAAGAAAAATATATTCCTCTATATAGAGTTACACACTTTATAGTAAAAAAAAAATGAATAAAAGGAAACACCTGCTGGTTCACTAACGAGACCCATGCGTTTAGCACTCGGTTACCATGCCTATGGCAAAGCCGCAAAGCATCTCCCTTTCTATCGCATAGCTTTGACATGAAGTGGTATCAAAGTGTATATCGCAAAAATTAGTTGTTCCTTCATACTAGCAGTGAGTACGCCAAAGTGAAGAAAGATAGAGTCAGACTGAACATTTCAATGCTATAGCGGGATTCAAATCATTGAACTCTTCAGTCTGACTCTACTTTTCCAAAATGTATATTGTGACAGCACGTCATCGAATGTTTATAATGTTTTCTGAATCGAACTTTGTCTTTTAAAATGTTTCATTAAATTAGTTGAATTTTATGGTATGAAGCAAGAATATTATTTTCGTAACTTGCAGTATTAATGATCTCAGAGTGCATGTATTTCTCATAGAATCATGTCTTTAAGTGGTGGCACAGCCAGTGCAACCGTTGCCACCTCCAGTAGCCATTGTTTATTCGCTCAGTAGCCATCACATTGTCAACACATTAGCGTAATGAACTTCCTCGGAATGGGTTGGGTAGCTAGGAATCACTAAAATTAAACAACTTGCTACAGGGACGGCCGTTTGTTAGCTCAGTTTCCAGTATAACTTCAGCTACCCTCCTACAACAAAGCGATCATGTGGAAAACCAAATGCCCATGCCCATTCTTCCGGTCCATGATGCTTTTCGCATAAGATGTCATTCTGTCGAAACAAACCAGCCATATTGACTTCGTTAACAATGATACAAACGCTGCAATTTCATGTAAGTACTCGTGATTTTGAATGTAACAAACATATACTTCATTTTGTTATTATAAAGCTATGAAGATAATGCTGATGCATTACATATTTGTCTGGGGAACTAATTCAGAATAACGTAACATTTCTTGAGTAGCTTAACACTTATAAAATACGTTGTTGTTATTGTTTTCAAATGCTAGGCTTTGGCAATGAAGCCGTTAACTCTCTTGCTCTCCAATATTTCTGTGTAGTGTGTCCGGCAGGTACGGCTTCACAGGCTAAAAGGAGTTCTTCAGTCATTTCCTCTTCTTTGCTGCACAGAAGACAATTTGGACTTGTATAAATTCCCATTCTGTGTAAGTGTTTGGCCAAATAATCATGTTCCGTAAGTAATCTAAAATTTGCTACTGTAGCTTTACGTGGGATTTCTGGAATATTTTCTGGATTTTTAATTAAAATATTACATTTTTTTATCTTTTACTTTGTTTTTTTATATTTGTTTTGATTAACCTTTTTATGGATATAAAGGTTAGGCTTTTACTTTTCTGAATTAAATTTGCGCCTTTTCTGGCAAGAAAATCAGCTGATTCATTTCCAGCAATTCCAGAATATGCAGGTATCCACTGTATTATAATTATTTTCTGTAGTTTTTGAAGTTGTTGGATCATTTTGTGACATACCTTAATTTGGATTGACTTCATTTTATATGAACTTACTGCACATAATGCTGCTTTAGAATCAGAAAGTATGACAACATTTTTGAGTTTATCTATTCTGTATAGAAGGTGTTGTAGTGAAATATGAATAGCCATTACTTCAGCATCAAAATTTGTTGTGTGGTATCCTGCTGGTTGATAGAATAAGAACAGTGCACACTTAATTCCTGCTCCTGAGTTATTGTCCAAGTTAGATCCATCTGTGTAAATATGTAACCATTCTTCAGGTGGATATATGTTGTTCACAGTTTCTAATGCTAGTGCTTTTAGTACAGGTTTGGGAGTTTCAGATTTTGCAACTATTTGTTCTAAATCAAATTGAATATTAATAGGTTCAAAAGTCAGTGGGTTTTCTTTGAATAAAATGTTTTCTTTAGAATTAGGAAAATTGAGATCTGTTTTTAATTCCATAACTTTGTGTAGGAAACTTGTTTGTGTATATAAGATACGCTTGAGAACGGTTAGGTTCTGCATGACTTCTTGGCTACCAAGAAATATTCTACACATTTTTGTGTGTTAAAACTCCCGTTCCTACTGCATACTGTATTATTGTGCATACTGATGATAACATGAAGTTAATTGGGAAGCAAACGTACCAGGTCTAAGTTTAGAATAGCTCCCAATAATTGTCAGTTATGAAGACTGAGAGAAACCTGAGGAAACCTGGATAGGACGGTCCTGAGGGCTTCTCGCTCACAGTTTCCTATCACAACGCGGCTGTCAGTTTCAGTAACTGTGTGTAATAATGGCAAACAAATAACTGGATGGAGATATTCTTTTCTTTTACAGAAATAAGTAATATCAATGTATGTATTTATTTTTAAAAATAAATTCTGATACGTCACATTTACACAAATGTTTGTAGGTATCCCATATAATTCGATAATATGACTTTGTAAGGGGTAGATCTTCAAAAGTATTGAACCAGGATACTTTATGAAAGCATGTTTAGTTCATAAAAGAGGTTGTGTATAGACTGAAATGTGGATGTTGGTGCGCGCGCGCGCGCGCGCGTGTGTGTGTATGGACAGCTTAACCATTACTCATTAATTCCACTGTATTCCACTGTTGCGACATGACATTTTTCATGACAAATCCTCACCTTATTCAACACTTCACATTGAACATTTCTGTTGTTTACTATTTTCTAAAAGTGTCCGTCTATTTGTTAATAAAATGCCATTCATTTTATATATATTCTTTTACATATTGAAAAAAAAAAGAATATGTCGAATATTTTACGAAAGTATCTTCATTCTACTGCAAGCTCTTAAAAACAACATTATATTTACTATTTAAGTCAATTTTTTGTAACTTTTCTGGGTTTCAGAAGATTCATTTTCTACAAATTAAGAAAAACTCTCCTGTGAGCCTATTTGAAAAGCGGAAGCTATCTGAAATGGCGCACATTTAAGGACGTGTCTCTACATTTGGCAACACTGTAGATTAGTTGTTTGCCTGACTCATGGCTCGTAAACACGAGCTGGATGCTCTATCTGCATGCTATTCCACTGTCACTGACCTGCTGATCAATAAAGGTCCTTCTCCAGTATAATGTAAACACAACTTTGTATTTACGTGCGTATTCATCTTTAATGCAAATATGGAGATACTGATGTAAAACCACAATTTAAAAAAGTAATGCAAAGTAATGTACATTGTTTTGGAAATACTTCTAAATTATAATCCCAAGTTACTTCTAGCACTAAAAATTAATTAAAAAGAAATTGCACATTCCACAAGAATTTCTAAATTTTTTTTAACTTTTATAGCTTTCGCTATTTGAAACAGGTTCTCTCAAATTCTCCTAAAGATAATGGATTAAAGTGCTACACAGTTTTTTTCCCTCATTGCGTGAAACATTGTATATCATATTTTAATAATAATTAATCATCTTAAACATTACCTATAGAGCCTTTCATACCCGGTGCAGAGATTATTTACACAATGTAAAAAGTCAAGGGTTTTATATTTAGTCAATTTGATTATATTCTTAGATTATGTCGATTCATAGCTTTGTTTCGTCTAGAACCATAGCCAACTGATAATTAGAAAGCTTTAAAGTTCTATGTAATCTCTCAAGGCACTGCTCAAACTATACGTGAAGAATAAGCAATGAAATTAACAAATGAGTTAAAATATGAAAAAATCATAGTAAGAACGCACTTCATACCGAACGAATATAGGGATTTTTCACTAGGCAATATACTTTAATGTTGATTAGCCATAGATTATTGAACTAAAATTTTAATAGCTGCCTGTGGTATGGTCTAGCAAGCAGAAATCAAGGGTGCACAGCAGGTAAGTATAAACTTAGGTCCACACGCGAGATGCTGAGTGCGTTTCGACTGATCTCTTCAAAACTGATTTCATCAAAGAGAACAGTTTCTGCTTACTTATGAAGTTGGAATTGATAAAATGTTACATTATGACTACTATGATAAGTTTTCAGTGGCAACAACGTGATTCAGGAATAGAATATAAAATTGTGACCGGGATTTGGTCACATCAAGCATACAGCTTGTAACAAGAATTTTCTCCAACTATATCTATAGACAGACATCAAAATGAAACAATCAGTCAATAATCATCGTCGTTGTCCTCGTCGTCGTCGTCCTCCTCCTCCTTATCATCATCATCATCATCATCATCATCATCATCATCATCATCATCATCATCATCATCATCATCATCATCATCATCATCATCATCATCATCATCATCATCATCATCATCATCATCATCATCATCATCATCATCATCATCATCATCATCATCATCATCATCATCATCATCATCATCATCATCATCATCATCATCATCATCATCATCATCATCATCATCATCATCATCATCATCATCATCATCATCATCATCATCATCATCATCATCATCATCATCATCATCATCATCATCATCACCACCACCATCATAATTTGAACGCGGTCGCGAGAGCGCGGTATGTGTACACAAAGAGCCGGCAAATAAAGATAGCGCAGATAATTAACCGACGGATGGTATATAACGGAGATAGAGAGCTTGCATAGCAGCCCCGGAAATAAAAGACTTGCAGACAGATATAATTAAATTCTAGAACAGTCGAGTTTTTTCTGGTGATATGTTAGAGAAGCTTCCATAACAGTCTCGAAATATGAATGATGTATTTATAGAAGTGACGACTCGCCAAGAGTTAGTTGTAAAACAAGAGTTGTGAGTAAGCAGAAAACCGCTGTAGAGTGTTGTAGGTGTTTTAACGAGAGCTGTTTGTTATTGTCATCGACCTTGGAAGATTGTGTTGTATATGTGATGTAATGTCGTTACGTGAGAACTGAACAGTGTATTTCTACGGAAAAAAGCGAGATTTGTATTTCAGCAATTCAGACTTTAATTCTACGAACCCACAAAGTCACAATAATAATAATGGAAATTTATGTGACCATTTTTATCAGTATTGTAAAGAAGATGTTTTTAACATAGTCTCACAATACAATGACCAAGGAATCGTTCAAATGAGCAACAGAAAAGTTTACGCAGTCGTTCCTTAACATTTACTCCTGATTTCTACTTTAGGGAACAGTAATCTCAACACTGAATGCAGAGGTGACATATTGTTTTGCATATTGACTTTACAACTTTATTGGAATAAAAAGACACACTCGTACGCACTTTCTTAATCAACAGATATTGTAAAATACTACAATAATAAGTATAATATTTCCGATATGAACTATATTTTAATAAATCTTGTATCGTTATTAAAAACAATTGTTTTAAAACTGTTTCGCTTTACAATATTTTAAAACTTTCTAAATAAGAAGAAAGAAAAATATTTAAATTTTCTTAATGTTTATTAAGTGTTTCTAATATTTGAAATTGGGAATGCATATTTCTTAAATGAAAATGTCACCACTGAACCAAGAAAGTATAATTCAGGTGGAATAAAGCGTTTAGAAAGTAGCCTTTTTCTTTCCCCCTCCTATACTGTGAAGGTTTAATCACTTTACTTTGCTAGGAATAATATGAGAAAGATTCAAAACCACACGTTTGAAAAATGTGAACAATGCTGGTTGAAGTTCAGCACCAGTGTCCTAATTGTGTCAAACTACCAAAACAGTAGAAAGAAAGGTCCTGAGCCATGGCGTAGTGAGCTAAGGCATCATGCCTTGGTTCCCTGCCACGGAATGTTACTCGGGTTTGATACCACGCCTGTGGATACGGATTTTAACTCCCGGGTATAAGACCGGTGCCCACTCATCATCTTGACAAAATTGAGGAGCTTATGATACGTAACCGACACTTTTAATGAAAGCCAACTTTCCGGCTGGAGGTGTCGAGATGCTGATCACATCTGATCCCCGTACTGGTTGGATGATCGCCCACTTCTACCTGGCGTACTATGTGGGCCTAGGGCCGGCAGTGGAGTTGGCTGATATGGACTTTAATGCCACGGATTTAACTTTAACTTGACAAAAGACGCATAAGTGAAAACGTAAACTAAAACAGTATGTCACAAGTGCCTTTTCAAACTACGCCAAGGCAGAATGCAAGAGGTCGAAGCGGAAACGTACTCTGCGCTCTAACGAGTACTACAGCTTAGCAACCTCAGACAAGACAGATTTAAGTTAAGATCGATCAATCGATCCTCGAAAGATCCTTTATATATATTTCCAGCCTAAGTACTGTAATAAAGGTATCTCCAGGCAGTATGTATAACGTACAGGAAAGTTAACGATGTCCTCGTAAATACAGATACTGTTATTGCTGAGAGGTTGGGCCTGAACAACTATGCGCTGCAGAGCATGATGTTCCCAATTAAGTGTACTATAGTGTTTGTTGCTGAGATAATCAACTTACACCACTTCTAAGTAGAGTAAAGAAAATTGAAAGGCCTGGCTACACAGTCATTTCAAGCAATTCTACAATTAAGTTCTGTGGTTGTTTTTTTTTTTTTCTTTTTTAATGGATTACCTTTGGAAAACTTCTGCAGAGAAAACTAAATCACATTTGGCACTAGTAATATCTATCGATTCTATCTCAATTACAGCCAGATGTCTAGCAAAAATGCAGGGCTTATGTAGAGAACATTGAGCAATTTTAGCATTCGCTTGTGCTGTCGAGAAGAAACTGTAAACCTGTTGGTAAAATTAAATATCATTCTTAAATTCCTCCAAATGTATCCATAGAGGTGTGGGTGTATATGTCCTTCTCCCCCTTAAATTCACTTATGAAATGTTTCCATTCTGAAAGATCCGACAAGGGCTCACAGATTTTGTTATAGTCTCTAGTTAGACTACAGCAGCAGACGTCGAAACGTGCAGAACTTATGAATCAAATAAAGGTCTGAGAATCTGAAAAACTAATTGGTAATAATTATGAAGTTTATGAGACAATGAAGTCTAAAGGGAAAGAGAAGTAGCTAATTATCTATATAATTTTAAGCGTTCATTAGCTTTTATTATATGACGAAAATCATTGGTAATTGAGAGAGCAATATAGCTTAAGAGCATCAATAAAGTCTTGTGAGGAGATAGTAATATTTGTTTGAAATAGAGCTTGCGGAAGTTATTTCAATGTATTACGTTATAAAGACATAAAGGTAACAAATGGCTTTTCCAGTTTCACACAATAATTTTACATGTCTAATAACTTCTCAAGGAAAATTATATTCCTAATAATCCTGGAAATTTCAAACAGAATGCTTGGTTCTAATTTATACCTGCTATTTAAGAAAATGAATTTTAAAAATTCGTTACAGTTTCCATATAGGATATTTAATAATAATCAGCATGCATTTACTAAAAGAACTCTAAATAAACCTCGTATTATGTTATGAAATTTTCATTTTGATGTTTTCTCTCGAACAAAAATATTCATGTCAGATTTAATATATCGCTATTTTCACAAAATTTGTGAGAATTATTGTCAAGGACCTGTGAAAATGCACCAGTTTTAGGCTTTTAAAACAATGAAACTTAACGGAATAATACCACTTAAACGGATAAATTATATACAGGCTGTTTCAAAGCGACACCGAACGAACATATAGAAAAAGTTGTTCATCTTCTATGTGACACATACAGGTAGTTTTATCGGCAATAGAGCCGCATAGAAATGCTCCAAAATGAGTGTGGATTAGGCAGTGACAGGAACAGCGACGTGTGCCCCACGCTGTCTGAGTCTGCAGGTATAGATCACACGCCGTGCCACATGCTATAACTGTTTGTAAACATACCAGCAAACCCCGCAGTAGCTTGCTTGCTACTATTAAGAATTTCTTTGGCTTATGAAACCGCAATAAAGAACCGATTGCATAATTATTGCTTATGGGTGATTAACATGTTCCAAAATTCCATTATGGCAGTCCATGATGGCAAATAAGCTGATGGACATATGCAACTTATACCTTTTAGAGGGAACTTAACGTTAGTGAGGTTGAGGATGGAAGCATTAAATGATAAACAGCACAGAAAACAACATCAAAAAATTGTATACAAATTAACAAAAACACAATGGCTTATACAATGAGGCGAGCATTTTATTTCACGTTTCTGATAATACTAAATAAAGCATTTGTAACTGAAAAGGAAGTTGTTGATTTTTACAGCAATTGGTTGAAAGCAATGTACAATTAAAGTCATAACAAAATGTTCTGAAGCCAAACAAATAAATATTATCATTGATGTAACTACTTTTGCAATTCATATTTGTAATGAAACTGTGCTAATCGTGCGTTCGTTGAACTCCTTTCAGCTCTTCCATCCATCAAAACCATATCCGTCATTTCAGATTTCGTATAGCGCTCCATGTTGCTTGGATTTGCTATCTAAGTACGCGCAAAATCCTCCGTTAGGACGGAATGTATAGCACTTAAGAGCAACCATGCAACTGTCCGAGTTAATAGTCGATATTTTTAACAAATAACTGCCCTTTGCCCCATTACATGAAAGGTAGGCTAGGGTAACTGAAAACGAGCAAGGAGTAATGATTTTGTTTTCGTGGCCGGTGCGTCCCAAAATCAACTTTGGGGTTCGCACACCAGTGCTTCCTGCGCTGCCTAATCCCAAAATCGTGTAATATTTGATGCTGCATAAAATTATACCTAAGAAAACTTCTAAGCTGCGACACCGAAATTCGGCCTAGTTAAGTCATAAACAACCTAACGGCTATAATCGTTCGGTGTTGTTTTGAAATAACCTATATACATATAAGATGAGATCTCCGGATTGCAAAGAAAGGTGTTTTTAGAAGAAAAAAAATGTTTGTTGTAGACAGCATTGCTCGAAACGAGCACTTGGATAACCAAACGACATTTTAGCCTAGTATATCCAAAAATGCTACAGACAACATTTTAAAATATTCCACCACTTTAACGAACTTTTACATGAACTTTCTCATAGCTGACTCAAGTGAACTAAAATTTGACAGCCATATTCAAGATATTTACATGCAAAATAAACCCGCTGTTTTAAATTTCCTCAGATTAACCCTTGAAGTTCTCTTGTACTGAAGTAATTTTGTATATCAAACTTTGTGCCGTTAGGCAATGGGCGTTAAAGTACTACAAAAACAATTTATATACGAGGGGGACCCAAAAGAAACCGTACTCCAAGGGCACTGCCACTTGCAGAGGTAGTGCAGGGTTCTCACGTTAGATAGTGTTAGTAGAGACCTTCATGAAACAGCTGTGCAGACGGCGTCAGTGTAGAGCTGAACGTGCAAGTGTGGTATTGTGTTTTTCTGCCTGTTGGCGGGTTACCTCTGCGAAGTCGTTTTGGCAACTTTAAAAGAACAAAGAGTGTGTATGAAATTTTGTTCCTGCTTAAAAAAGCTGCAACAGAGACCCAACAAATGCTTCAGGAAGCTTTCCAGGAGGACGCTAAGAGCAACACACAGGTTTCCGAGAGTTTTGGGTGCTTTAAACGTGGTGATATGTGTGTTGAAAACCAAGCTCGTTCTGGACGCCCTTCAACATCGGCAAACGAGGAGAACTTTGAAAAGGTCCGCCAAAAGATCGACCAAATTTCAGCAGCGACAGGAATCAGTTGGTGTTCGTGCCAGCGGATTTTGAGGGAGGACTTGCACATGAGACGTGTTGCTGCTAAATTTGTTCCGCGACTTCTCACACAGGAGCACAAAACCGTTCGCATGAATGTGTGTCAGCACTTGAAAACAGAGATTGCACGTGATCCAAACTTCTTGAACAAAGTCATTGCAGGAGATGAGTGTTGGTGTTACGGGTATGACCCAGAAACCAAGCAAGCGTCAAGCCAGTGGAGGATTCCCAACTCTCCCAGACCAAAAATGCAAGGCAAGTGAGGCTAAATGTGAAGACGATGATCATTGCCTTTATTTGATGTTCGTGCAATTGTGCATCGGGAATTCGTACCCCCAGGCCAGAAAGTTAACTAGCACTTTTACTTGGATGTTTTAAGGTGTCTGCAAGAGGATGTGAGGAGGAAACGCCCGGAACTTTGTCGATCAGGTGACTGGTTTCTGAATCATGACAACGCTCCAGCACACACGGCCTTACGAGTGACCCACTATTTGGCATCTCAGAGGTGGTCTGTCAGTCTTCACGCTCCGTATTCGCCGGATCTAGCCTCGTGTGACTTTTTCCTATTTCCACGAATGAAAAAAAAAAACGCTAAAAGGGGAGAGTTAGGAGGATGTGGAGGCGGTAAACACAGCTTCGCAAAGGGCACTGGACAATATCAAACTTGAAGAGTTCCAACCATGCTTCCAACAGTGGGAAAAGAGACTTGGCAAGTGCATCGCATATAATGGAGAGTATTTTGAAGGTGACAGAAGTAAATTTTTAAAAAGATTTACCATAAATTTATTATGACAACATCCGGTTTCTTTTGGGTCCCCACTCGTATGCAGGCTGTAAATGAACTATACCATAATAACTTCAGCGATTGTAGAGGCGACTAATGTAAGCAGGCTGAGATAGGCAATGCACGGTGTGCGACTAAACATAACGCAGTTAACTAAGTTAAACCTATTTATTGGCGTTAGATGCCGATAAATTCGTATTTAAACATGGTGGGTGACACTATTTCACTAGTATGTCTTAAAACAGCTTCCCGAGTATAGAACTATCAATTTTTAGTAACTCGTTATTGGCGTTCTCAAGATTTAATGTCTTAAAATCACTAAAATCTCGAAATAATCACCTGCCAGTGCAAAACTGCACTGCGTTTAACTGCCCTTTTGGATCATTAAACCCACTCTAGTGCTGCTCATGTAGCAGTTCTATTGCCCCAATCAATACCGCCAGAAACTGGTGTTCCGTAGAGCATTGGTTCGGTTCCTGTCAATTAGTTCATTTTTGTTCGTATTTTCAATACGTAAATTCTAATAGAAAGAAATGGTACGTTTCGTAACTAACTGTCCGAAGAATAGCAGCATGTGAAGTTATTCGTTACACACACACACACACACACACACACACACACACACACACACACACACACACACACACACACACACACACACACACACACACACACACACACACCCAACACAACACATTTTGGACGGAGATCGATAGTCGTTCGTTCACCACTGCGAACTTTGCATTTAAAACGCATGTCGCCATTTCGAGCAGTTTCTACAAACCTGACTAAGAAAACTGCAATTCCTTTTTATTTTATAAAAGTTCATTCATGCTATAAACCTCATCCCATTTAGACATACAGCATGTGAAAAAGTATTAAGCAAGGTTCAACCTTTGTTAGAAAGAATTCAATTGCACTACAGGGTGAAATTAAAACGAAAAATGCATACATTTATACAACAGCTAAGAGATTAAGCAAAATATAATACAAGCAAGCAAACGAACTAACAAACCCAGAAAGCGAAGGTAAATTAAAAAGGAAGTGAAAAATTCTCGAACACTTTCACCTTTCATTTGAAAGCTAATGTCATAACCATTGCGCCAGAAGGAGCGCTCCGCCGCATCTCTTCATTTTCGTGCCTTGTGCGCTAAGTGGTATCATTAGCAGTGGCGTATTGGCACTTTTAGCCAGACCTTCCACATTTGAACCAACAGGTCATACGTTTCCTATTTCAAATTAGTTGTTTAAGATATCCCCTTGTTCTGAAGATAGTTTGGTGTATATCTTTAACATCCTGTAGGTATATATATATATATATATATATATATATACTGGAAACGCACAGTTTATTTCAAATAACCCTTTTATGACAAAGTCAATATCAGATATTGTAGAAAGGTCGAAATCACATATTAAAATCAATTAATTAAATTAACAAAAGTGTATTTGATATGAACGTACAGCAGATACACATATATCGATAGAAACGCAATACGCTAGCTTTAAAAAGCGGTTAATCTTGAAATTAAGATTCTGGACTTCTTGCAATTAAAAATAAGAAAGAGAATGCTTACTTGGATTATTTTCAAATAATTGAAATAACATATGCATTATTAATAGGAGTTGGAAATATTCTCCAAAATTAAGCTGGCTCTATGGTTCCACCAGATGTTTCAAGTAATAATAGCTTTGTATACTCAACATACTGATAGACACTGTATAATATCGTAGAATATTTTGTTATGAAGAGCTTTTGCATCAGGGTTCAAAATTCCAACTCATTGATGGCTCTGTGTGGATTGTGTGACAACCTGCACTAAACTGGTTTTCAACATTATGGCCTGCTACGCCCTGGGCACGGCGAGTGGTACGCTACGGCACATTGGCACGTAGGGCCACGATTAACACTACTTTATTTATAGTGTCGCGGCAAAATAGCACGGAAGTTTCGGTGCCGAGAGAGAAGCGCGGTTTGTGTACACAAAAGAGACTGCAGATAAAGACAAAAGACGGATAGGTTTCACGTAGATAACGAGCGTGCATAAGCAGATAAACATAGCCCTTGAGATAAGACTTACGGAAACAAACTGAGATAAATGGCAATTTCTCGTAATATCTTGATTATTCGGCTTCTTTATTGTTCTGGAAATATCTGGAATTTAGGAATGAGGTATTTAAGGAAGTGCCGACTCGCCAAGAGTGAGTGAGTCGCGAGAGGTAAGCAGAGAACGGTTGAGAGTTTTGTTGTAAACTGAACGCTCTTTGTAATTGGCATCGACCTTGGAGGATTGTGCTGTGATATGTGATGTAATTTTGCTGCTACGGAATGTATTTCTACGCAAATATAGAGCATTTGGAATTTCGGCAAATTGGGCTTTTAATTCTACGAACCCACAAAGTCATAACATGATGGAAACATGTATATTGAGCATATAAATCATGTTATTATGTATTAATTATTTTCTCTACATACTGTGTGGCAAATGGATAAGCCTTGTATTCCACTCAAAAATCGGTATGAGATTTACTGAAAATAAGCGGTTTAAAATACTCTGAATTCCGATAAAAACAGCTTTAGAAAAAGAGTTAACCTTTCCTTATACGGAAATTTTTTATTTTCTCAAAGCTAGCTCCAACGGTGCTTATTAAAATCTCGTAAGTTCAAGGAGCTTTTATAAGAAATAAAACGGAAATCTTTAATTTCCTGGGAATAGCCACTGATTTATTCATCTTGAATTACATGTATTAAGTGATAAGAAATAATCTTATTTAATATAAAAGTTACATCCCGTTAAATCACACAGGTTATGTAAAATTAACTTTGGTGTTGAATAACCTATTTCTGACACATTTCTTGCTATTGATTTTGAATTTTTTAATATAAGAATATTTCTGAAATATCAAGTCGTTATTCCTTTTTCACCTTTCTTACCATGTACATTGTCATAATGCACAATAACTGTAATACCGCAATCCTCGCCGTGAAAACCGAATAAATAAAGTAAACTAAAAAAAGAAGAGAAACAAATGTTATTTACAATGTGACCCACGCAAAAAGTCATTTAACTCCAAATTGTTTTCCCGCCTCGGTAGCGTGGGGGTAGCGTGTCTGCCTCACGTTCAAGAGGTCGCGAGTTCGAATTTCGATCAGGGTGAGTTACCTGTGTAAGGTTTCTTCCAGTGTTTTCCCTTATCCTGAAAGACGAATGTCGGGTAGCTCTGAAGCTCTATGGACCCCGGGCTCATTTGAACATCATTTCACTAACTGCATTCATCGTCCGATATGAATTAACATAGAAGGACGTAAATTAAAAAAAATCCAACTCCAAAATGTTCTTGCTTAGATGGTATGAGAATGAAGTTCTTTTTTTAATACTTCCCTTTCTGTGCAGAGGGCACCGCAGCCATTGGCTCATCTTGCAATTTTGGAAAACAATATTTTAGTAATCATAGTAGACCCACGGTAAAATATTGCAAATTGAACTTAAGTATGACTGTAAAACTATTTTGTTATTGTCTTTTCAATAGGTAGTGGAGCTGAAGTAGCAAGGATTCGGGTAATGAATGCTTTGCTTACAAACTTCATTGCAATGTTAAAAGTTAATCTATAAAAAAGTGAGTTCCTGAGAAATAATTATGTATGGTTCGTATTTATCACACAATGAGAAAGAACAGTGACTAACGTTGCTAATATTTACGGCTCCAGTATGTTTCAACCTTTTACGAAGACCAATAAAGTGTAATCCCAATTTGGCAATTTTATTCCTACTAACAACCAGATCAGTTACTAAACCTCTTCCTCCACATATTATTATTGTTATTATTATTGTTATTATTGTTGTTATCATCATCATCCTTATCATCATTATTATATTTTTATCTATCGTGTATACGCCTTATTTGTTAACTCCTACTAAATTTATTTAGCTCTGTAAACACATTTTCCCATATTCGAAACCACTTAAAAGAGCAACATAGCTTTTATTTTTATTTTAAATTGGTTGATTTTGTTGCGATATTGGTGCTATTTTGTTCTCTTGGGTCATTTGATTAGTTGCCCACAAATAGCCAACATTGCAAACATAGTCCCTCTTTCCCAAGCACCAGCTAGTTGTGAACGTTTCAGTAAGCATCAGAATGCTAATTGGCGTGTGTGACTGCAGCAGCGCCGCCCACACTGGCATCAGCCTAAGGGATCTTATCTCTAGTTCGCCAACATTTACCCACTTGGCTAGAGGCTATGTTTAAGGAGTCTCTCCACATAGGTTTAACGCTATCAAACGCCACTTACAGCTCTGTTTGCATATCCATGCATTAAGTGCATGAAGGCTGCAATTACCAGGAAATTCTGATCAATATTTTCTAAATCTTCTCTTGAGATGATTTTTATGTTTTATGATGCAGACGAAGAATTGCATTGATAACTGAGACAAGGAAAGTATAAAACTTAATATGCGAAACTATGTCAGAACCATTGAATTTTAATATCAATATTGCCTTAAAGAAATGAAGTGAAAACAATGTAGAATTTGCCTTAGAATGCTTTAGAGAATATATTGTAATGAACTATAATGCCAATTCTGCAAACATAAAAGCATGTCAATGA
The DNA here is from genome assembly GCA_030765055.1 of Mantis religiosa. Classification (NCBI taxonomy): domain Eukaryota; kingdom Metazoa; phylum Arthropoda; class Insecta; order Mantodea; family Mantidae; genus Mantis; species Mantis religiosa. Next base: position 294,900,445 of record CM060948.1, on the reverse strand, counting down.
GCAGAAAGGGACCAATTAAAATACCTAAGTCAATGAACATCAGGTATTTCTATTAATATAGTAGATATAAGTGAGTTGCATATCTATCACATAAAATGGAAGAAGTCTGAATCGAATATTTACACTATCAGTCAGACGTTTATGATCACCTATGAAAAAAGCTAATGTACAAAAATGTCCCCAAAGTTAAAAAGACTAACAAAATTAATATTATCTCTCTCTGGTATTAAGTACGGTATAGCATGGCGTAGATTTTGGCCTCTTTAAAGTATCTACCCTGTGCCCTCAGAACCACTGCACAAATTCATGATATTCTGGAGATAAAATTGGACAGTGATTTTGCAGATATTGCACTCCGATACGTATTTGAATTATTCCATAGATCTTCAACATTAAAAGACTTCGTTTTCTCACTTCCCTGACAAGTTCGTCGCATTAATGGGATTTAAGTCAGGTGACTGACTTGGCCAAATTATATTTTACATTTCTCCACATTGCTCTTTTCTATTGACATACCCTTTACAAAACTTACAAGATGCTTCGGATCATTGTCCTTCTGCTGAATAAATCCACGACCAATAAGTCTCTTGTCAGATAAATCGACACTTTTTATCCTGTGATAACCTAGCATCTTTAATGTTTCATTAGTTCTCACTAGATCACTAACTTTTATCACATGCAAAACATCCCCACACCATAACCGACCGTCCACCATACTTCACAGTTGGCATCTCACATTGATATTCATGCACTCTCCATGGAGTCCACGAACAGGCTATGTACGATGGCTTCCAATCAATTGAAACTAAGACTCGTTGTAGCACCTTGGACACTTCCTGAACACTCCATTTTTAAGTTGCTGTGTCATTGTAATCCTTTCATCTTATTTGGTTTGCGTAATATTGGTTTCCGACCGCTATGCACTTCTTTAAACGTTGTTCAAGAAGGCGACGTTGTACGACTGATACAGACATTGGAGTTGTTCGCATATCATTAACTCCCTCGCGAATTTGAGGTGTTCTACGAGTGCTCTGACGTTTACTTTGCAGTTACAGATGTATATGAACAGATGTTCCCTAAACGATGTTACTCGAGATCTTCCAGCAGATCGGGAAACACTTGCATTGGCGCCAGTTTATTTGAAGTGCTGCAATGTAAACAACACTGTAGATTAGGCTATGCCTACTTCTCTTGCTATTGTGCTACTAGAATAGCCTTCTAGATGCAGAGCTGAAATTACAACGCGCTTTTCAATTCCAATCTTCTTCTTTCGTCCCATTAGGAGATAATACGTTATGAACATAAGCAGGTATAAAAAGACACCTCTAGATGCGCACAATGTACTATAACCAATGCGAAGTGCTTGTTGCACAGATTGCCGAAGGAATGAAGCCTTTTGAATGGTAACGTCATAGGCAAAGGTGATGAGTGAAGTTGTGGGAACTTATCAGCACTCCTCTACGCGGTTAAATCAGTGAAATACACAACAGAAGCAGATAGTACTTATATGTTTAAACATGTTTTATTATCAGAAAGGGAATATGAGGGAATACTGAAAACGAAATCCCTGTTTTATCCTCCAATCCATAATTGTGGTCCAAAACTTCTGACCGGCAGTGTAGTTTCATACCTAAAGGTGCATATTTATTATTCATTAATTAATTCTGGCACAAATCATTTCTCTGGAAGAATTAAATACGCAACTAAGATAGGTGTGCCACGAAAATGATCAACTTTGTGTTTTTGAAACATTTCGTAGCGTAAAGAGTGAAGTAGTACCCCATGTGCATTTACCGCAGACGTTACTACGTACATAGATATTTGTAGGCCTATCAGAACCAATTATGTTGCATCAGGGGTCAGTACTATCCTATCTTATACTTGTTTACTTTCCTGGACTAGCGCTCAAATAATGCAGTTCTCTTCTACTGCTGATGTAGGCTTTCCAAATGGTAATTACACACATTATCTCGCGATTCCCATTTCCAATTTGATACTTCTGTTTATCCTGCTTAGCTACTTAATTTCTGGATTATCCTCCGCCATAGGTGGATTAATGCCTGCCAAACCTAGGTTTGGCAGCGGAGCAGATGGCACGTCAGTGGAACAGTACAAATGACATGCTGGTTTTCAAAGCTCCAAACCTCAATCTTGGGTAACTGTATTGTTTAATAGGACCAATTCTAAGCCACAGAACTCCTTTCATACTGATTTACGACCATGTCATCGTTTGATCAAGGTTACACAATCTTGGTTTTGCCTGACGGTATGGGGCAACTGCTTTAGCATGTATTAAAATTAAGCCAGAAGGCATAATTCACTCATCAAGAATACCAAAAGAATGCGGTAAAATCTTATGCTTCTCAAGGGTGATTAAATCAATCAACAGGCAATGCACAACGTTAGGAAATGTATTTAAAATGTTTTGCGAGATGGTAGGGTTCATATGTTTTCATGTGGGAAAATATTGAATTATATTATGATATTAAAATGAATATTAGCAAAAATGTACCCAAAGCACCTCATGTGACTTAGAAATATTCAACAGTGTAGAACTGGGAAGCACTTAAAACTTTTGTTCATACAGACCATTGGGTCAGAAAAGTCATTATGTGTTTCAAATGGGAAGGTGTTTGTCCTTGAGCGCTACTAGGTGAGAAACCAGTCGGAGTACTGCGGTGTTGTCGTATTGCAGTGTGACGAGCGGCAAACTAATCGATCTCTAATAAATACTATTCTCGCTAAGATAAAAATTCAGATTATGCAAAAACTGATCCATGAGAAAGGAGAGAGTAATGTATTTAACATAACCGTAAAAACCCCACATTTTTAGCTCAAATAGTTTTGCAAATGCAAATAAATAAAATAGATGCTATTAAATTATAAAAACGCATTGCGACGTAAGCACTGTAATGAATATCATTATTGGATGGCATGTACGCGTGAACATATATTTGAAATTACTCAGAACTGAAACGTAAACATTTGACATGACGTGGTAAAGGAAATATTTACTTTGAATAAGCCAAGTTATTTGTAAAATTCGATTAGAGGAAACGATACACTGCTTGTTACTCTGGCAGAATGTGTCTGGTCACATTATATATTTGTTTATTAATGGTTCGTAATCTCTAGTTACTCTAATAGAGTTCAAAGCAGCATTAGCCCGACTCGGTACCTGTCTGACGTTCAAGAGGTCGTGAGTTCCAATCTCGGTCAGGGTAGGTTACTTGGATAAGGTTTTTTCCGCGGATTTCCCTTATCCTTAAACACGAATGTCGGTTAACTCTAAGCTCTGTGGACCTCGGACTCATTTGAGTATCCTTTCACCCATTTCATTCATCGTCCGATGTGACTTACCGTTGGAGGACGTCAATTACAACAGAAGAAGCATTATTCAGTTAATCTTTCATGAAAAAGTGTATCAACTGGATCAATGAGACGCGATCCACCTCACCCCTTACTACTGCTTGAACAATCCAATAGAGTTAATTTGGGCTCAAACTATGTTGAAAACTAAATAATACTTTTAAACTGACTGACGTTGAACGACTTACTCACGAAGAAATTGTCAAGGAACACAAGACTGGGGAAACTGCGTGAGACATTAGATAAACTACAAGAAGACGACTTTTGGAAAGAAATAGCAGGTAACGAGATTTTGCAACTTGTCATCATAAATTTGCAGTACTCAGACAATGAAGACAATGACAATGATGAATTATCTGTTAACGTAAGTAACATTCACAGCTATACGGATGCACCTCTGGTATTTTCGTTGAATTAAAAAAAATAGTAATTCATAAACTATGATTACCTTTAAACTAAATATTTCAAACATTTGCTTAATATACAAATATCCATGTTGCAACTGTGATTTCAACAACTGCATTATTATAAGCTTTGGAAAATTCAGTTTTCGTTCCCTTAAGTCTAGCGTCAAGAACACTCGCAAGTGTGCGAGAGAGAGGGAAATATAAAAAGAGCGGGGATAAATCAGCGGCAACGGTGAAGGCTCTAACGCATCTGATTGGCTAATGGCGAGAACTATTCCCATTTGAAACACATAATTGTATTGCATTTCGAGTACTGCTAAAGCTGTGCCATTTTTTTAAAACTAGAGCTGTGTCATTTGTGTAGTTAGAAATCACGGTATTATATAGTACAGTTCGTGCTAACATGCATAATATTAGCTAAAACAGTACGAGGTTATATTTGGAACGTTTATGGTTCTGAGAAAATTTGTACATTTCATCACGCCAAAGGTATTTGGCTTTATTGTATACATACTGCAAGGACACACAAGTAAGTTGTCATATTCTACTAAGTTAAATATGCAAGCAAAAATATTTATAAAAGAAATATTGAAATTAAATCAATATTTCAGTTTTGTGAAAGCTAAATAATTGGCTTATACTTCACAGAAAAAGCGCACTTAATAGGCGCAGAAATAAATGCAAATGCTCTTTCACACTAGATTTCGCCAAAACACAGAATGCGACATTACATACGATCGGCTCTTAAAACATACGGCTATGTCATAAGAATACGATATTATACCATTACGACAGTGCCTTTAAGGACCCCGTAGGGGAGGGGATCCGTCCCCTTCAACTTCCGTGGTGCGGGCGCTGCGGACCCTTAGCACTCGTGGTACCTCTGACGTTACTAGAGGAACCTCGGGCCGAACATCTGAGCCCCTCCTTCGGGAGTTGTTCGGATTGGGATGGCTTCGAGGGGGCAGTGTGTTCCCGATACCCGTGGGAATCGGGTACGTCTTCGGACGGGGTTGAGGGAAGCCATTAAGTCTTCCGGGTACTAGCCTGCAAAGCTAGTAGAAGGTGTGCTAGATCACCAGGCGGCCCCAACGAGGTCATATCGGTAGTCTTCATCTTTGGTGTTGGCGCGCGTAAGTGGCGTATCCACTTCCATCCCGTCTTGTGTCCATAGGACCAGATGGGGGGGGGGTTTGTTAGGTAACTAGGCCTTGCCCTACGGAAAGCACCACGGAGGATGCCGAGCGCCATTTGGGACAGCTCGGATACTCAATGGTTGAAAGAGGCCCGGGTCTTGTTCCTACGGGTTCAAGGCTAATGGGAGTAGAACCTCTGGACTCAACTGTGCCTTTAAGAACCCCATAAGGGAGGGGATCCGTCCCCTTCAGCTGCCGTGGTGCGGGCGCTGCGGACCCCTAGCACTCGTGGTACCTCTGACGTTACTAGAGGAACCTCGGGCCGAACATTCGAGGCCCTCCCTTATAGGAAGTTGTCTGGATTGGGTTGGACTCGAGGGGCAGTGGTTCCCGATACCCTTTGGAGATCGGGTACGTCTCCTGACGGGGTTGAGGGAAGCCCATTAATATTCCTGCGTACTAGCCAGCATAGCTAGTAGAAGGCGTGCTAGATCACCAGGCGGCCACACCGAGGTCATATCGGTAGCCTTCCCATTTTGGTGTTGGCGCACGTAAGTGGCGTAGCCACTTCCATCCCATCTTGAGTCCACAGAAACAGATGGGGAGGGCTTGTTAGTCTCTAGGTCTTGCCCTATGGAAAGCCCCACGGAGGCGCTGGGCGCCCTTTCGGGACACCTCGGCAACTCCCTGGTCGAAGGAGGCCCAGGTACTTTGTTCTACGGCCAGGACTAATGGGAGTAGAACCTTTGGCATTAACTGTGCCTTTAAGGGTACAAGTCCTGCGCCGTGGCCTAGCGGGCTAAGGAAGCATGCCTTGGTCCCTGGCCACGGAAAGCGGCCCCGAATCGATTCCACCCAAGTGGTGGGGAATTTAGGTCCCGGGTATAGGACCAGTGCCCACTCAGAATCATGAGGAAAGTGAGGAGCTTACGATAGGTACGCGGCTCTGGTCACGGAAACAAACATTCCGGCTGGTGGATGCTGAGATGCTAACCACATCTCCTCCCTGTATCGGTTGGATGATCGTCCACCTCTGCCGTGCGTAAGTGGGCGTGAGGCCGGCAGTCGGGTTAGTAGGGCTTGGCTCTCTAAGATCTGTCGCGCCATGGGTTAATTAAGGATACAAATATATGAATTGACGTCTGTTAGTCTAGCAAAAACTCGACAGCGGCTTAAACGATTTGCCGATTTTTTTTTTTTTTTTCAAATATTTGTATAAAGTCCAAGGAAGGTTTAAAAGGTGAGAAAAAACCTCAGGTAATAATGGATGGGTTATTAACGATATATAAAGAACACAAACAAAATGTTTACGGAACACTTACAACTTCCTTTATTCTAGACAAACAAAAGCATTACAAATTAGAAAGGAATTCCACTCCTTGAAAAAGTCCCCAGAGCTATTTCACTTACCATATTTTATTAAATAACATTTATCAAATGTTATCAAGACTGATTTTTTTTGTAGTATGATGATATTATCTTTCAAAAATAAGACACATAATTAATATCTCAACGCACTATAATACTATAAACATTTGAACACAGGTAATTGTTGTCAAATATTGGCGAATCCTTTGATTTTTTTTATAATTTGTGTTTGTGAACTCGTGAATATGAATTGAATTGACACAAAAGTAATTGAATTCCTTTGTGATTCCGATTATTCCAATGTATTTGCCTTTTCACTTTAAGCGTCTACAATTTCCTGTGCATCTGACCTTTGCGATGACCATAAATAATCGCAACGGCAGTCGTTGGAAGCTTACGGAATCAACTTGGAGTTTCCCTGTTTCTCGCATGGGCAATTGCACTTCGCGTGTTCTCGCGTCGGTAAATCATTATCTTTATTTATTTACGCACTACAAGAAAACCTTTCACCCCCAATTGCAGAATAAATAACTAACTAATCCGAGTTTGTTTTATTTATATAGATGAGATCAGACAACTTTTATTGGCGCTAAGATGTTGGGTGGGTCAGCTAGTATACTATAAAAACGTCTCCGTAGATATGAAGCAGAGAGAAGAGAAATGGTTTGAGGATTACTTTTGTAATATAAAAGTTAGTAGATAAACTCATGTGAGCAGACTTTTATGCTTTCAGATTGTTCTTTCTTGGATAGAAACTCTTAATAAGCTGTACAACTACATTAACTAACACCTGTGATACCGCGTAAAAGCTGGAACGTCCTTCATTGTTTTGCCTGCTAAACATATGAGATCCTAATCGCAGTCAGTATTGATCGTGCTACTTCCGGTGGACTAAGGTTGGAGCATCCATTTTCTTATTCATAAACCGGGATTTGCGCGGGTCCGGCCACCAAACAACTTGGTCCGGCGTAAAATTTTGGTCTAGCTCAGAGGGGTGGATTAAAGGCTAATCATCTTTGCAAAATGGAGTACTATGAAGTGACGACTGTAGCTGCGGTAGGCGCAATTCGTGAAATAAGACAGCGAGGAAAATTTACTTACCAAAACTGGAAATTATTGGAAAGTGTTGGTATGTACCTGATTCCTTCCCTTCAGGCAGAGTTGACCTAAATACTTATTGAAACTCACTTAGTAGGTATCTTATCTCTGCTGTAGGATAATTTTATTTAACGCACAACAGCCCCTATTGGGCCATGGCCTGTCAACCCGACTGCTGGTCTCACGCGCACATACGCAAGGTATAGATGGGCGATCATCCAACTGATATAGGAGAGGTGGTCAGCATCTCGGCATCCCCAACAGGAATGTTGGCTTTCTAACCCAGGGTTCACCACCTGTCGTAGCTCCTTAATTTCCTCACGATGCTGAGTGTACACCGATCGCGTGAGAGACAAAGAATCCAACTGAATAAATCGCCAACATCCACTAAAAATGATATGAACGCCTGAGCTACTAGAATACGTTAGGACTCTTCAAACAGTGAACATTGATAATATATGTACAGCATTAAGGCCACGGGGTACTTGCGAATGAACTACACCGATGTGATTCATAAGCAACAAAGTGACAGAGAGTTGATATACCTTTGATATTAAGTCAATTAAATGTTTGGTTTAGCTTTTCACATTAGAATTCATAATGGTATAGCATTTATTACGTATATCGAAAGAACATTTTGTTGTAGTTTAATATATACATGTCTTAAACGTTACATATATCTGATAAATGGAAAGCTTACGTCTTTGCTCTGAATTTCAAAAATTATAATCTAAATAACAATATAGACCAAGAATTCGAGCCGAGGCCTATTTCCGAGACATACACATTTCACCGCTGTCTACTAAGCATACCAGCAAACCGAAAGGCATTTGTTTATTCCACAGCTTTGAAATGAATGCATGGAGGTATTAATTCGTGTATGGTGAACTTTGTCAAGGAATGTTTCCGATGTTTTTCGAATCGATGTCTCTTTTTGACTGTTGCTCATTAATTTGTCTTAGAACATATACATTCAGTTAAACTAATAGTGAACCATCGTATTTAGCATATAAATATGAGATTTCTTCCTGCTGGTTCTCTATATTACATGAAACGCAATTTACATAATTCAAATGCTTTTTTAAGTCTGAGTTATAATCCTTTATTTGTCTATAAGGAGTTGCCACCCACGTGTGTATGCGGAGTTGGGGAAACATTTACGACGCTTATACAGGAAACTTGTTTACAGTTCTGCTCCACGATATCTATGCACAAATGTAAATAAGGGTTTAAACAACACACTACTATAAATAGCTCGCCTCATTGGAGCTAAATGGTGATTCATCTTCCAGCGTCATGAGTAATTAAAATAAAAATAGTCTTCAAGTTTAATGCAAATTAATTTGAAGTCCTTACACAAGCTAATTATGATTGATGCATTAAGAACGGGTAAAATTTTCCAAATAATGCGGCAGTAGCATTGCGGTAGATTATCTGCTTATACACAAAAAACTTTTTTTATAATTTTTTATTTATCGATCAGCAGTAAAATGCTTTACAGATCAGAGTGAAAAGAAGGTAACAGAACAATACATCAAAGAACAATAGCACTCAGGTGTAGGCTAACGGGCCGCCCCCTAACTACCTTAAGTTAGAACTCCAATAAAACACTCAGAAATTATGTCAATATTGAAGATGTAAGACATACATCAAGCACTAGAATCACTGGAATCAGATGTATCACTCAGAAGCAGGTCCTGTGGTAGTCTCCTCTTTAAGCGAGAGGGCTGGTGCGTGCACACGCCGATGTTATAATGCACAGCTCCTGGAGCTTCTTGCAGCGTGGAAAAGAAACGACGAGTAATCCTACGAATGTAGTCCTGAAGAGGTAACAGTCCCAGTTCGTGATGGAGCTGCTGATTACGGATGAACCATGGTAGCGATGCGCATGAAGCCATTCTGTATAACTTGAAGGCCATGTAGTATAATGTAACAATGTAGACTGTAGGCCGAGACTCGAATGGCGATGCAACAGAGGGGAGAGTTTTAAAAGTCGCCTGGAGGCCAGTGATAGAAGACGATCGATGTGAGGACACCAGGACAATCGAGAGTCCAAAAGCACTCCAAGGTATTTAACGAGAGTTGTAGTGGGGAGTCAAGGGACATTGGGCCTGTAGAGACACAACGGAGGAAGCGGAGTATATTGGCGAAGAGTGAAGATTTCAGCCTCGGTTTTCTGAGGGTTCAAAGAGATCCACCAAGTGCTGAACCAATTAGTTAGGCGATCTAAATAGAGCTGTACAACTTGTTGTGCGTGCTGGAGATTAACATGGGAATATTATAGCACTGTGTCATCAGCGTAAAGAGCTAAAGAAGTAGGAGTTAGGTCAGGAATATCAGAAATGTATATGTTAAATAGAGTCGGGGCCAAGATAGAACCCTGTGGGACACCTGCGGGAATATTACGTGGGGATGAAACCCACACAAAAAAAAAAACCTGGTGTTATTCCAATGCAGATCGTCACGAATTAAACAACACAATTTAACGTTATGTATTATGTCTTCTGCAATATGCTATAACTGTGTAACCTTTTATGGAATGTCAATGATTCTCTGCTGGACCACTCTGTTTTGTATCACTCTCCTGTTGGATTCTGCTGTACATCGTCTACGGACATCTAAAAATCTAAACTGCACGTCGCAGGCTGCCACCTATCTTCAACATCTATTCCAAACATTTAAATACTATGATATCTTCAATATAAAATTAATTTTAATCAGTAGATTTTCTTAATGCAACAGCTACTGCCTTCAACACGATTCATATCAACACGTCAGTTTAAGCTTCTTCTAGAATATATACAGGTTCCGCCACGGATATTTGCATATATCCTTGAGGAGTAGCTTTATCAGGAAATCCCCCTAATTTTTCAAACTAGCAGCAGGTGGTGCTGATTAGACGAAATAAACTTCGGAATGTTTACTACGTTTAGATGGATCTCGTCATATGCTTCCAGCATTATGACGATATAATCTTTAACAGCAATGTCACGCGTGAGTTGTGTCCAGATTTAGTGCAGTTAATTGCAATACCATGCTCGCCATTAAATTAAAATTAAAAGGGAAAACCTTGCGTACTCTGAGCCGCGAGATTGTATCCAAAGTTCATACGTTTATGAAACAAGAAACCAACAATAAGAAAGTTTGTTCACCTGATTATTTGAAGAAAATACAGAAGACCCAAATCAGGGTTGCAAAAACTACTGGTGTGTCTGTGAGTAATGTTTTTAAGATTCTAAAGCATATTAAAAAGCATTCTCAAGAACGCACTGGTTTTAATAATCCAGGCAGAAAACATTGAATGCCTAAAAAGATCAGAGATGCTGATGACTTCAACAAATGTGTTATCAGACGTACAATCCAAAATTTCTACGCCCAAGAGGAAACTGTGCTGACGATTGTAAGACTTCAGGTAAGATTAAAGGAGCCAATTGGATATGAGGGAATTTGCCCAAGTTGCAGGAGAATATTTTGAGCTTTGGGATTTAAATGGAAGAAAAGCAGAAGAAACAGAAAAGTGCTTACTGAAAAGCAGGATTTATCTGCTATCTCTCCGGCAGTATAGGAACGAAGAATATGAGGACGAAACCTACATACACAGTAGCCGCACAAATCCTAAAAGCTGGATTGACGAAAGTAATGCTGGTTTATCAGCACCCGTATCCAAGGGAGAAGGACCAATCGTAGTCAGGCTGGTGAGAAGTATGACTTCATACCAAATGCGCTACTTATGTGTAAATCAAAGCAAGGGTCTAGAGATTTCTACCATGATATAAATACAAAAAGTTAGGTTAAGTGGTTGAAAACCATACTCATTCCTAACTTTCATCAACATTCGTCTTAATAGTTGATAACGCTTTCCATCACAATACTCAATTACATAAGCCACCAACATCCAACTCCCTAAAACTGACATGAACGCCTGGCTACTAGAATATGGTATTGCGTTTGAAGAGTCATTTTCAAAGGCAAAACTTTATGATTTCATAAAGTTGCAGAGCCTGGCAGAAAACTGTATATAATATATCAGATATTGGCAGCGCATGACTCCTCAAACAGTGCACATTCAGACTCCCACTCTACCACCCAAATTTAAATCCCGTTGGGTTAATCTGGGGAGACGTAAAGCAGTGGGTAGCAAGTAGAAACAAAACCTTTAAAATGAAAGATGTGGGAAAATTGTGCCGGCAAAGATTTGACGTTGGTATGGGGAAAACTTGCCAACACTTGAAAACGATTGAGCAACATTCTTTGAAAAAGATTGAATCGAAGAAAATACAACAGAGCGCATATTTATTCAGGATAATGGTTGCTGACAGCAGCAACGGTGAGATAGCATACACATCTGGCTTGAAGAAGAAGAAGAAGAAGAAGAAGAAGAAGAAGAAGAAGAAGAAGAAGAAGAAGAAGAAGAAGAAGAAGAAGAAGAAGAAGAAGAGGAAGAGAAAGAAGAAGAAAAAGAAGAAGAGGGTGGTAGTTTGTCAGAGGTAGAAGAACTAGAAGTTAGTGAGTCAGTGACGTCTAGCTCAATATAGTGTTATTTGGGAGGTTTATTGCAAATAATAAACGTTATTCAAATATGTGTGGGTATTACATGGATTGTCCATTTCCTCCCACTGCTTACAACTGCCATATCAACATGCACCATTCTTCGAGCTGCAGCCCGTATGTGTCTCATCGATAAGGAAGCGAGGCGCATCGTAGGTCTCCATTAAAATTTTCAGATGCCGACATCCCTGGCGCGACCTATACTGATAAACCTTGTGTAAGCCGGGCATAACATTTAATTTCAGAAGCTATCTTCTGCGTGTATACAAGATAATTCATTTTAACCTCCAGGGTGATGGGTTCACGAGATCCGACTCTGATCCCAAGGAATCTACTATTTTTAGTGAAGCTTTACGAGAATGATACTTGTTCATTCTTTGTCACATATACTGTGACGCTAAGGTCCTCTGTCCAAGTCTTAACAATATATTGAAGACAGGAGAAGGGGTAAAGACGTAGGAGTGAAGAACGGCGACAACAACATAATGGAATCACGTATCGCCTCGTGGAGATTGCAGAGGGAGGCAGCAGAAAAGAGAACGACATCAGTGGCTAAGATGGAGATAAGAAGGAAGGGAGATGAAGTATCAAGGGAGAAGACACCAGCAGCAACAAGCAAGCCCGGAGGGTCACCACGTAAAGCTTTGTAAAGCCTCTCGTGGAGTGGATCTCTATCCAATCAGATACCTGTGTACCTTACCACGCCCAGGGCAGATCCCGTGTACGCCTCTCACATAAACAAGCAGCTGTAGCAGATGGGGAACACCGTGATCAAAATTGAAACAAAAGTGAGGCGTTGTTTTAAGCCCTTAACGTGACATTGCTTTTCGAGCGCTTCCCGCCTGCTTTAATGAGCTTCGCGAGACGCTTTTTAATCCATCCTAAAGCAAAACGTGCAGCTCCTTGTAATCCTGCAAACAAGCATTGATTAATTTTTAATAGTTTAACGGATTAAGCAAAGACCTGTGGTTAAACGTAGTGTCACATCTGCCCTGCTGCCAAATGGTAATAGGTACAATGCAGATTAACATATATTCACATGGACATATAATCTTACACTTAAGTATTTAATAAATTATTCTACTTCAAGTATATTTGTGCATCTACATTTAAGTGAAAAATATTTACTTTTAAAATATACAGCAGTTATGGTTAAAAAGGTACCTAATGGTTTTAAAGGTACACAACAATAGAACAAAAATTTCGCTGTAAAGACAGGTACGCTGTTTCTGGAATGATTCTTATTTTTATGAGTCTCTCACATTTGTATTGCTTTATTGCAGAAATAAAATGTTACAGTACTCAATCCTAGGATGAATGGTAAGTAGTCTATTTATTTGAGGACGCGCATTGAACGTACGATGTGATTACAATTCTACCTTTCGGAAAACTTCGGCTGCATACTAGAAGCAAGATAAAAGTATGACGTTGCCATTATTTAGGAACACAAACGGATATAAAAAATAACTTCAAAACCACGTATGCTATTAAAACCTACGCCATTGTTCAAGTATTTCATAACCAGTTCCAAGAATAATTCTTTGATTGTGGACACTACGTTGCATTACAACACAGTAATGACAAATCAAGTGCATATGTGATGTTTCGAAGCGTCCTTGGTTTCAAGTTCAAATAGAAGTCAACGTTCCTAGTAATTTATGGGTAATTTTAATGTAATTATGCTGTTGTGGTACACAGACTGAAAAATAATTAGCGTCATGGAAAATGGTTACTGGTACAGTGAATATGCCGTGAATACAGTGAATTGCACGGAAAATTCATTTTATTGTAAATGTTTTCACATTTTTATTATTAAATACCAAATTCCTTTAAAAATAACATTTAGCAATTCAGTACCCAAATGAAGCATATCTGAAACCCTAAACTGCCAGTGATTATATTTTGAATTACAAATTAAATATTGGACTTTAAAAATACAGAGAAGACTAATTATAAATAAACCGTGGCGTAAATGCTCTAATGGGCAACGGTCTGCCATTCCGACTGCCGGCCTCACGCTCACATTCGCAAGACATAGGTCGACGATCATCCTGTCCATACAGGCAGGAGATATGGTAAGCATCTCGGCACCCCCAGTCGGACAGTTGGCTTTCGCAATCAGGGTTTGCTACCTATCGTAGCTGCTCACTTTCATAACGATGCTGAGTGGGCACCTGTCCTATACCCGGGACTTAAAATCCGCATCCCCAGGGGTGGGATCGATCCCGGCTCGCATTCTATGGCAGGGAACTAAACCATGACCTCTTAGCCCACTACGCTACGGTTCAGGACAATTTCAGCCATTACTTTACTAAAAAGGGTAGAATGTAAGCCATGTTGATCAGATACTCTTAAATATATCAAATTTCATAAGTAAATTTATAAATAGTAAAGCATAAGAAACAGGTATTAGAAGTGACAGCTGCGATCCGAAATATAGTCAAATGCTAAAAGAATACTTTAAAATGTATTTGAATAGCTATATTAAAGAACAACAAGATTATAATCATCAACATATACCACCAATGGCACAGTCCTGTACTCTAAGGATGATTCTAGGGCCCGCCCCTTTGTTGTGAGGGTAACATAAGTCCCAGTTCGAGTCACCATAGGGCGAGTTACCCGAGGTTGTTGTTTTACGGAGTTCTGACTTATCCTTACAAGACGAATACGGCTAACATTAAGCTGTATGAATTTGGGTTTATTTTACCACATATTCCTTCATTTCATTCATTCACCGTCCAAACTGGCCTATGAGGATAAGCATGTTATAGGTTATACGATATACTAATATACGATATGGATGATACAGGCTTAATTCTATGGGCAAGAAGGTATTCTTCGATAACATGATTGGGAATAACAGGGCACACATTAGAGAGTATCACTCTTTTATTTTTAGTGAGAAGCGGCCAAATTTTCAAGTACAAGTTGTTTACCTTTATTTTCGGGTGTTTAGATACCAGTTCATCTACTAGCTTTTTGTTGGCGAGGTAGATACAGAGCCTGGAGTTCGATATTCGAGATACAAATCGAATGTTGCTGGGGTTGGTTAGGTTACCTATTACTGTTACATATTCTTTAAGTGTTATGCAATCGTGGGCTTCGATTATTATGGCTTGTTCTTTATTGGGTCCCGTTTGGGTTATAGCTGAATAACTAGGAGCTAAGTTATAAATTATGTGGTTACTCACATTGGTTTCTTCAGCATTTTGTTTTGGTAGGCCTATGGCCGCTACAGAAGAACAAAACTGTTAATTTTATGTGAACATTGATGCGCAGTTGTTTAATCACAACTGCCATTTGTTTTCACTAACCTCAGCTCTAGCGCTGAAAAAGCTTTAATGAAAACTACTGAAATATAATTGTGATATCGTTACCTTTATGTACACTGCAACTGCAGTAGACGTTCTTGTATAATTGGTAGAATAACTACATATAACACTGTTTTTCTTGAAATATACATCTTAGAACAGGAGCAATGCAATATCTGAGGAGCCAAGGTCGCGAGCTTCACTTGTTCTCCCTAATTGAATTTGTTATTGAGAAGTAGAGGCTTTTGTTTCACTGTCTAAAAAGAGCGACGAATCACAGTTTATAACAGCCACGTGACGCATATTTTCAAATTTAAAGCAACGAATTTACATCTTTCGAATCTTCTCTCTACATCAACGATACCACTGGAGTATACGTAAATATGCTTCAAAGCGTTTAATGTAAGTAAATTGTAGGGTTTCCATTTACAATATCTCCAATTTTACATATCCGTTGATATCCAGGACTTTTTTTTTCATATTTCACTCTTCACTTTGTTTCTAGCATTATGTTTCCGCCACACTTCTTGAAGAAGAATTTTAGTTAGATGTTATTTCTTTAAATAGTTTAAGTGCATAAGATTCCAGTTGAATGATAGATTTCCTTTGCTGGGTCGTGGAAATGGATGCAGCATCACTTGAGTCTAAGGAGTTAAACACTTTTGCTGAATATATTTATTTAACATAACAGAGAGCAGGATCAACCAACGTTCATCTTGTTAATAATGATCTAGGAGGACGTGGAACTCATGCTGTTAAGGAGATAAACATCCGAATCCTCGATGGGGCTTAAAAATATTTTATTACAGTCACTCACACATTAAAGTAAATCCTTCATGTATATGTTCACTAATGCGGTGGAGTGTATGTGCATGTCAGGTATACCCGCTTCGGTAGCGTAGATGGTAGTGTGTCCGCCTCAAGTTCAAGAGGCCCCAAGTTCGAATCTCAGTTATGGTGAGTTACATGGATAAGATTTTCTTTCCCGGGGGTTTCCCTTTTCCTGAAAGACGAATGGCGGGTACCTCTAAGCTCTACGGATCTCGGACACATTGGAGCATCATTTTAACCATTTTATTTATCGTCCGATATGACGTAACGCTGGGACAATGTAAACTACAAAAAAAAAGTCACGTTAAATGTATTAAAGCAGGGAAATAGCATTTAATGTACGTTCTTATTTAAATCCGTAGCTGGCTCAGTATGAGACGAATAAAAGCTTCCAATCATATTTAATTCCATCTGGCCATAGCAATTTCATATAATTAATTACATACAGTTATTGTCATATTTCGTTAGGTAGAATCAGACTGAGAAACTCAATGCCATAGCTGCGACCAAAACCGCGGATCTGCCGTCCGGTTTGTCTTAACCATTGAGCTACCATGGCAACTAGCAGGCATGTCATTCATCTCTCCAACTGACTTCTATTTTTCCCCGATAAACCATTGGGAGTTTTTATATAACTGATATATACAAAACTATACTTATTGTGGTGACTTTATGCTGTAAGTACTTAAGTCTCAGGCTTCACAGTTTAAACGCTATTATGTTAATTGATGGAAATTAATTGTCCTTCCACACTGCTCCTTTGCAGAGCAAGGTTACCTTGCTTTAAACCTCCAAATTTATCACGTTAAGATTATTTGACATTTTTGATTCCTGCTTATTAAGGACACCAACTTTTACATTTGAATTAAGTCTGCCTTCAAAATATGTTGTTTGATCTATCAAGACAGAAATAAACTATTTTCCAAGTAATTGCGCATCATTGATACAATATTGTAGTGCAAAAGGTTGACCTAAGTTTGTCGTGTGGTATATTTCTTAATATGATTTATCAAGTTAGGATTACTAAGTTTCCAAAGCGGTATGAGAGAGTAAAAGTGTTTCACATAAATCAGAAAAAGTTGATCTAATATGTTCCTAAGCTTTTGCTTAGTATCTATCTTTCTTTCATCTTTTTGCCAATAAATGATTATATATTGCTAAGTTTAAGAGCGTTTTCCAATTTCTGTCTCTTTAATGTGCTCTACAGAACAATTTTATGCCATCTGTATAAAACAAATCACCGGCAAATTAATTTTGATGATTATTAAAGTTAGACTACTCACCAGCTTTCACATTCCGCTTAGGACTATTTTAATATATTCAGTGACACTTTTTCTAAACTAGTGAGTGTAATGCGCTTTAAGGAATTAGAGGAGTGTAGTATTACGACCCCAATTGGAATAAATTATACTGAGTTAATGTGGTAAGACATTTAGACAGGCTACTCATTATACTACGTAGCTTCGATATAACAGATCGGCATTTCCCCGCCGTGTATACAGGACTCAATTTGGATTTGCTATATATAACCTTAAAGCAAAATCTGCAGTCTTTTAAGAGCTGGGAGCCTCAAGCTCGTGTCTATTACTGGGCCTTTGAATGTTTTCTTTTGTTTTATATCATTGGAATGTTTAAGGCAATGTTTCGGTAACATTTGGTGGGGAATTATAAAATGAAATTTTTCTGACACTTATATGACGCTGATATTATATATAATATATAATGTATAATATATAACTGGCTCTAAACCAGTCACTGCTTTAAGCCACTCCCGCGTGGAGAACGGGAGATCTTTGGTTCAACTCCCGGCTCTGGCATTGAATTTTTCAGTCTGGCTCTATTATGATGATGATAAAATGAAGTGTGTAGTGTTTAACGCCCGCTTTTACTACATACGGCACCGCAGGCGGCGACACTGATGTTACATGAGATGAAGATGGAGCACCGGTGGAAGGAGATGGCGGGGGAAACTGGAGGTCCCAGAGAAAACCCGCCCTGGCGCCGTGTTGTCCACTACAAATCTCACTTTGCAGTTGCCTGGGATCGAACCCGGGCCGCCTTGGTGAGAGCCAAGCGGTCTAACCACTGAGCCACGGCGCGGCCATGATGATGATAACCATTACTCTTATAATTAATTATTATGATAATTATTATCATTATTATCATTATCATCATCATTCTCATCATCATTCTCATCATCATCATCATTCTCATCATTATTATTATTATTACTATTATTATTACTATTATTACTATTATTATTATGATTATTATTATTATTACTATTATTATTATGATGATTATTATTATGATTATTATTATGATGATGATTATTATTATGATTATTATGATGATTATTATTATTATTATTATGATGATTATTATTAATATTATTATGATGATTATTATTAATATTATGATTATTATTATTATGATGATTATTATTATGATTATGATTATTATTATGATTATGATTATGATTATGATTATGATTATGATTATGATTATTATTATGATTATTATTATGATTATTATTATGATTATTATTATTATTATTATTATTATTATTATTATTATTATTATTATTATTATTATTATTATTATTATTATTATTATTATTATTATTATTATTATTATTATTATTATTATTATTATTATTATTATTATTATTATTATTATTATTATTATTATTATTATTATTATTATTATTATTATTATTATTATTATTATTATTATTATTATTATTATTATTATTATTATTATTATTATTATTATTATTATTATTATTATTATTATTATTATTATTATTATTATTATTATTATTATTATTATTATTATTATTATTATTATTATTATTATTATTATTATAGTTTAAGCTTGCTCTGGTTTAAACTTTATTTAACACACACACACACACACACACACACACACACACACACACACACACACACACACACACACACACACACACACACACACACACACCAAATATAGGCTTCTAAAAGTGAGAGGAAACTTAAATGGATTGAAAAAGCTGCAGTATCCATAAATTTCGGTGTGAAAACAGAGGTTATTGTTAGGTCCAAAGGTGTCATAAGTAGATTTCCCCTTTCACCGTCTACTACACAATGGTACAGATATCTGCTTGTAAAGAAAACTTCATAGGAAGAGGTAACCACAACGTGAAGGCAGAAAAAGCTGAGAACTCGCCAGGGAGTCATGCACGCCGTCCCAGTTTATTGGTGGCCTGGGACTGGCCTGGCGACAAACCCCGATTTGTGGACACTAAAACACTCTGTACCTTCGCCACTTACCTAGTTGCATTAGAAAAAAAGGGACGCCTTTCCCTTTAAAGGTGAATCACTAAATTATTGCAGAAGAGGATTCAACTTTACACAATTATGAATAGGCTTATAAAAAAGGAAATAGGCGGTGATTGAAGCAATCGTTATTGACGATAGGCTTCTATGCTCAGGCTATTGCCATGATCAGCATAATTTGAACACTCCAATAGTTTTTATCTTATGTGAGCTGAACACTTTACAGTAATCGCGTATACATGCAAACAACGACTAGGCAAGTATGCCTTTGCTAATTAGGTCGCATGTAGGGCGAATGTCGCATCCAAAGCGAAAATGTATAACGTGAGTGTGCAGTAGATTTTATGCTGTTCACACATAAGCAGTGGGTAAATCCTAACAATGTTACCACAAATCATTATGTCATTATGATCGCACATAATCTTGGGGAATATCGTTTTTTAAATATAGCCACACGTTTATGTTGATCTACCTCTTAAATCAGCAGAAAAGTAATGAAATGAAGGAAAATATGTGTGAACAACAAACATTAATGAACTTCTGACAAAAGTAATCAGTACAATACAAATATGAGACCTAAGTAAACACGAAACATATATTTTTACTTCCTTTTATCATTTAACTTTTCCTGGACAAAAAGCATCTTTTATAATTTCGTCGGGAGTTTTACAGAATAAATTTTGCGCAAATTTTAGCGCAATGAATATTTCCTTCTGAAAATTAGTACTAATAGAGAAAATTTAAGTACTTTTGACGAAACATACCCCCAACGCAGTGATGATGGACATCTCGTATTAGGGGAGCCAAGGCGAGCAATTCAAAACATTGACATAATGAATAATTGCACAGCACCTAGCAGAATATTTGAGCATTAAAACCAAATGATTAAGGAGCAGATTTTAAAAACAGTTTTATATAGCGACTGTTGACGTGTTAAATCTTGTGTGTTAGCACTTTGATCAGAGTGTGAGGTTAGCAACACAAAACACAGTAAAAGCCATTTCTTATGTGGAGGATGCAGGTACTCCACGGTCATCAGTCACTCCCTCCCTCTCGCCGCAAGTCTCACCCACCTGTTCGACAGTGAGATGAATGTGTGACGTCACGTAAAGCCGTGTTTTCGGCCTTGTCCGACAGACAATCTCTATACATCATGTCTTGCCACTGCAGGGCTCTGACAAATTGATGTACATACATTTGGTCTAATGCCAGTTCTGACCATCACATTTCCTTTCTAACAAGCTAATTGCGCCCTTATATCTATTGCAGTGCATTAATAACGATTACGAAACACCTCTGCAAGTGCAGGGTTCGATCCTGTTTGTGTGTATATATATGCTATGTTTATGCAGCTCGTTAACAGAATGTACAACCTTAAAGGAATGTTATCTTTTATGATTATGTTTTCATGAATTTATCAAGTATCATAAAATATCAGGAACTAGTTTTCACATAAACCTTCAGCTTTTAAATGATTATATATATGCATCAGCTGGTATTAAAGACCTTTAATCCATCAATTTAAAGATGGCGGCGCAATGACACGCCCACTTTCTGATCTTCTGCATACACATTTCACTCAGCATACTTCCAAAGCTTGAAAATTCTGAACTAACCCACTTAGAAACAAACACTCTCTTCTAGAAGAGGTTCTTTTGGCAATTAAAGCAGTATTTAGGGAACTTTCTCAAGATGAATTACTGAGAAAGTGCTTGCATGGTCGAACCCAAAACCCAAATGAAAGTTTTCATCTTAAAATATGGGAAAGAATTCCAAAAGCTGTGCATGTTGGACCAGAAACTTCAGGAATTGGTGTATATGACAGTGTTATTTGTTACAATGATGGGTGCAGTGGTAGGCATAAAGTAATGACAAAAATGGGTATAAAGGTTGGTGAAAATATGAGGGCAGCATGTCTAAAAACAGATGTGAGTCGAATCTCAGAGGCAAAAAGAACAGCTCCGTTGCTTGAAAGTAGAGCTAGAAGTAAGAAAAGGAAAAGAAAAGATGAGGCAAACCTAACTGAGCAGGAATATAGAACGGGCATGTTCTGAGAGTATGTATAATTTAAAAAGAATGGTGCTTAATCTTTGATCGTGATTTCCCAAAACCTTGGCTTTTCGTAAAATAGGTGCATGTTTCGCAAAGAACTATAAACTTTATTGATACAAAATTTTAATGCTTATTTGGTAATGATTCCTGAACACAATAATCTAACTTTTATGTTAGTATGATTAATAAAATGGAGGGAGAATAAATTTCAGTCCTTAAAATATCATCATTTTTGTAAGCACAACTAAACAATTTTTCATGTGCATAGCATACATTACGTATGCCTTTTATTCAGTTTAGATTATAAAACTGTGCCTTAAGTTATTTAGAAAAAAGATTGTTGCCTGTAGCTTTCAGTTCCTACAAGGAGCCTAGACCTGAAATATAGGGTGTAATTCTTTTTTCAGGATACACAGAGTGACTTATGCCCCTTTTGCAGGGAACTGTATGAACTTAATGTAAATAGTATACCGCAGATAGCTGCACATATCCTTATACTATAATCATACCAAATTTCTATTTCTAGCAATATTTAGTTTTTTATATATTTATATTGCAATATTGTTAAAAACTAGCCCTGTCTGGATAAAAATAACCTCCTAGTGCCCTTAATTCACGCACTGTGTAGTGACCACTGTTCCATCTATCTTTTTCTGACCACGTTCTGAATATAGCATAAGCTCTATCACAGTTTTATTTAAGTTTATTACGAACCAAATAAACATGTCACATGTGTTTGCCTCATCGAACATCCAGTCCAATATTTTCCGCCATGATACAACTATTTTGTGTTTTCTGTTACCAGTCAAAGGTAAGGCAAACAGCAAACTAAACAAACTAAAAGGTAGTTCGGGAAAGAAAGATTTGCTTAAAAATCTTCGTGTGGCATTGTTGATGCTGAATTTGTATACCGTGTTTGTGATGTAACCAAAGTTTCCTTCTGGACTTAAGCTTTCCGCTTTCATTATCATTATCATCATACTTATTATTATTTGAATTAAAGCTTGTTCTCGTTTAAACTTTGTTTCAACACACACACATACACACATAAGTATGGGAAGAAGGGATCCTAAAAAAAAGAACATGTTCAAATATAAACGGGTATAAAGACTAATGAACATAAAAATTGCTAAAGCATATAGAACTATGTCATATGAAACGTCCTGTGTTTTTGCAGCAATCAAGCCAATAAATATGCATATTCAGGAAGTACTAGAGATTCATAAATTCAGAAATGAAAAATCAACATTAATTGAAGAAGTCCCGAAACTAAGCGAGTGGCCACATCCTTCAGAGAGAATGCGTGTTCAAGAAGCACAGGAAGACATACAATACAACATAGAGATTTATACCGACGGGAGCAAGATAAATGGAAAAGTCGGAGCAGCAGCAGTCATTTTCCAAAATGGGGAAGAGGTTAAAAAGCTCAAGTATAAACTCGGTGAGTACTACTCCAATAACCAAGCAGAACAGACAGCAGTTCTAGAGGGACTTCGAGTAATAGCCGATAACAGTTTAGAGCTTACAGTGGGGAATAAATTAGGTCTAGTGAACACGGACAGCCAGATTACAGTAGACCTTCTTAAGAATAGTCAAATCCGCAGCCAAACTATAGAAGAAATAAAGGCCAAGATCAAGCATCTGCATGACAACGGCTGGGCCTTCCACATAAGATGGATAGAGTCACACGCGGGACTACGCGAGAAAGAACTAGCAGTCGGCAGAGGAGGCTGCACAGGAAGACAACGGGAAGATTATCTACAGCGAGATACCCAGGACACACATAATCAAGGAGGCAGAAGAGAAAGGACTGCGAAGGTGGCAAGACCAATGGGAGAACACAACAAAAGGAAGAATCAGCAAAAAGTTCTTCCCTTCTGTGCAAGAACGACTGCAATTGAGGATCCCACTCAACGGACAGACTACCGCCATCCTAACTGGACACGGGAAGACAAGGGACTTCTACAACAGATTCAAGTGTAATGTGCAATGTGCAAATGTGAACTACAAAACCAAACAGTGGATCATTTAATATACGATTGTCCTCTTCTGAACAGTGAAAGATTAGAACTCAAACAAAACATTCGACTGAGAGATGGACAGTGGCCGGTAACAAACAGTGATCTAATTCAAGCACTACCAAAAACAATATTTAAAGTTCATAAACAAAATAGACTTTGAAAAAATGTAAAAGCATAACCAAAAAATTGTATCATATATTGAAAACTTGTAACACTTGTAAAAGTTGTAATTACTACAACCAGTTATAATAAGTTTAAGGAATGCATGTAGTGTGACGATTAAAGGAGCATGCATTGCTAATAAATAACAAAAAAAATTGTTGCTTTCGAATACATATCCAAATAGATACATGATGATGATGATGATGATGATGAAGATGATGATGATGATGATGATGATGATGATGATGATGATGATGATGATGATGATGATGATGATGATGATGATGATGATGATGATGATGATGATGATGATGATGATGATGATGATGATGATGATGATGATGATGATGATGATGATGATGATGATGATGATGATGATGAAAGCGGAAAGCTTAGGTTCAGAAGGAAACTTTGGTTACATACCAAACACGGTATATAAATTCAGCATCATTAATGCCACACGAAGATGTTTAAGCAAATCCTTCTTTCCCGAAATACCTTTTACTATATTGCAAACTTTTCAACAAAATTGATTTTCTCACAAATGGCTGTAGCAATTCCATTAAAATAAAATATTATAAAATATTTATACGCCATAAATTAATGTTTATCTAGATATTATTCAGAATAGCTTTGGAATATTATAATGGCTTTATATTCCTATTTAATTTTATTGTAATTACAAGGAAATACAGGATATTACGATTTGTACCAGTGTTTATTTGTTTAAAGTCATGTAGCAGGAATAAGGGGCTTTATATGGGAATACATTGTTAAATAATGGGTTGAGAATAGCATGTGAATGTAACACATGTTATTTTTTGCTTCACTGTCCATTGCAAGATCTCCTTGGCTTTGTTAAACTTTCGAAGACTGTTTCCGCATTTTTAATAATTATATAATGTGAAACATACATATTATTTTCTCCAGCCACTTGTGTTTATTTCTGTATGTGATTTCAAAATGTAATGTTTCCATCAACTTCTTGTTAATGAAAACAGGTTGAAGTCATGGTGAAGCCTTTAAAAGTAATTAGCTGTATCCTGGACTTGTGTTCCTACGACGCGCGGAACAGAAGGTGCCCGCCTCGGTAGGGTGGTGGTAGAGTGTCTGCCTCACGTTCAAGAGGTCCCGAGTTTGAATGTCGGTCAGGGTGAGTTACCTGGATAAGGTTTTTCCGGGGTTTTTCCTTATCCCGAGAGACGAATGTCGGGTAACTTTAAGCTCTATGGACCCTAGGCTCATTTTAGCATCATTTCATCCATTCCATTCATCGTCCGATATGACTTTACGTTGGAGGACGTAAATTACAACACACACAGGTTCAGAATGGTAACAGCACCTTAAAAAAACTATTGAAATGTTCAAAGCAGTAACTGCAGCTATCTCGAAAACGTCTAATGCTACAGAAACACACGAATATTTATACTCAATTATATGTTTTGAAGAACGCTACTAGTTAATTTTTTTGTCAGTTACGATTTACCAGTTATAGAAAACTACAACATCTGTTCAAGGGATCCGAGAACGGGTATTTTCTGTAAAAACTTGATTTCGAATATTTATTTAGAATACAATACTACGAGGGGCATCTCAGAAGTAACTTATATTATGTTTTTAAACCCGGGCGGTAGCTGACAAAAAATATTCCAAAGTCGCGGGAAACCTTTTTCTGAGTC
This sequence comes from Mantis religiosa, assembly GCA_030765055.1. Classification (NCBI taxonomy): domain Eukaryota; kingdom Metazoa; phylum Arthropoda; class Insecta; order Mantodea; family Mantidae; genus Mantis; species Mantis religiosa. The sequence goes on along the minus strand of CM060948.1, from coordinate 294,875,140 downwards.
TAGTGACAGCTCTGTACAATTGCTAGGCGTCTACTTCTACCACTTGGGAATTAAAACTCCAATAACAAGGAGACTGAACTTGCACCCATCGCCTATTACTAACTTCACACTGTTATGTGCTTCCTTCACGGCAAAAGGTAAAAAGTAAGGCTGACTATTTATGCGAGTTGTGCAGTGTATACGGTAAGAAAGTTATGTGAAGAAAACTCAATTTTTGTTGAACGAAAAACATTACATGATGAGCAATGAAGCGGCACCGCCCCCCTTCACATGTTCCGGTCATTGCTGACGAGGTTCGAAATGTTGTGGACACCGATTGGTGACTTACGCTTGATGAAATTCCGTTCTAAACTCCTCCAAATGTAAAGCTAAGCCATGTAACACATTACAGGACATAAAAGGAGCATTACGATTTTGCAGTTTTCTTGAGAATGAGGTAGATGATTTATTAGACCGAATAGTGACCGGAATGAGACATGGATACATCATTGGACACTTGAATGCAAAAGATATTGTATGATGTGAGGAAAGAATGAGCGAACGCCAAATAAGGCGAAAGTTGTTGAATCGGCTGGCAAGTTTATGACAACGATGTTTTGGAATTCTAAGGCATCAGTGCGGATCGATTATCTGCCCCTCGGGACCAGGATGACACCTACTCGCATACTAGGTATAAGTGCAATGAGCGGGATGGCCCAGGCGGTTTCTTCCGTGCTCCACATTCGGGAGGCGCGGGTTTCATTCCCGTGGCCGACCTACCTGACACATGGGTTTCTTTGGGGGTTTTCCCGGGTCGACAGGCGAATACTGGGTCACTTCCCCCGAATTTCCTGCTGATCCTTTCATCTCCATTATCACTTCATATTGTCGCGTATGCTTTGGTGAAGTAAAAGAACTTGATTTATTTCAGGAATTTATTTGAAATTTTAATAGCATGAGGTTTCTTTATGCAATTGAAAGTATTAATTTGTGAAAATAAAGATGTATAAACCTCATAGCGGAACATTAGACGACAAACTCGTAATTTGCATATTTTCGCAGCGTTAACCAAGTAAGAATACCAAACGCAGCAACTCCTGACGTTGAACCCGGTAGTTGGTAATGGACGATCAGCAGGTCGTTGGACTTAAACCAACATGGCGGATGGAATGTTCCAGAATATTTTCTGCTGATCAAAGGGGAAAAGTCCCTAGGTTCAACGTGTGTTGGCCTCCTCTTTTGTGCTTAGCCATTATTACTTATAGCGGTGATTATCGAGGCGCGCGGGAGTCTGAAGTGTATTGTTGCGGCCGGAGGCTACGCCAAATCTTCACTTCACCACGCACCGACATCTCCTCGAAGGTAAGTTCGACTGGGTCTTAATGTACTAATGTAGCTATCAACACCAATCCACCCAACGTCTCTTCAAGACTTCGGGATTGACTTGTATTGTAGAAAATTATGATGTTATAGTAAACTGGCATTTCGTAGAAAGTTGTATTATTCCTATCTATCTCTAACCTGACTGCAAGTTCCCTTTACCATTTACCTCTACCATCTGACCCCTTGTCCTTTCAGCTACGCTCCCAGTTACAAAGTAGATTGTAAACCCTTACGGTAAACCACCTTAAGTATACACAACCCTATTTACAACTCGTAGTCTAAAATTATCCCGGTTCACAATCTATAATGCGACATGACCCCGAAGTCTCCCCGATTGCGAGGTGTTGAGAAAAGGCAGAAGGGCTATTTTCAAACAAAGAAAGGGGAAAGCTGAGCAATACATTTCTTTTTTGTTTCATAGTAACATTCGCCAGTATCTGGTCATGAAACTCAAGTTCCTTTTGAACAGATTCAATTGGAAGTTTTCGGTCATCCACTCCTGATCTTTCACCAAGTGATTACTATAAGTTTCCGCAGCTTTAACAACATCTTAGGGGAAGGCATTTCGTAGATGTGAATGAGTTGAAAGGTGAATTGGAAAAATGCTAGCCAGTTTAGCGGAACTAAACAAACTATAATTACGGTACCGAAGTGTATTGAGATTCAAGGAGATTAGTCAGCAAAGTTGTTGCTGGATGTAGCCTTTAGATTATACCTCTTTAAATCTTTAATTTTTTTAATGATGTAACTTATATTGTGACATCTCTAATACTTCTACATGATATAGGTAAAGTAAGCAGTAATTAGATGGTAGAGAAAGTAATATATGCTGTATATGGTATTATAGAAAGGGAAACGACTGCTTTATGACTGAATATTTGACCAAAAATGACAGTGTGAATGCATGGTTTCTACATGTAAATCCAACATGGGTGACAAACAGTTGAGATATGATTTCCTGAACGGTAGGTTGGTGGTTTGAATCCCAGCAGGACCGCCATCATTTCTAGGTTACTCCCAGATCTGTCAAATGACAGGGAGGTGCCCTAAACTTTGTGGAACCTGTCCTTCGCAAAGTTTCTTTCTTAATGTATTTCATTCCACATATCACGACTTTCAGTCAACAATGCTACCATGTTCTTTAACAATGGCAGTAAATTGTATTATGAATAAAAGTGAAAATGCACATGAGAGAAATACAAAACACCATTTATGATCTTAAAAGGAAAATAACATTATGAAACCAGCAGTGTGAATATATTAATATGTATACAGTATTTCCACTTTTATATTTTCCTCTCGTACACATTTTCCAGTATTTCAACTTTTCTTTGCGCATTTGTTCGGTAAAATTTCAGTTAAAAACAATTGCTTGTGCATTCGGAAAGGTAGCGTCAGATTTAAAAAGTCAATGCCATAGTGGGGATTTTAACCACGGATATCCTGGTCTCCGCCTGGTTGCTCTTAACCTTTGAGTTACCATGACAGCATGACATTTAAATCTCCAACTGTCTCGCATTTTTCGGTAAACTAGTAGGAGTTCTCTTATGCAAATAAGGCAACTACATTAAAAGCGACTTACAACACGTAAGTAGGTACTTTAAGTCCCGGGCTTTGTAGTCCTACCACTATTAGGCCAATTCATGGATACTAACTGTTCTTTCACACTAGGCCACTTTGGAAAGGTAGAGTCAGATTGAAAACTTCAATGACATATCTAGGATGGTAAAGGTTTAAAAGCAACCGAATGGGACCGCGAGATTTGTGGTTCAAATCTCGACTATAGCATTGAACTTTTCAATCTGTCTCTACCTTTCCAAACTTTGGCCTACACACGGCCAGGGTGAAAGAACAATTAACATCCATTATTGCTTGATCATCAAAGGTGTGCTCCCAAAATTAATTATTCCATTTCGATCAACAACAATAGTGGTAAATTCATTAATTTTAAAATGAATGAATGACTAAACAATACCGTATGGCGTTTGTGCTCAGTTTATTTATAGCCAATATAATTTAGAACAGTTATTGGCAAATGCACGAAAACATATCCCACAGTCATTCTGTCTGACATATTTATCCCCAAAAGAATTTGTCAAGTATGTTTTAATATATCGTTTTATTATTTAAAACAAATGATAAGAGTAAATAATTTTGTCCATACTTCATTTCTATACGGAGGTAGTTTTGCCATTATTTAAAACAACATTTTGAAAAACTTAACAACACGATAATTAATATACTAAATGAAAATTTGATATAAGTTGCTCTCTTTCTTGACAAAAACGTGCATGAATTTGAAGCTTTGTATCCGCAAAATTATACATATTTTCCCATTAAATGCGCTTTGGCAAATGCGATTTGTCCTGGTTTGTAAACAGACTGGGATTTTAATTCATGGCTTCTTGGAGCTCTGCTAAATTTGTTTGAAGGGTAGGTTTTGTAACCGACTTGAGATTTCCTCTCACAATAAGAGAATCTTGCTGGCTTATGAAGGGAACTTGAGGACAAATAGCTTGTGGAGAAGAAGGCAAGTTTGTATGTGAGAGGGAAATTAACATCCCTCCTTGAGTTCTCAGAAAAAGTTGTTAGCCACTTGGATGTATCTAAAGAAGGGGAGGGTGGAGCCAGACGCATGCAAGTGACAAGGACGCCCCCTGCAGGGAAATGCTAAGAAAACGGATCCAGACTACAAAAAGTAGGTGGCCATTTATAAGATTTGCAATACACTGTTGTGACAGAAGAAGTCAGTAGGCCTACAAACAGGATTTTGTACAGATGCACTAGCCCTATTTTGCTTTGGTAACTTCATTAGCTTAATGGCTACTAATGGCATTGGTGTAATAAGCTCTGAGGCTGCTTTACACCTGTGGAAAGATCAATATCATTAAAGTTGCTTCACTGATTTCAAACTTTAACATTGCTATAAAAATTGGCCAACTATACGGCTCTTTCTTGAGGTGTACGCATGCGATAGTCTTTTACTATGACATTTATATAAGTAATAGTTTTTAGGGAATCTAAGAATTTCCGCTTCGTTTCTACTTCCTTACTTTTTTATTTCCTATCGCTTCCAAGAACAAGGAGGACAAACTTTACATAGCATGAGATTCATGATTCTGCCATCTATATTTTCTATGATTGAAGGGGTCATTTTACATATCAACTACATACTAAGTATAAGTGCACTGAGCGGGATGGCTCAGGCGATATCGTCTGTGGTCCGCATTCTGGCGGAGGGTTTTCCCGGGACGACAGGCGAATACTGGATCACTTCCCCTGAATTTCCTGCTCCTCCTTTGATGTCCATTAGGACTTCATATTGTCGCGTATGCTTTGTTGAAGTGAAGCAACTTGATTTATTTTAGGAATTTATTTGAAATTTTAACCGCATGTGGTTACTCTATACGATTGAAAGTATTAATTTGTGGAAGTAAAGATGTAGAAACCTCATAGCGCAGTATTAGACGACAAACCCGTAATTTGTATATTTTCGGAGCATTAACCAAATAAGAATAACAAACGCAGCAACTCTAGACATTGAACGCGGTAGCTGGTAATGGACGATCAGCAAGTCATTGGACTTAAACCAACATGGCGGATGGAATGTTCCAGAAGCTTTTCTGCTGATCAAAGGGAAAAAGTTCCTAGATTCAACGTGTGTTGGTCCCCTCTTTTTGGGCTTGGTCGTGAATACTTATAGCGGTGATTATCAAGGCGCGCAGGAGTCTAAGATGTATCGTTGCGTCCGGAGGCTACGCCAAATTTTCACTTCACCACGCACAGATATCTCATCGAAGGTAAGCCCTACTGGGTCTTACTGTACTAATGTAGCTATCAACACCAATCCACCCAAGGTCTCTTCAAGACTTCAGGGTTGACTTGTACTGTAGAAAATTATGATGTTATAGTAAACTGTCATTTCGTAGAAAGTTGTAATATTTCTATCAATCAGTAACCTGACTACAAATTCCCTTTACCATTTACCTCTACCATCTAACCCCCTATCCTTTCAGCTTCCCGTAGGGGAGGGGATCCGTCCCCTTCAGCTGCCAAAGTGCGGACGCTGCGGACCCTTAGCACTCGTGGTACCTCTGACGTTACTAGAGGAACCTCGGGCCGAACAGCCGAGCCCCTCCTTCGGGAGTTGTTCGGAATGGGTTGGTCTCGAGGGGGCAGTGTGTTCCCGATACCCGTGGGAGATTGGGTACGTCTTCGGACAGGGTTGAGGGAAGCCATTAAGTTTCCGGGTACTAGCCTGCTCAGCTAGTAGAAGCTGTGCTAGATCACCAGGCGGCCCCACCGAGGTCATATCGGTAGTCTTCACCTTGAGTGTTGACGCGCGTAAGTGGCGTATCCACTTCCATCCCGTCTTGTGTCCTTGGACCAGATGGGGGGGCTTGTTAGGAAACTAGGTCTTGCCCTAATGGAAAGCCCCACGGAGGACGCCGAGCACCCTTTGGGACAGCTCGGATACTCCCTGGTTTAAAGAGGCCCGGGTCTTGTTCCTAAGGGGACAGGGCTCATGGGAGTAGACCCTCTGCACTCAGATATCCTTTCAGCTACGCTCCCAGTTGCGTAGATTGTAAACCCTTACGGTAAACCACCTTAAGTATACACAACCCTATTCACAACTTGTAGTCTAAAATCTTCCCGGTTCACAATCTGTAATGCGACATTACCCCGAAGTCTCACCGAAGTCTTGAAGAGACTTTGAGTGGATTGATGTTGATAGCTACATTAGTACATTAAGACCCAGTTGGACTTACCTTCGAAGAGATGTCGGTGCGTGGTGTAGTGAAGATTTGGCGTAGCCTCCGGCCGCAACAACACACTTCAGACTCCCGCGCGCCTCGATAATCACCGCTATAATTATTAATGGCCAAGCCCAAAAAGAGGGGGCCAACACACGTTGAACCTAGGGACTTTTTCCCTTTGATCAGCAGAAAAGCTTCTGGAACATTCCATCAGCCATGTTTGTCTAAGTCCAAAGATCTGCTGATCGTCCATTACCAACTACCGGGTTGAACATCTAGTTTTACAGCGTTTGGTATTCTTACTTGGTTAATGCTCCGAAAATATGCAAATTACGGGTTTGTCGTCTAATACTCCGCTATGAGGTTTCTATAACTTTACTTCCACAAATTAATACTTTAAATGGTATAAGAATCCCCATGCTATTAAAATTTCAAATAAATTCCTAACATAAATCAAGTTCCTTCACTTCACCGAAGCATACGCAACAATTTTATCTCTCATCCGTTGCCCTCTTTAGGGTAGAAATTTCGGCAGTTGTCTCGGCGGTGCATAGCAGGAACACATGTCCTGAGGAAGCTACTTCCATCTCCGGTAGGTCAGTTACCGGTCTGCGAATTGGCTGCTAAGACAATTTCCGAACCACAGTAGAGGCGGATGTCCGTCTTCCTGGACTACCTGAAGAGATTTCTAAGTAAAATATAGGGACCCTGCCCTCTACACTGTCGTGGATCTTTGGGACGGCCGCCCTCGGTCTCCTCTCGCTTCATTCTTCTCCCTGGGATGTCCCACTTGGCGGCATAGGTACAATAGATCAAGACTAGTCGCAGTGCCGAATCTCCTTCTAAGTAATCCTAATCCTAAGTATAAGTGCGGCCCACCCAGAAGCTCCATCCCAAGATTTCACGAAAACTATTGATAATTCGTTAGTTCTCCAAAAGTAATTATTTTATAAAAATATCTGTGCGCGTGCAAGAGTGGACATAGCATCTAAAGAAACAATCGTTGGTTAAACATTAAACTTGAGTTCAGCACATTCCAAGGATCCGACACAAAGATTTTCATTCAAATCTCTCACTCCAAACTAACGTTTCCATCGATAATTTCTCATTCTCAGGAACGGTTCTAATTATACGTATTTTTAAAATGTAAAATAATAAATAAAAGACTGCTTCATGAGTGCTCTGTGAACATCTCGTAAAGGTCCCTTCAGTCTGAATGTTAACTGATAAGCAGTAAGAGAAGATAAGCTCGTACTGCACAAAATGTGTCGCTCTCTTGAAGAACAACATACGTGAAACATGTAATCTTTTTAATTGATTTAGCCTATTGCATTATCCTTAAAGTTACAACAAAATGCGCAAATGTGTAATGAAAGATTTTCTCGATTAAAAGGAATTAGAAGAAAGGATAAGCCTTTGAAAGCATAATTGTTGAAGGGCGATTACCAAAAGCAATTCAATTTTGAAACATCCATTTTTCTCCAGAAGTTCCTTTATTTTGAAATTTCAAGTGGCTACTAGTTCCTATAAAGTAAATGATCCGGGTGCGTATAGGCATTGCATTTCCTGGGCGTTAATAACTTATGTAAAAGGAAAGTAAAACATTGTTAATAGGTATTAAGCTATGGAAGATGGACCACAATGTTTATGAATAAGTTTTACATTTCTTCGTAGCAGGAGATTGCATGGGCGAATGATAAATCTAAATCCCTTCATTATTTTGGTCAAAATTTGTTTATATGCCTATACTTTAAAAAGGCATAAAACAAACTATCTTTCCAAATACGTAATAGAGTATGTAATAGAGTATGCATGCGTTTGTCCTTAAATTCCTGAAAGAATTTTATGGTTTCGTGCATTCAAATGCTTTATTTAAATCTTTCCCCAGTCAGAAACAAAATATTCTCTTTTCCTTACATCCGTTTGCCGGCTTAAATCTCCTAGATCATATTGGCGACTTTGGCTTAAGTTTGTATAGGCAGATTATGTTAATTACTTACTAGTACTTTTCTGTTTAAATTTAAATCTGCCCCCCCTCTCTCTCTCATACACGCGCGCGCACACACACACACACACACACACACACACACACACACACACACACACACACACACACACACACACACAGAGACACATTCAACTCTTCATACTTCCACACTTTAGGGGAATAGGGAATAACAAAATGTGTGTCTCTAGGAGAAAAACTGAACTCGTTTTGTTAAGTCGAGCAAAAGCATTTCTCTAGTACACTTGTAAATATTGAAGCCATAAATAATGTGTGACGCACAGTTCCACGTTGACGCTACAGTTTGTAACGAATAATATGGGTAGCTTAGGGTTGAGCAGTGAGGTTTCTCTCAGGGTATGCGCGGGTATGTGTGAGTAAGAATGGTTCTAATGACACTGGAATGCCCGTTTCAAACTGGTTTAATGACTGCTTCTTTTTATCATTACATCAAACTCGAAATTGCCTACCAAGAATTACCAACATATCACTGTTTAGAGTGACTGAAGGTGGAATGCTTATTTATCGATAATACTTAATTCGTTACGTATGAGCCGACAGATCTTCCCGACGGTCCTAATCTGCCTTCGACCAAGACAGAGAAACTTCTTACACGGCCGCTATCCGCGGACCAACTCTCCTCACACTTTACACAACTGTGCGTGGGTGTGTGACTTTCACTTTTTCGAAGCCTTTTATTAAACCAAAACTCCTTTGTGGCTATTTTGTCCATTGTGATTATTAGTCTCGGTCATGCCATTATTAAGGGTCCCAAGAATACCCTTTTCAACCAAAGTCGAGTGCTATCCCTTGGTGTTCTGTTTCTCCCGTGTCTTTTGTTACACGATACAACTCAACTGCCATTCAACTCAGTACACCTGCATGCACGTTTTGTAATAAAGATATAAAATTTCTTTGAAATCCATTACTATTGTTTACTTATTGCATCCCTTAATTTCGGTATCAATATATTCTGAAAAACTGCAGAATATTTAGTTAATCTATGACATAGCCTATCATAAAATTATATAAGATTGCTGGAAACCCTTAAAGTTAATGATAATTTAACTTAAAGCAAATTTGCATATTGTTTTAATTAACTTAGAGCTCTTTATTTGCTCGTAGATTCAGTAGACTCTAGCAGAGGCGTTCATAATCATATAAAATATACGCACTCTTCAAATTTTTAGTAGCGCATAGTTAAAAATGGTCAGCGTTACTTGAAAAGATAAACGCTGCAAGTTATTATGGTATAGGAGTTCTGCAAAACTGCATGTTTCCTTGCAATATCTAGTAGTAATATTTGAGGACTTAAAAATAGATCTTAAGTACACTCAGAAATATAAAATGACATAGTACGCGCTATGTGTTATAATCTGCCTACAAAGTATAATTTCAAGACCGTTCGAACTTATTATAGTCGTATCTGTAATATTAAAGGAAGTGCTTTTTAAAATATAAGCGTAGGCATACAGAAAGTGTTAAAAAGCGTGCTTCTAAAGGTGGATAGAAATATGACCCTTTGCTCAATGCCTGTTCATTTAAGTATTTAATAAACCATATATATGTGTTAGGAAATTAGAAGTTGTGAAAAACCTTTATAGCCTTTCTAAAATTAGAGAAGCCTAAATTAGGTCACCGGAAACGTATATTTCTATATGTTTCTCATTCTTCTTTTCCTTTTTCCCCCTCCAAGAATGCTTTTGGTTTCCCTTTGTTATGAAAACACATCCCTCTGTAAATGAAACCGAGTCCTCTCTCTACCTATCCAGTACTGGCTCATGTAAGCAGAATTTTAATAAAGGTTGAACTCCAAAACAAATATGGTCTCAGCAGCACAGCCAACAAACACTATCTTTCGTCTAATTATAAGTTGGTATTTTCTGCATGTCCATCCATGCAAACCCAAGTGCTGCTCGACACCAACCGAAACCTCCCCAATTACGCCTAGAGAACTATAGGATTAAAATATCTGCAGAGAAACTTATTCATTTTCAGGCTATTTTTCTAGTATGAAGCAGGGCGTGTAGCAACACCAAGCTAACTCTAATTAGCACAAACCAAAAGATACGTCTCTATATGAATATTTACATAATACAACACAACCTTTTACACATTGTTGTAACAAGGAACCTATATCTATATCCTGATGTGAGGAAATCACACGACTTTATCAATGGTAAATATCTATACAACATATAATATAAAAAGTAACTCTTCTCTCCTCACTATAAAACCTTTTCCAACGAATTGTTTCAAATTAATCATTCTGTTCCCCGTATTCGTGGTAAGAAATTATGCGATTGGAAGAAAAGAAAAGGGAAACAGCAACGGTCAAAAAATTTCAAGAATGTCTTTTATAGGACGCTCGGAATTAAATATGTATCAAACGGCTGTAACAGCTGCGAAAATACTTGTACACAAATTGGTTATCTTTAATTGAATCTGTTTATTTTTGTAACAAGTTCCTGTATCTTTAAGATTTTGTTGTTGTAGGATTTTGTATACCATGAAATAAAATTGTTATGGACACAGAACTTTCAAGATGCATATACCATTTTAACGTGAACAATTTGAGCAATTCTCGATAATACAAGAAAGAACAGAATTATTCTTTCCATACTAAAGTACTATGCCGTGAGGGCTTTGTTTGGAAGCTTTCCTGAGTTCACTGATATATGTGGACAGCTAAACTACGACATTTAACCTACCTTTCGCTTTTAATTAATATTATTCACAGAAAAGGAAACACAGACACATACACCCATGCATATACACACTTTTACACATCGGTTTCTAGTTTTTGTTTAGTTCAGAGGATCTAAAAACATGTATATGTACTGTTATTATCTACATATTCATTTTGTTTGGAATACAGTAAACGTAGCAGGTTGAGAAATTAAAAATGTGACATGTAGCAGTCAAAGGATTCTTTTGTTAATACCTCTTCTGAGTTTCTCTCAGAAGCATGTGACTCTAAGTAACCGATTGACATTAACAACTCCAGCTCTATGTGAGGAAGATTATAGTTAGACTTTCAATATATAAACAAATCTCAGGACTTTTAGGGAACCTACGGTCTTGCACGGGTAAGTTGAAATACAAATGTTTTGAGTTGTATTTTATGCACGTAATAGATACATAGTTACTCCAAAGAGTATTCGTCTAATGCATGAGTTTAAGTTTAAGGACGTATGGATAGTTAAAATCATCGTAATAAAGTACAGCAGGGCACTGTCTTATTTATTGATTAGAGGAAATGAGAATACAACAAAGAAACACATAATATCTATTCACATAAACATAGTTAAACATTCAAAAGTAAATATATACAATATAGGATGCAAAATAAGTATTCGTCTGCATACTGAAAATGGTGTAGAATATTACGGTTAGTATACTTAGTAAGCCCTACATTCCTCTTTATTATCTCTTGCAAACTCCTTGGCATTGATTTCACCAAAGATTGTGTCGTTTCCACTGTAATGTTACACCATTCCTCTAGTAGAGTGTTGTTTCGATACTTTATATTAGATATCTGATGATTCCTAATATTTGTGTCTAGTATACTCTACAAATACTCTATTGTATTCATGTCTGAGGATGCGGTGGTTTCGGTATCCATCGTGGAGTATTATACAACAACCATAGCCTTGCATCTAGAGCTATGTGTTTTGGATCATTATCTGGTGTGAAAATGTAATCCTCAGAAAGAGCCATATTGTTCAAACTTCTGGAGAGATGTGTTTTAGGGTGTTTATATAAACCTCATTCTTCATAATTGCATTAATAAAATACAAATCCCCCACACCATTTGCACTCATGCAGTCCCAGACAAGTACTGAACCTCCTCCATGTTTAACTGATGCTGTTATATTTTTCTCTTCAAGCTCACAATTCTTTTATCTCCAAACTATTACTCGCCCTTTTGACTTAAAGAGCTCAAATTGACTCTCGTCAGGAAATACAACGTTCTTCCAGAAATCAAACCCATCGTATTTATGTTCTTTTGCAAAAGCAACTTGCTTTTTCTGTTGATTTTACTAATGTATGGTTTTCTACGGGCTGTTCGGCCTCCATACTCAGCTTCATATAGCACGTTTCTTATAGTTTGTACTGAAACGGACTTTCCTGTGTATGTTTGAACTGCATTAGCAAGTTTTGGAGCACTTGGTTTAGGATTTTTCTTACTTATCTAATTAACTGTCGTTTCTCCAAGTCGAATAGACTGCAGGACGACCGCTTCTTGACAGATTTTCGTAAGTTTTGTTCTGATTAAATCTGTATAAAATAGTCTTCACTGTACAGGTAGGTCTTCCAATGGTTTCCCAAATTTGTTGAGTAGATTTTCCCTTTTTAAGTAACCTAATGCAAATTTCTCTCTCTCTCTCTCTCTCTCTCTCTCTCTCTCTCTCTCTCTCTCTCTCTCTCTCTCTCTCTCTCTCTCTCTCTCTCTCTCTCTCTCTCTCTCTCTCTCTATCTCTCTCTCTCTATCTATCTCTCTCTCTCTATCTCTCTCTCTCTCTCTCTCTTCTTTTGCTGTTTCACGACGTTTTCGACCCATATAACTTAAATAGCAGTCCACGACTTTGAAACAGAGATGGAACTGTCCACAACACTGGATGAAACACAACTGCATAAGAAAAGGGAAGGGGTTTGTGTCAGGGAGACACCAAACCTGGGATCTTGTTTACTAGACGAATACTTGTTTGTCATCAAATGGGACATGATTTTAAATAACGCAGAGCTGTTCACTAACTAAGCAATATTTGAACCCAAATTGTGTTTTATTTTTAAACCCAAATATCAACCGATGTAAGGAAATAGTTATTGTTCGTTTCTTATCTATATTTTTCTGATTGTGCGTGTTATATTCTACGTGCTATGACTACACGGGTACTTTTTGAAGTATCTGTATATTTATGACATCACCCTGTGCTCCCAGCTAAGGTACAGTCCCCTTTACAACCCAAATAGCAGAATACCTGGATATCTTTTCTCCTCACCTGCTTGCAGTATCAACTTAGGGGCTAGTTGTATAAGGTTTAAGATTTCAGCTGTAGGCTGTTCACACTCTAAAACGTTTAAATGTAAGCAACTAACTTTTCGTAAATGTTAAATTGAATGCAAGGTTTTCAGTGGACTGTTTTCATTTTATACGTTGATGACCTTCCATGAAGACCTTCCTACAGGTATTATTTTCAGATATTGTTCAAATTTGTAGAGAAACTTCTTACCCACACTACACGTAAAATCTATACACACGTATATCTTTGTAACTGTCGGTTCGAATAAGTTTAAAGTAATTTTCTTTCTGCAATTTTCCTTCAGCTTTTCAAAAGCTCTCTGCATATGCACAATGTGTAATTTACTGGTTACTGGATATTTTAAACTATAGTTGAGATTTACATGCTTGAGTAGTGAACAAATGGAAGGAAACTAAAGCTCCGTTTGATCAACTTCGTTATGTATCCTTCCATTTTAGGTCGTACATTACGACATTCCTCCTTTAATATTTATCGCTGCATACATGTAAGCGCAGTTATATTTTCGTACGACTTTTCCACAGATGCAGCGTAATTGTATCTGACTGCTGATATTTAGTATTTGACGGAACTTGATAAAACCAACTCAAGCAATGATAACATATTGCGGCGAGATTATGTATTTTTCTGGGGAAGCTGCTTTTAACTGAAACCAAAGAATATATTTCGAAAGTTATTGGTTCAGATCAAGATTATATCAGTGACGCCATTCACAAAACATCCAATAATGAAAAGTGATATTTAATATCTTATTAAAATATAGAAATTGCGTTACATAAATATGATATACTTTAATATAAGGTCAACAAAGATGTATTTGGAAGGAAACCAGAGAAACTACGCAGAGCCAAAAGTGTGAAAAGAATTTATCAGTGAATCTATCCTCAGGCTTTGCATGTAGGAAGTATCACTTGTAGCTAGGGTGTCTTGAGGATCTGGGAGTATTCTAGAAAGGTTATATTGGTAGATTATTAGTAGCATTATTCAGTTTTAAAGAAAGGATAAACATCTAATTTCAACATTCTGATCAGCTTTTTGCAAGGCTTAGCACTTCGTTTATCACAAGCATTCAGAACATAATTGATTTTGCTATTCATACAAACAGTTACACATATAATTGTCATTCAAGTATCTATACAACATACCATGTAAACGTTCAACTAATAAGAGTGCGAATAAGTGCCGTATTTTAGCATTAAATTATTTGAAAAACCAGTGAATATGACAATGACTTAAAGGTAATAAGCTAAGCAGAAAAATTTGAAAATGTACTTATCCATAAATATGAGTAACTCGCATGCTTCATTTGTAAGATTACTCACTCATACAGTCTGAGTAAGTAATCTTACAAATTAGGCATGCCAGCTGCTAATAGTTATATAAAGCATATCTCACTTTTAACAACTTGACAAGTCTTCTTTAAAATGCACTTGTAGGTCGAGATTTGTTTGATCTGTTATCTATAGGACTGATACATTGCCTGTGCACTAGTGCTACGAACGAGAAAGAGGACTTTCAGTACTTCGTTGAAGGATAATAGAATACTTTCATATCGATAAAAAACGTTGTTGGATGCTCTGAACTTACTAACCTTGGTCGACCCGAAGAGGAAGCGATGCATGCTTGTTTGGAATTGAAAACTTCCGCGACGGCGAAAATCAAGACGAAAAAAGCTTGCACCGAAGAAAGTGACAACGCAGGCGAAAACGTTTGGTATCAAGCCTGAGGGAAACGCGCACCGCCTTTCTTTCTCTTCCTTTTTTCCACATTTTCGCTTTCATTTAAACTCCAGAGAGATGTGGATCATGTCGGTCCCTGTCTCTTCAGCCGTGAAAATAAAAAACGGAAGCAAAGGAAAGTTCTGAGGCACTTGGCAAGCCCTAGCTAGCTATACTGCCTTCAAGATGTCTGAACTGGACAACCGAAGAAAAAGACGCCAGCCCTTGTCCTTTTGGGTACAGCAACTCACAAAGAAGCGGGGCCTTCGTGGCTAAAGGAAATGAAATCATCTGATAGGAAAAGTTTTTTTTCCTCCCCCCTTTCTTTGCTGTGAGTTCCGGGATGGAATAGAAGCAAATAAAACCAAAAGATGCGTTTAGTTTTCAGACTTCCAGCCAGGAAAATATTACGAAGTAGCCAGTCCATATCTCCTCCTGAATTATAGAAATGCCCCTCCTGAGCATTCGATATTCCAAAGATGAAATAGCGTATGTGATTTATTAAACTTGATATATTGGAAGAAGCACTGTATCTCCTGAATAAGTAGGTACATTTAAGGAGTCTGAGAGCCCTTGCTATCCTTTGCATTATTCTGTGCTTTTCTACTGCACGATAAAAGCTCTGTGACAGAAAGTACTTAAATACGTTCAAAATGCAATTTCACACAGTTAAAGTCAGGTAAATAATCGGAATTAGAAACGTGGTGATTAAACCCAGTCTGCAACTGCCGAAACCCTTAAACCCAAGTTGAGTCCAGAGGTTACTCCCATTAGTCCTGGAACCGTAGGACCAAGACCCGGGCCTCATTCAGCCAGGGAGTATCCGAGCTGTCCCAAAAGGGCGCGCGGCGTCCTCCATGGGGCTTTCCATAGGGCAAGACCTGGGTTACTAATAAGCCCCCCTTCATCTGGTCCTGTGGACTCAAGACGGGATGGAAGTGAATACGCCACTTACGGGCGACAACACCAAAAGGTGAAGGCTATCGATATGACCTTGTTGGGGCCGCCTGGCGATCTAGCGCACCTTCTACTAGCTATGCTGGCTAGTACGCGGGAATATTAATGGCTACCCTCAACCCCTTCCGGAGACGTACCCGGTCACCCATGGGTATCGGTAGCGTGGTGGTAGTGTCTACCTCACGTCCAAGAGGTCCCGAGTTCGAATCTCGGTTAGGGTGAGTCACCTGGATAAGGTTTACCGGGGGTTTCCCTTATCTTGAAAGACAAATGTCGAGTAGCTCTAAGCTCTATGCACCCTGGGTCAATTTGAGCATCATTTCACCCATTTCATTCACCGTCCGATATGACTTAAAGTTGGAGGACGTAAATTACAAAAACACGGGTATCGAGAATCACTGCCCCCTCGAGCCAAACCAAATCCGAACAACTCCCAATCAGGGAGGGGCTCGAATATTTGGCCCAAGGTTACTCTAGCAACGTCAGAGGTACCTTAAACCCACACGACATAAAGGAGCCAGCTTTCTACAAGAACATGCAAACAACAGCAAAGTGATGGTTTCTTGGCATTGGTATCCAGTAATGAAACCACCTTCCAACTGTCGAGCATACTGCACAAACATGTCAAGATCTGAAGTCTAGAAAAGTCTAATTATGGTGAGGAAGATGCATACGACTAACACGAAGTAATTGTTGTTGCTGTTGCTAATGCAACTGTTTTGTATAATAAGCCAGAAAATGGCGAAAGGCTGTATTTTTTCGACGAACCCAAAATCAAAAGAATTTATTATCCTAGAAATGACTTCTTCAACCGCTGAATCAGGACATTCAAAATTTTACTTTCTACCAGGAAATGACTAACGTCCTCTTATATGTCAGACAGCTGAATATCCGATTACAAACGGACGGACTCTGTACGCTGGCCTAAAATCTAGTGAATATTTGCATTAGTGTATATCTATGTTTGCCTGTGCTTTTTCCCCTGGGGGTTTGCCAACCTACACGAATCAGTCATTTTTAGCACCGACATCAAAAATCTCCATGCTCGCTTTCCAGAGGACATTATAGTGGTTCTATGCTACAACGTCTATAGCTTGAATTGAACTATAGGCTCCATGTTCTTAAAAAAGAGCTCACATTACGTCTTTGTGATGTGTTACTGTGAAACAAATGTGGTACAATGACTCTTTAATTTCCCTTTCCATTATATTTTAATGTGGGCGCCGGGGTAGCGCGGTGGTTTCGTTCGCGGCTCCCGTTCTAAGGGTCCCGAGTTCGATTCCCGGCTCTGGGGTTGGCGATTTTAAGTCGGCCCTATCCACGCCTTCACCTCTGTCTAGAACACGTGAAGTATCCCCTATGCCCAACGTGGTTCGGAGTCCACGGTAAAAACTGTAGGTCCTCTCACCTCACCGCCATCTTCACTATCACCCTATCATCGGAGGTAATGGACACCGCCCTCTGGGTGCCTCCACCTGAGAAATGGGTCCGGTCATCACTTGGTGGGGTGAGGTTACCCCGAAGGCCAAGGTTGCCATGTGGGGAGTGTTAGTAACTAACTTATATTTTAATGTAGTGAATGTTTTAAAGCTAAGAATAATCGAACATGAACGGAGCATTCGTTTAATGCAACCTGAGAAGTCTGGGCTGGCAGAGCATTGTTTTGATAACGACCATAGAGCCAATTTTCGGTAGACGACCATCTTGGTAAAATGCAACAATTACTGGGGGCGGATAATTAAGTAAGCTTTGGTGATTTCCTCTGAAAGGAGCACGCTTAATCGTGATGCTGGGTTTCAGTTCAGCTCCTCTTGGAAGTCGGCTTTAAAATGGAAATCCGTCGATTTAAGAAGCAAAGATCAATACATCTTGATAATCAACTTAAGTAGCTACGTTTCCTTGACACAATATTCCATACTCACGCCAACTCCTGACCTGGCATTTAATTTACTGAAAACAGTTTTTTGTTCAGTAATGCAAATTTTGATACTGTTTTGTCTTTGTTTATAGTTGTGTTATATTCAGTATTTCATTTGAGGTTATAACATTTTATAAATATCCTGATGATGGGAGAGATGTACACTCCCGAAACGTTGATATCTAATCATCTTTTCACCTGGCTGGCTGCACGAGAAGAAAGTGGGCGTATTCATCGCCAGGAAAGCTTCAGCTCTTATTTTAAGATATTTAAGTTTGTAATCGGAAAAGTAATTTATAATAACTATGTACTCAGTATTTTAACTCTTCCATCTTCAGTAGCTGAGCACTGGAAAATATGCCCATTTTTTGATTTGGTTAATACTTTCCTTCACAGTAGCCGTATATGGACAAACCATTAATGGAATTTCTGTCACACAACTGCCTGAAAAAAATGTCTGCATGATAATACTGAAAATTGAAACGAGAGTGTAAATATCAGAGTTACTTCTAAATGTCATGGATGTCTAATATCGAAATGTTCGAAATGTGGAGCAATCACAGTCTGTCTTCTAATGGAAAACCTGAACATGGTTTATGTACATCAGGTCCAGGTTCTTTTTGCAAATTCAGTACAGCTAAGGCCTCAAGGATAATTGACAATCACAATAACAGCCTACCTTATATATTCATATACTGTTGAGCGAGATATTTGGAAATATAAAATTTTGTATTTTAGTGTATATGAACTGACTCCATTACCATGAAGCACTATGTAGACTTATGTTCAATAGGTATTATTTTATTAGTTATATATTACTTACATACAAACATTATCCACATAGGAAATTAATCGGAAAGGTCTATACAAAAAATGACAATTTATAACAGTTTTACCTACTGGGTACCCTTAATGAAATTTGAATGTCTATTTTAAATTTTCTGACCATTTTCTCAGAAACACACATTTCCATTTATGCCAAAATCGCCTGTTTAGATTTTCGCGTATGTGGTAGCGTCCTGTTTTATATGCAAAGTTCTAGAATATTCAATTTGAGTCATGTTTTCAGACGGCAAACTGGCTTCTCACATACCCACTACTTTATTCCTCTCTGATGCATATCAAAATATGTTCATACAAATCGTCAGCTACAGATACAGGACACTCGGACGGAATGTTCCAGTCTTCTTAAATTTTGAGTTATTCGCTTGAAAAATAGCATATTTTATAGAGTAAATAATGGAATTACTGCAAAACTTATATCTATAGCTCAAATGTTTTCTCAGAAAATACAATTAAATGACATGTATAAGCTAAAACAATGCATTTTATTAAAACCTTTATCCTGTTTTTCAAATTTTCAAAGGGGGTATGATAGTGATATTACTATCTGTAGCAAAGTGCCAGAAGCATTTGATTAAAATTGATTTCATTACTTGCAGTGAAATTATGTTTAGTTTTTAAGAAGCTGTTGTTACAATTCATTACATGCATATTACAAATATTAGACAGCACATTTAAGGTTAGCCATGTAAATTTACATATAAATCGGAGTAACACTGAAATGTAAGGAAAAAACTTTGTACATGATAATGCAAAACCGAAGTACAGAAAGTGACTTACTGATCAAGGAAGTAGATGAATTCAGTGGAACTATGGAACTAAAGTCAAGCCTACGACAGCTAAAAATGTTTCTGGGCTTTTAAAAAGGCACATAGATTAAAAGCATTGTTTTCCAAAATAAATTGGTACGTGTCTATAGAATATTTATTTGTAATATTAAACAAATTATATCATTTTCATCTAAACTCTCAGTTACCTTACTCTTTGGTGCGACAAAGAAGCAGAACACTGCACACACTAACACAAACATACATACACACATACACCTCTTTGCTGTGTACAAGATATGTCTTGTATTTATTTAATTATCAGTATTCATATTTCTTCAACTGGGAAGTCCTTATTATTTATGTCCTTGACATGGAAAGAGAATGGAATATCGCCGACATTAGCATAACCTTCCACGTTGCTTCAAGATAAACGCAAGTCGTCTGGTACATATTGCTGCGTGTGTTTTGTGGCGGTTTAGCAATATACAAGCTTTTACAACGCTAATTTGAAGGTTGTCCACTCCCACCATTATTTGGTTATGGTTTACTTTCAGTATGAATGGGTAAGTAGGTAATGAACTATCATAGGCATCTGATTTCTAAGTACACTCAAAGAATTGATTCTACAGCCCTTTTATGAAGTTACGAGGTGTGTCCGTAAAATAAGGACTCCAATTTTACTTATTACAGAAAACATGTGTATTGTCAATGAATGTTACATTGAAGGAAAGGCGTAACTTACGGCTGTTTTTCAACGTAATCACCATTGCGATTAATGCACTTTTGCATGCACTATGGTAGTTTTATATACCCTTGTCATAGCACTCTCCCACTCAGTTGGGCAGATAGCGCTCAACCTCGTTTTTCAAATCATCGTCGGTCTGGAAATGTGTTCCACCCAGGTGTTACTTCAGCTCAGGAAACAGATGATAATCACTACGGCCAGGAGGGTATTTTGGGACCCACCTTGCTATAATGCGAATTTTCGATCAAAATCTTGTCAATAGTAGTCTTACTGACTTCAGGGATAAGTTCGCACAGCTCGCGAATAGTCACACGCCGATCTTTAGGCATTGTTTGCTCTTCTTTTGCAATTGTTTCGGCTGAAACCAGAGGCCGACCAGAACGCTGTTCGTCAAGGACGTCTGTACGTCCGTCTTTGAACATTCTGACCCACTTTCGTACGTTTTTGACGTCCATACACTGTGGCTTATGTACTTCACATAACTGACGATTAATTTCAGTGGGGGTAGTGCCCTTGAACTCAGGAAACAGATAATAATCACTAGGTGCTAAGTGTGAATTGCAGGCGGGATGCGTGAGGATGTCCTATCAGAACTGGGCCAGGAGAGCATTTTGGGACCCACCTTGCTATAATGCAAATTTTCGATAAAAATCTTGTCAATCGTAGTCTTACTGACTTCAGGGACGATGAATTTCAGTGGGGGTAGTGCCCTTGGCACTCAAAAAAAAAAAAAAAAAAAAAAAAAACGGATCACTGCACGCAACTCGTACTTGGCGGCGGAAGTGATAGGATGCTCCATCGAAAACGGCTGCCCAGCAAAGACTAATGGTTGCAACGGGTTAGTTATGGTGGGGATTTGAAGGGGTGAAACCAAGCTACACGCCAGTGTTGCCGGATCTCGCGTAATGGCGTTGCTCACGGCTCCAGCGTCTTGGAGACCTTATTTTAAGGACACACCGCGGACTAGGAACATGCAAAGAAGGGGTTAGTATTTGAGAGCTTTCATGTGCATAGTTCGAATATATTAAGTACATCTTTTGTGAAGGCCTTATGTTTTGAACAATTTTCATTGGTCGTTTTCCATCCTTTGTTTTGTATGAAGCCTACTAATTGTCCACTCCGGCAGGTAATGAAGCTCCGCCACATTGTCCGCCATTTCTTAGGTTTAAGACCTGGTTAGTTGCTATTCCTCTCTTTCGTACTGTATTAATGCATAATACACTGAAATATACATTATAAAATTAATCCGTACAACTTAGAGAGGCAAATTACTTAGGTTTCTTCTGGTGACCTATAATTTTCACATATGCATATTTTACCTTCGTAACACAAAATTCCTTTTGCATAATAGCGTATCAAGTTTTCAAAAATCAATTAAGGAGCTATAAAAGCCAATAAAGTGAAAAATTCATGATACTTTACAAAGGACAGTAAAAATTATTTGTATTTAAACATTGAAATGTTGAATCATTGTGTTTTGAAACCATAAGATATGTATCTATATCTTACCTAGTTCAATGAGAAGTGCTGTGTAAATATAGTCACTGAAGTAAGTGGACGCACTCTGAATGCCGTTAAAATTAGCGTACAAGAAGTGCAGTGAATTGACTGATAACGTCCACAAAATAACTATAACCTTAGGACATATTTATGTAATTAAATTGCAAGGGCTGTTCATTAAAAATGATCCTAATTTTTATCATAATTTTTCGCACTAAAATTCAATCTTATTATATTATATTAGCTTAATGTGAAACAAAGACGCCGCATTAGTTACATTGTTGGGACTCCTTGTTTCTGGCTGTGAGAACAAGGCAAGTTCAGACATGTTCAGTATCGCCTACCACTGCAATGGAGGTAACATGCAGTTAAAGTTTAAGTTAGAGGAAGATCCGGAGTTTAGTTCAAACGTAATCACTGCTGATGAAATTTGGCTATATCATTTGAAACCTCAGAGCAAACAGCAAAACTCAGTGTGGAAATCTCCTTCATCACCAACCCCGAAAAAACAAAAGAGGTTTCTTCTGCTGGGAAAGCTATGGTCATCTCATTCTTTGATTATCACGGAATGGTTTATCAGCATGTTGTACCTGTACACACATCAGTAACTGGACAATACCACAGGGATGTCCTAAAACATTACAAGTCTATATCACATTTCCATTGAATCAGGCTGGATGCTGCACCATGATAATGCGCGGCCGCATATTGCCAATGTTGTTGCAAAAATCGACGTGAGGTGCATTCCTCACGCTCCCTATAGTCCGTATTTAGTCCAGTGTGACTTTTTCTATTTCCCTAAGTGAAGAAGCGCCTTCGTGGGAAGCATTATCCATCATGAGAAGCAGTGGTGAAGGCTGCGGAGGCGATTTTGAAGGTTCTCTCAAAAATGGTTACCAGCATGTCTTTGAAAACAGCCAGAAACGCTGGGAGAAGTGCATCGTATTCAGGGGAGACTATTTTGAGGTGCATCATCAAAATTATGAGGATTAGTAAAGGTACGTTGTCGAAAAAAATTGTAATCATTCTTTATTGAACAGCCCTCGTACATATCCGGGTTTCTGCGGAATTTCCCCTTTTTCATTTGTGTATCGCACTCTGTAAAACCAAATAAATACACGCACATGAAGAAGAGTGTTCTGTTGGCGCCCCCCCCCCCACGTGGACGTTAGGGCACAATGAAGTTCGCCACAAACCTGCACAAGAACAGAAAAGAGGGCTATTCGAGGTTAACGGAGAGAAAGGGTTTAAGACTGATACTTTTGGGTAGCGAAACTTCGAACAAAAAACATTTACGTGTTTGTTCTTACGTCCATTTTAAGGATTTTAGCTGAAATTGACTTAAGCCACTAGAAGCGAAGTACAATTTACGCAGTAGTAGAAGTTGGCTAATGGAAACAAAACATTAGAGTCTCGAATTTGTTGCAGAAACACATACACTCGGTTGTTTCAATTCGGTTGAATGTTGCCTACACAATTTGCTTTCCTTTCCTTTTTCGTATTTACTACTGTGGTGGCTTCAAATGAGATGGTATTGCCGGAGCATTTGTTTTATAAGGAAGGGAAGGGAAACTTTTACAGGCAGCATCGGCATTTTCCAATTTAAGAATACAACGTTAGAATTTTCACACAAATATATCTATGTTACTCAACGTAGTGTGTAACTAATATATTTGGTTGGTTCATAGATGCTGATGTTTAAGTGAAAGTTTTACGTACAAATGAAAGTCATTTCGTAATGCCCTTTACGTTATTGGATAAAGAATTGTGTGCTGTACAAAGGAGTACGCTTAACCTTGGTATGTTTATAAACTACATGTTCTTCTCAGGTTAAAACATGGAGTATCAGGTCGAACGTGCTCATTGATGTGGACAATACACCCTTAATTTACTGCCTCAAAAGAACAAACAGTGTATAAGCATACAAAGATTAAACACGCTATTATTTAGGGAACATAAATTCTCCGTCGAAAAACGTAAAACGCATTGTCAAAATTTTTTATTTTGCAGGCAAAACCTTCTCTTAAAGAACATACATCAGAATTGTGAGCCAACTCATTAGCTATGCAGATAAATGGCTGTGATAAGTTTAGTTACAGAAACAAACGCCTAATCCTTGTTTCACATAAATTTGCCCCGGATCTCTTAAAAGTCACGTGACCTTATGACCTCTCATTGGCTGCTATTGCAGTATAGACTGTTGTGCGGTAAAAATTAGTTCGTTATTTTACATGGTAATATATCTTTATATGTTGGAAGAGAATTGTCGAATTTATATTTTCGTAACAGTTTTAATTAAATA
Organism: Mantis religiosa; assembly: GCA_030765055.1. Classification (NCBI taxonomy): domain Eukaryota; kingdom Metazoa; phylum Arthropoda; class Insecta; order Mantodea; family Mantidae; genus Mantis; species Mantis religiosa. The sequence goes on along the minus strand of CM060948.1, from coordinate 294,851,218 downwards.
TATTACGCAACAGAGTTGACTTATCTGAAATGCATGTTACTTCTTAAATGAAGTAAAGAGGAGGTTCCTGTGCTCTCAAGCACATGACACGATAGCAAGTGATTTAGCGGTAGTGATGACATATTAGTTTATATGACTTATCATTGACTTTGTTTTGAACTGGATTAGTCATATATCGCCATTCGAAGGCAAGTGCGTGTGCGAGAGCTAAATTATTTTATTCATCGTTTATTACACGTGTACTTATATGTATAATGGCAGAGTCTACCGCCAGTTTTTCGCTGAAGCATAGGGAAAAGCTTTACAAGTGGCGAAAAAAGAATTGTGTTGCACTTGTTTAACGCACTCACACAGAAGAATCCGTCTTTGTCGGTGAGAGAAGTCGAACAGCTGTGCTCTGAACTTACAGGCGTGTTAGATGCGTAGGAACATCGCGACATGAAATTGAGACAACAGGAAAACTTAGCACTCCAGGAGCGATATTGCTGTGTGGCGAACGCGTTATTTTAGGACAATCACATCGTACCAGGATACAAGTCGCCAAATATAGTACATTGACCAGACTTGGGTGAATAAAGAACACACGACAAGCAAGCGTCACACGACTTTTAAGACTGAAAGACAAGCATTTTTGCAACGTATGCGTGCTGGTTTAAAATATACCATGGAAAAGGCTGAAGCCCTTACAATATAAACTTGTTTCAGTTTCATTGCTCATTCAGTCAGTTTCAACTTGCTCAGTTTCATTAAAACTTGTATTTTTGCATGTCTTCATATCCGTATTTTTAAGATTTTATCTATCTTCCTGCAAATTATTATGACGTTTACTGCAGGTTTAAATGTGACGGGAAGGCACCGCCTATGGCCTATGGCGCGAAAGCATTAGCCAATTAGGATTAGCGGGAAAGTAGTTGCACGCGGAGTGATACATGTCAGCGGGCCAAGGTTATATGAACCATAGATTAGTTAAGCAGTCCTGTTTTCTGAAAAGCCCGTGTAGGATTTTAGCTGGGCTGGTTACACTGACCTTGAGATTTTACTTTTTCTACGGCTTGTTTGTGAAAGTATTGCATGCTACCCGACAATTCCAGGTCAATATTCCTTAAAACCAAACAATAATTTAAGAACATGACATATGCGAGAAAACGGCACATAAGATAACTAACAAATCTTGTATCCTCCTAACACAAGTCCAAAGACTATTAACAAAGTTTCCCACTCCATGGATTTTACCTTAAATTAACTGTGCCACACTTTAATGTGGTCTTGAAACCATCACACACACACACACACACACACACACACACACACACACACACACACACACACACACACACACACACACACACACACACACACACACACACACACACACACACACACACACACACACACACACACACACACACACACACACACACACACACACACACACACACACACACACACACACACACACACACACACACACACACACACACACACACACACACACACACACACACACACACACACACACACACACACACACACACACACACACACACACACACACACACACACACACACACACACACACACACACACACACACACACACACACACACACACACACACACACACACACACACACACACACACACACACACACACACACACACACACACACACACACACACACACACACACACACACACACACACACACACACACACACACACACACACACACACACACACACACACACACACACACACACACACACACACACACACACACACACACACACACACACACACACACACACACACACACACACACACACACACACACACACACACACACACACACACACACACACACACACACACACACACACACACACACACACACACACACACACACACACACACACACACACACACACACACACACACACACACACACACACACACACACACACACACACACACACACACACACACACACACACACACACACACACACACACACACACACACACACACACACACACACACACACACACACACACACACACACACACACACACACACACACACACACACACACACACACACACACACACACACACACACACACACACACACACACACACACACACACACACACACACACACACACACACACACACACACACACACACACACACACACACACACACACACACACACACACACACACACACACACACACACACACACACACACACACACACACACACACACACACACACACACACACACACACACACACACACACACACACACACACACACACACACACACACACACACACACACACACACACACACACACACACACACACACACACACACACACACACACACACACACACACACACACACACACACACACACACACACACACACACACACACACACACACACACACACACACACACACACACACACACACACACACACACACACACACACACACACACACACACACACACACACACACACACACACACACACACACACACACACACACACACACACACACACACACACACACACACACACACACACACACACACACACACACACACACACACACACACACACACACACACACACACACACACACACACACACACACACACACACACACACACACACACACACACACACACACACACACACACACACACACACACACACACACACACACACACACACAAAATTGATGTGAAAATAGTTGCCGATATACTGAATTGGCATAGATAGTAGTTTTCTTCCTAATCCTATTTTAATGGTTGAAGTTTAGACAGTAGATACTTGAGTGATTTTCGAAAGTAATAATTTCCGATAATTGCTTTCGGCCTCTAACAATATAAAACGTAGCATGTGACGTATACGAGCGGCAAGTTGCCGTAAAGGCATTAGACGGTCTCTCTTCCTTTCTATACTTTCTTCCGTAGTTGCATGACCTTAATTATTAAATGTAAATCACAATACTCATTACAATATTGAATTTAAAGTGGTGTTAATTGTTTCTAGTGCATGGCTTAAGGAACTATTTGCTTTCAAAACCCGAAATCAGTCTTCCATTGACTTGTAACGAAATAACTATATTCTAATCGATTATTGAAAGGTATAAAACTTCTTCTTCTACTCCTTCAAGCATTAGACTTCCAAAGGTTTGTTGCGTACTCCAAATGTGTATTTCATTGGATTATCCATTGCTTTGGACCTTCCGATGTTTCGTTTCCTTTCGGTCTGTAATTTAATATTTTCTTTGGATGTCATTCGTCATTCATTCTAATTACGTGCTCTAGCCACTTTTGTCTGTTATGGACTATATTTTCGTTAGAATAATTTGATTGATTTTGACTTGATTTCTTATATCATCATTTTTTATTCTCTCCGTTCTAATGACTACCAAAACTGATCTTAAAAATCTCAATTCTGCTGCCTGTAATCCGCTTTTCTATCTTTGCTTGTTATTGACCAAGTTTCGCTACTGTATAGAGTTATTGGAACTTCCACGGCCTAGTAGAATAATACTAAGAATGCAATACAATTACCGGATCTGAGCAGCAGGTCTGCGGCACTCCGTGCCGTTACTCTACCGAATTGCGTCACAATGACAACATGTCTTCAGGGCGTTCTTCCTCATACCATACTTCGTTTTCAAATTTATTTTCAGATAATGTACCCCAAAAGCCACTTAGAATGTTATAATACTTTTGGATTAAATTCCGGTTTTAGCATTGGACTTTCCAGTCTGCTTCTACAGTTCCAAACTTAGCTACACAAAAGAACAATTTATCACATATTCGATAACATCGCACCTGTTTTATACCGTGTAACAAAAACGTTAAAGGATAAAAGGCTATGAAAACCTTTCCCCTTTTATCAGCGACTTCTATTCTCAGTTTATATGTCAAAATCTATACATTTTCCACACCACAAGCATCGATTGCGCCTGTATCACATCTACTGCAGAGCTAGATGAAAAAGACTAACAGGATTAAAATTGGCCCAGTATATGCGTACATTGATTTATAATTCCCCTTCCGAAGGCTTTCCGCTTTCCATTAGCACGTTTAGTACAATAATCTCTTTTGTCGTGTTATGCAAATTTTTTTCAGCTACGACATGCAACAACTGGAGAACTCTGGCTTGACCAGAGCAGCTCGATAAAGTGTTAGCCGTTAATATGATACATTGCATCCATCAAAGTGCAAGTCACGTAACAATCCTTTGCAAATTTCTATGTAAACAAATAAATTAACATTGCTTCTCTTTCTGTACCAAGCACAGAATACTTAGAGACGGAGTTCATTCAACCTAGAAGTCGCCATCGAGTTTTCACCATGAACACATTTTGAGGTCCCCCGAAGCCAAGAAACTATACACATATCTGTAAGTGTGTGTGTGTGTGTGTGTGTGTGTGTGTGTGCGTGTGTGTGCGCGCGCGCGCGCGCGCGGCGCGTCAGTGAGCAGCATAACACAACCATGCAAAACGTGTTCAATTACAAACTAGGTACCTTCGTTGAGTATTCTTTAATAAAATTCCCCACTACAAGTTCTGTTCGCAAGGAACATGTTTAAAAAAAATGTGATAGTTGATTCTCCAGGATAGCAATAACGATTTTAATTAGAGTACCAAAAGAGACTGACACAGGTTCATGCAAAATCAGCGAGGGAAGAATAATAATTAGAGAATCGTAATCTAAGATACTTTCAGGGAAACTTAAATTGAAACTTGAAATGTCTTCTGCATTTTTACTGGCTTTGGTATTATTGGTAAATCGTTAGGGATAGAAATACTACTGCACCAAAAATTTACATCCGGGTAAAGGGCACAATTTATCCTTATAGGTTTCTTGTGGAGCAATTATCTCTGGCATATTCCTTGTTGTTCGTGTCATAAGAGAAGAATGACTCAGGCGGTTTCGTCTGTTGTCCACATTCTGGAGGTACCAGTTGGTTTCCCATGGGCGGTCTACCTGTCACTTAAACCATCACGGGGGTTTTACCGGTCACCAAGTGAAGGCTGGATAGGTTTGTTCTGTCCCTCCAAGTCACCTCCGCTGTGATTTCACATCACCTCTCATCTGATGGTCTCCTTCGGTAGGAAGTGTCGGTGGGTATCTCGGCGTTGCTTGGAAGGGTACGTTGCTCTTGGTAAACACCTTCCTCCTCCGCCAGGGCGGAGGTCGGAATGCAGGTTCTACTAGACTGCCGGGAGTTTCCAAATTGGCAAATGGTATGGCTCTCCCCCCTGCTCTGTGATTGCTCCTTGGTGTTGGCCACCTCTGCCTTTTAATCCATCCTTCTTTCCGGGGGTGCCCCACTTGGGACATAAGTACAAAAGACCTGTCTGGTGCATGGTAGAGAAGAACTCAAGCTACAAGTGAGAGAATTTGCTTGTCTTTGAAACTTAATTTACATTGAAAGAAATGTACATCTGCCATTCCTAAAAGCTACATAAGCATGGTGTAAAATGTTTCAGCGATAATGCTGAGGTTAGAAAAATTTATATTAAGCTGTTCCTTCGACAAAACCATTATGTGTTAATAGTTTTCCATACTCCATGCACATAAACCTCTGATTGATATACGATTTCCATAACGAAATGAAGGTGAATAGTGTGCAAGTAAACCTTAAACCGGGCCAAAATTAGCAGAAACAACACACATAAGGTATAAAAAAATTCTAGGAACATGTCTGTGGCATAGGCAAAATACTTAACTGCAATGTACTTCACAGCTAAAGAAATCTACGCATTACTTTGCAATTTAAGCAAGATAAGTGCTTTCAAAAAGGTCTATTCCTAATATTATTGGTTCCTATTTAGGTTACAACGAGTCTGCAGTGCAAAGAATACAACCATCTCCTGAAAACCGGAGGGTGCTGTTTTAAGGGATAATTCATTTTGTTAAATAACGGTAGTGAAATCAAGAAAGACAAAGAAAGGGGATTGTAAATGTAATGCTCTCCTTTGCCATAATTTGGACATCCTTTCCTCCCTTTCTCTGAGAAGACAAAAAAGATTGGGTAACCTTTAATCGTTTAAAAGAGGGAAGCTTTCATTGCCAGCTACACAATGGCTTATAAACTTATTCGGCAGCTACTTTCAGTCTGTTGCTTGCCTCAATTTTATTGTTATGTTTCTTGCTTGTAAAATGTTGCATAGTTACATTATTGCTTGCTTCTAAAATGTTGCACAGCTACATCATTGGTACTATGGACTACGACCTATATATGAAAAATACAATTATTATAAATATTCAAGAAAATGAGTTACTATCATTTTGTTGCTTTTTAATTTGTTTTATTATTTTAAAGCTTCGTTAGTTAACAGGCAAGGCGTAACAAATCAAACTTACCAAACAGAACTAACAGGTTGAACAGAGCAAGAAGAGCAACACAAAGCCACACAGTGAAACACTGTTAAAAGGAATCGATATAATAAGGATTAGAAGTAAAAAATAAAATAAAATGAAGCTTTAAAGCACTTTTTTTTTAAAATTTTACGTCCTCCAACGTGAAGTCATATCGGACGATGAATGGAATGGGTAAAATGATGCTCAAATGAGCCCAGGGTCCATAGAGCTTAGAGTTACCTGACTTTCGTCTTTCAGGATAAGGGAAAAGCTGGAAAAAACCTTATCCAGGTAACACACCCTGACCGAC